>CAWUFW010015970.1:0-332851 GCA_963921515.1 Calotriton arnoldi | reverse complement strand
AGCATTCAGTGGCTATTGGAGTACATGGTTATTATTTGACTGCCAGAACCGCCGTAGCCTGCAAGCAATACATACCTGTTTTACCACGAAGTGATTCATTACTAAATGAGGAGCAAAAGGTTACTAAACCACTGCCAACAGGTATGTGATGTGAAACGGCAATATCGGCACAAACAAGGGTAATTGGACTGTGGTTTAAAAAGACATGACGATTTTTCTGGAAATAATGTGCTGTGCTCAGTAAATTATTGGAATGAGAACACTTACCAAAAACTGAAATTGTTACGAGCAAATCAATGCATGCTGGCAGAACAATGTTATAATATCGAACTTTTCATTTGTGCTTACTCAAGCAGTCATCCAATCACAAACAACCAGCATGCATTTAAAATCTGGTCATGTGTTTTCTTTTGAGGCAACCAACATTGAGAAAAGCAAGTGTGCTGAAACGCGTCTGTTGGCATCAATAAATTAAGGAAAAAGACCCGTGAGTGCTCCTACCTTTGTTTTAAAAAATGTATTGTGGAGGCCACTTTCACCGAGGAAGCACCCGTTATGTGAAGTGTTCGGCAGCATTCAGTGGCTATTGGAGTACATAGTTATTATTTGACTGCCAGAACCGCCGTAGCCTGCAAGCAATACATACCTGTTTTACCACGGAGTGATTCATTACTAAATGAGGAGCAAAAAGGTTACTAAACCACTGCCAACAGGTATGTGATGTGAAACTGCAATATCGGCAGAAACGAGGGTAATTGGACTGTGGTTTAAGAAGACATGACGATTTTTCTGGAAATAATGTGCTGTGCTCAGTAAATTATTGGAATGAGAACACTTACCAAAAAACTGAAACTGTTACGAGCAAATCAATGCATGCTGGCAGAACAATGTTATAATATCGAACTTTTCATTTGTGCTTACTCAAGCAGTCATCCAATCATAAACAACCAGCATGCATTTAAAATCTGGTCATGTGTTTTCTTTTGAGGCAACCAACATTGAGAAAAGCAAGTGTGCTGAAACGCGTCTGTTGGCATCAATAAATCAAGGAAAAGACCTGTGAGTGCTCCTACCTTTGTTTTAAAAATTCATTGTGGAGGCCACTTTCACCGAGGAAGCACCCGTTATGTGAAGTGTTCGGCAGCATTCAGTGGCTATTGGAGTACATGGTTATTATTTGACTGCCAGAACCGCCGTAGCCTGCAAGCAATACATACCTGTTTTACCACGGAGTGATTCATTACTAAATGAGGAGCAAAAGGTTACTAAACCACTGCCAACAGGTATGTGATGTGAAACGGCAATATCGGCAAAAACGAGGGTAATTGGACTGTGGTTTAAAAGATATGACGATTTTTCTGGAAATAATGTGCTGTGCTCGTAAATTATTGGAATGAGAACACTTACCAAAAACTGAAACTGTTACGAGCATATCAATGCATGCTGGCAGAACAATGTTATAATATCGAACTTTTCATTTGTGCTTACTCAAGCAGTCATCCAATCACAAACAACCAGCATGCATTTAAAATCTGGTCATGTGTTTTCTTTTTGAGGCAACCAACATTGAGAAAAGCAAGTGTGCTGAAACGCGTCTGTTGGCATCAATAAATCAAGGAAAAAGACCCGTGAGTGCTCCTACCTTTGTTTTAAAAAATTCATTCTGGAGGCCACTTTCACCGAGGAAGCACCCGTTATGTGAAGGGTTCGGCAGCATTCAGTGGCTATTGGAGTACATGGTTATTCGTTGACTGCCAGAACCGCCGTAGCCTGCAAGCAATATATACCTGTTTTACCACGGAGTGATTCATTACTAAATGAGGAGCAAAAAGGTTACTAAACCACTGCCAACAGGTATGTGATGTGAAACGGCAATATCGGCAGAAACAAGGGTAATTGGACTGTGGTTTAAAAAGACATGACGATTTTCTGGAAATAATGTGCTGTGCTCGTAAATTATTGGAATGAGAACACTTACCAAAAAACTGAAACTGTTACGAGCAAATCAATGCATACTGGCAGAACAATGTTATAATATCGAACTTTTCATTTGTGCTTACTCAAGCAGTCATAAAATCACAAACAACCAGCATGCATTTAAAATCTGGTCATGTGTTTTCTTTTTGAGGCAACCAACATTGAGAAAAGCAAGTGTGTGAAAACGCGTCTGTTGGCATCAATAAATCAAGGAAAAAGACCCGTGAGTGCTCCTAACTTTGTTTTAAAAAATTCATTCTGGAGGCCACTTTCACCGAGGAAGCACCCGTTATGTGAAGTGTTCGGCAGCATTTAGTGGCTATTGGAGTACATGGTTATTATTTGACTGCCAGAACCGCCGTAGCCTGCAAGCAATACATACCTGTTTTACCACGGAGTGATTCATTACTAAATGAGGAGCAAAAAGGTTACTAAACCACTGCCAACAGGTATGTGATGTGAAACAGCAATATCGGCAGAAACGAGGGTAATTGGACTGTGGTTTAAAAAGACATGACGATTTTTCTGGAAATAATGTGCTGTGCTCGTAAATTATTGGAATGATAACACTTACCAAAAAACTGAAACTGTTATGAGCAAATCAATGCATGATGGCAGAACAATGTTATAATATCGAACTTTTCATTTGTGCTTACTCAAGCAGTCATCCAATCACAAACAACCAGCATGCATTTAAAATCTGGTCATGTGTTTTCTTTTGAGGCAACCAACATTGAGAAAAGCAAGTGTGCTGAAACGCGTCTGTTGGCATCAATAAATCAAGGAAAAAGACCCGTGAGTGCTCCTACCTTTGTTTTAAAAAATTCATTGTGGAGGCCACTTTCACCGAGGAAGCACCCGTTATGTGAAGTGTTCGGCAGCATTCAGTGGCTATTGGAGTACATGGTTATTATTTGACTGCCAGAACCGCCGTAGCCTGCAAGCAATACATACCTGTTTTACCACGGAGTGATTCATTACTAAATGAGGAGCAAAAAGGTTACTAAACCACTGCCAACAGGTATGTGATGTGAAACGGCAATATCGGCAGAAACAAGGGTAATTGGACTGTGGTTTAAAAAGACATGACGATTTTTCTGGAAATAATGTGCTGTGCTCGTAAATTATTGGAATGAGAACACTTACCAAAAACTGAAACTGTTACGAGCAAATCAATGCATGCTGGCAGAACAATGTTATAATATCGAACTTTTCATTTGTGCTTACTCAAGCAGTCATCCAATCACAAACAACCAGCATGCATTTAAAATCTGGTCATGTGTTTTCTTTTTGAGGCAACCAACATTGAGAAAAGCAAGTGTGCTGAAACGCGTCTGTTGGCATCAATAAATTAAGGAAAAAGACCCGTGAGTGCTCCTACCTTTGTTTTAAAAAATGTCATTGTGGAGGCCACTTTCACCGAGGAAGCACCCGTTATGTGAAGTGTTCGGCAGCATTCAGTGGCTATTGGAGTACATGGTTATTATTTGACTGCCAGAACCGCCGTAGCCTGCAAGCAATACATACCTGTTTTACCACGGAGTGATTCATTACTAAATGAGGAGCAAAAAGGTTACTAAACCACTGCCAACAGGTATGTGATGTGAAACGGCAATATCGGCAGAAACGAGGGTAATTGGACTGTGGTTTAAAAAGACATGACGATTTTTCTGGAAATAATGTGCTGTGCTCGTAAATTATTGGAATGAGAACACTTACCAAAAACTGAAACTGTTACGAGCAAATCAATGCATGCTGGCAGAACAATGTTATAATATCGAACTTTTCATTTGTGCTTACTCAAGCAGTCATCCAATCACAAACAACCAGCATGCATTTAAAATCTGGTCATGTGTTTTCTTTTTGAGGCAACCAACATTGAGAAAAGCAAGTGTGCTGAAACGCGTCTGTTGGCATCAATAAATCAAGGAAAAAGACCCGTGAGTGCTCCTACCTTTGTTTTAAAAAATTCATTGTGGAGGCCACTTTCACCGAGGAAGCACCCGTTATGTGAAGTGTTCGGCAGCATTCAGTGGCTATTGGAGTACATGGTTATTATTTGACTGCCAGAACCGCCGTAGCCTGCAAGCAATACATACCTGTTTTACCACGGAGTGATTCATTACTAAATGAGGAGCAAAAAGGTTACTAAACCACTGCCAACAGGTATGTGATGTGAAACGGCAATATCGGCAGAAACGAGGGTAATTGGACTGTGGTTTAAAAAGACATGACGATTTTTCTGGAAATAATGTGCTGTGCTCGTAAATTATTGGAATGAGAACACTTACCAAAAAACTGAAACTGTTACGAGCAAATCAATGCATGCTGGCAGAACAATGTTATAATATCGAACTTTTCATTTGTGCTTACTCAAGCAGTCATCCAATCACAAACAACCAGCATGCATTTAAAATCTGGTCATGTGTTTTCTTTTTGAGGCAACCAACATTGAGAAAAGCAAGTGTGCTGAAATGCGTCTGTTGGCATCAATAAATCAAGGAAAAAGACCCGTGAGTGCTCCTACCTTTGTTTTAAAAATTCATTCTGGAGGCCACTTTCACCGAGGAAGCACCCGTTATGTGAAGTGTTCGGCAGCATTCAGTGGCTATTGGAGTACATGGTTATTATTTGACTGCCAGAACCGCCGTAGCCTGCAAGCAATACATACCTGTTTTACCACGGAGTGATTCATTACTAAATGAGGAGCAAAAAGGTTACTAAACCACTGCCAACAGGTATGTGATGTGAAACGGCAATATCGGCAGAAACGAGGGTAATTGGACTGTGGTTTAAAAAGACATGACGATTTTTCTGGAAATAATGTGCTGTGCTCGTAAATTATTGGAATGAGAACACTTACCAAAAACTGAAACTGTTACGAGCAAATCAATGCATGCTGGCAGAACAATGTTATAATATCGAACTTTTCATTTGTGCTTACTCAAGCAGTCATCCAATCACAAACAACCAGCATGCATTTAAAATCTGGTCATGTGTTTTCTTTTTGAGGCAACCAACATTGAGAAAAGCAAGTGTGCTGAAACGCGTCTGTTGGCATCAATAAATCAAGGAAAAAGACCCGTGAGTGCTCCTACCTTTGTTTTAAAAAATTCATTGTGGAGGCCACTTTCACCGAGGAAGCACCCGTTATGTGAAGTGTTCGGCAGCATTCAGTGGCTATTGGAGTACATGGTTATTATTTGACTGCCAGAACCGCCGTAGCCTGCAAGCAATACATACCTGTTTTACCACGGAGTGATTCATTACTAAATGAGGAGCAAAAAGGTTACTAAACCACTGCCAACAGGTATGTGATGTGAAACGGCAATATCGGCAGAAACGAGGGTAATTGGACTGTGGTTTAAAAAGACATGACGATTTTTCTGGAAATAATGTGCTGTGCTCGTAAATTATTGGAATGAGAACACTTACCAAAAACTGAAACTGTTACGAGCAAATCAATGCATGCTGGCAGAACAATGTTATAATATCGAACTTTTCATTTGTGCTTACTCAAGCAGTCATCCAATCACAAACAACCAGCATGCATTTAAAATCTGGTCATGTGTTTTCTTTTTGAGGCAACCAACATTGAGAAAAGCAAGTGTGCTGAAACGCGTCTGTTGGCATCAATAAATCAAGGAAAAAGACCCGTGAGTGCTCCTACCTTTGTTTTAAAAAATTCATTGTGGAGGCCACTTTCACCGAGGAAGCACCCGTTATGTGAAGTGTTCGGCAGCATTCAGTGGCTATTGGAGTACATGGTTATTATTTGACTGCCAGAACCGCCGTAGCCTGCAAGCAATACATACCTGTTTTACCACGGAGTGATTCATTACTAAATGAGGAGCAAAAAGGTTACTAAACCACTGCCAACAGGTATGTGATGTGAAACGGCAATATCGGCAGAAACGAGGGTAATTGGACTGTGGTTTAAAAAGACATGACGATTTTTCTGGAAATAATGTGCTGTGCTCGTAAATTATTGGAATGAGAACACTTACCAAAAAACTGAAACTGTTACGAGCAAATCAATGCATGCTGGCAGAACAATGTTATAATATCGAACTTTTCATTTGTGCTTACTCAAGCAGTCATCCAATCACAAACAACCAGCATGCATTTAAAATCTGGTCATGTGTTTTCTTTTTGAGGCAACCAACATTGAGAAAAGCAAGTGTGCTGAAACGCGTCTGTTGGCATCAATAAATCAAGGAAAAAGACCCGTGAGTGCTCCTACCTTTGTTTTAAAAAATTCATTGTGGAGGCCACTTTCACCGAGGAAGCACCCGTTATGTGAAGTGTTCGGCAGCATTCAGTGGCTATTGGAGTACATGGTTATTATTTGACTGCCAGAACCGCCGTAGCCTGCAAGCAATACATACCTGTTTTACCACGGAGTGATTCATTACTAAATGAGGAGCAAAAAGGTTACTAAACCACTGCCAACAGGTATGTGATGTGAAACGGCAATATCGGCAGAAACGAGGGTAATTGGACTGTGGTTTAAAAAGACATGACGATTTTTCTGGAAATAATGTGCTGTGCTCGTAAATTATTGGAATGAGAACACTTACCAAAAAACTGAAACTGTTACGAGCAAATCAATGCATGCTGGCAGAACAATGTTATAATATCGAACTTTTCATTTGTGCTTACTCAAGCAGTCATCCAATCACAAACAACCAGCATGCATTTAAAATCTGGTCATGTGTTTTCTTTTTGAGGCAACCAACATTGAGAAAAGCAAGTGTGCTGAAACGCGTCTGTTGGCATCAATAAATCAAGGAAAAAGACCCGTGAGTGCTCCTACCTTTGTTTTAAAAAATTCATTGTGGAGGCCACTTTCACCGAGGAAGCACCCGTTATGTGAAGTGTTCGGCAGCATTCAGTGGCTATTGGAGTACATGGTTATTATTTGACTGCCAGAACCGCCGTAGCCTGCAAGCAATACATACCTGTTTTACCACGGAGTGATTCATTACTAAATGAGGAGCAAAAAGGTTACTAAACCACTGCCAACAGGTATGTGATGTGAAACGGCAATATCGGCAGAAACGAGGGTAATTGGACTGTGGTTTAAAAAGACATGACGATTTTTCTGGAAATAATGTGCTGTGCTCGTAAATTATTGGAATGAGAACACTTACCAAAAAACTGAAACTGTTACGAGCAAATCAATGCATGCTGGCAGAACAATGTTATAATATCGAACTTTTCATTTGTGCTTACTCAAGCAGTCATCCAATCACAAACAACCAGCATGCATTTAAAATCTGGTCATGTGTTTTCTTTTTGAGGCAACCAACATTGAGAAAAGCAAGTGTGCTGAAACGCGTCTGTTGGCATCAATAAATCAAGGAAAAAGACCCGTGAGTGCTCCTACCTTTGTTTTAAAAAATTCATTGTGGAGGCCACTTTCACCGAGGAAGCACCCGTTATGTGAAGTGTTCGGCAGCATTCAGTGGCTATTGGAGTACATGGTTATTATTTGACTGCCAGAACCGCCGTAGCCTGCAAGCAATACATACCTGTTTTACCACGGAGTGATTCATTACTAAATGAGGAGCAAAAAGGTTACTAAACCACTGCCAACAGGTATGTGATGTGAAACGGCAATATCGGCAGAAACGAGGGTAATTGGACTGTGGTTTAAAAAGACATGACGATTTTTCTGGAAATAATGTGCTGTGCTCGTAAATTATTGGAATGAGAACACTTACCAAAAAACTGAAACTGTTACGAGCAAATCAATGCATGCTGGCAGAACAATGTTATAATATCGAACTTTTCATTTGTGCTTACTCAAGCAGTCATCCAATCACAAACAACCAGCATGCATTTAAAATCTGGTCATGTGTTTTCTTTTTGAGGCAACCAACATTGAGAAAAGCAAGTGTGCTGAAACGCGTCTGTTGGCATCAATAAATCAAGGAAAAAGACCCGTGAGTGCTCCTACCTTTGTTTTAAAAAATTCATTGTGGAGGCCACTTTCACCGAGGAAGCACCCGTTATGTGAAGTGTTCGGCAGCATTCAGTGGCTATTGGAGTACATGGTTATTATTTGACTGCCAGAACCGCCGTAGCCTGCAAGCAATACATACCTGTTTTACCACGGAGTGATTCATTACTAAATGAGGAGCAAAAAGGTTACTAAACCACTGCCAACAGGTATGTGATGTGAAACGGCAATATCGGCAGAAACGAGGGTAATTGGACTGTGGTTTAAAAAGACATGACGATTTTTCTGGAAATAATGTGCTGTGCTCGTAAATTATTGGAATGAGAACACTTACCAAAAAACTGAAACTGTTACGAGCAAATCAATGCATGCTGGCAGAACAATGTTATAATATCGAACTTTTCATTTGTGCTTACTCAAGCAGTCATCCAATCACAAACAACCAGCATGCATTTAAAATCTGGTCATGTGTTTTCTTTTTGAGGCAACCAACATTGAGAAAAGCAAGTGTGCTGAAACGCGTCTGTTGGCATCAATAAATCAAGGAAAAAGACCCGTGAGTGCTCCTACCTTTGTTTTAAAAAATTCATTGTGGAGGCCACTTTTACCGAGGAAGCACCCGTTATGTGAAGTGTTCGGCAGCATTCAGTGGCTATTGGAGTACATGGTTATTATTTGACTGCCAGAACCGCCGCAGCCTGCAAGCAATACATACCTGTTTTACCACGGAGTGATTCATTACTAAATGAGGAGCAAAAAGGTTACTAAACCACTGCCAACAGGTATGTGATGTGAAACGGCAATATCGGCAGAAACAAGGGTAATTGGACTGTGGTTTAAAAAGACATGACGATTTTTCTGGAAATAATGTGCTGTGCTCGTAAATTATTGGAATGAGAACACTTACCAAAAAACTGAAACTGTTACGAGCAAATCAATGCATACTGGCAGAACAATGTTATAATATCGAACTTTTCATTTGTGCTTACTCAAGCAGTCATAAAATCACAAACAACCAGCATGCATTTAAAATCTGGTCATGTGTTTTCTTTTTGAGGCAACCAACATTGAGAAAAGCAAGTGTGCTGAAACGGGTCTGTTGGCATCAATAAATCAAGGAAAAAGACCCGTGAGTGCTCCTACCTTTGTTTTAAAAAATTCATTCTGGAGGCCACTTTCACCGAGGAAGCACCCGTTATGTGAAGTGTTCGGCAGCATTTAGTGGCTATTGGAGTACATGGTTATTATTTAACTGCCAGAACCGCCGTAGCCTGCAAGCAATACATACCTGTTTTACCACGGAGTTTACCATTACTAAATGAGGAGCAAAAAGGTTACTAAACCACTGCCAACAGGTATGTGATGTGAAACGGCAATATCGGCAGAAACGAGGGTAATTGGACTGTGGTTTAAAAAGACATGACGATTTTTCTGGAAATAATGTGCTGTGCTCGTAAATTATTGGAATGAGAACACTTACCAAAAAACTGAACCTGTTATGAGCAAATCAATGCATGCTGGCAGAACAATGTTATAATATCTAACTTTTCATTTGTGCTTACTCAAGCAGTCATCCAATCACAAACAACAAGCATGCATTTAAAATCTGGTCATGTGTTTTCTTTTTGAGGCAACCAACATTGAGAAAAGCAAGTGTGCTGAAAAGCGTCTGTTGGCATCAATAAATCAAGGAAAAAGACCCGTGAGTGCTCCTACCTTTGTTTTAATAAATTCATTGTGGAGGCCACTTTCACCGAGGAAGCACCCGTTATGTGAAGTGTTCGGCAGCATTCAGTGGCTATTGGAGACCTGGTTATTATTTGACTGCCAGAACCGCCGTAGCCTGCAAGCAATACATACCTGTTTTACCACGGAGTGATTCATTACTAAATGAGGAGCAAAAAGGTTACTAAACCACTGCCAACAGGTATGTGATGTGAAACGGCAATATCGGCAGAAACGAGGGTAATTGGACTGTGGTTTAAAAAGACATGACGATTTTTCTGGAAATAATGTGCTGTGCTCGTAAATTATTGGAATGAGAACACTTACCAAAAAACTGAAACTGTTACGAGCAAATCAATGCATGCTGGCAGAACAATGTTATAATATCGAACTTTTCATTTGTGCTTACTCAAGCAGTCATCCAATCACAAACAACCAGCATGCATTTAAAATCTGGTCATGTGTTTTCTTTTTGAGGCAACCAACATTGAGAAAAGCAAGTGTGCTGAAACGCGTCTCTTGGCATCAATAAATCAAGGAAAAAGACCCGTGAGTGCTCCTACCTTTGTTTTAAAAAATTCATTGTGGAGGCCACTTTCACCGAGGAAGCACCCGTTATGTGAAGTGTTCGGCAGCATTCAGTGGCTATTGGAGTACATGGTTATTATTTGACTGCCAGAACCGCCGTAGCCTGCAAGCAATACATACCTGTTTTACCACGGAGTGATTCATTACTAAATGAGGAGCAAAAAGGTTACTAAACCACTGCCAACAGGTATGTGATGTGAAACTGCAATATCGGCAGAAACAAGGGTAATTGGACTGTGGTTTAAAAAGACATGACGATTTTTCTGGAAATAATGTGCTGTGCTCGTAAATTATTGGAATGAGAATACTTACCAAAAAACTGAAACTGTTACGAGCAAATCAATGCATACTGGCAGAACAATGTTATAATATCGAACTTTTCATTTGTGCTTACTCAAGCAGTCATCCAATCACAAACAACCAGCATGCATTTAAAATCTGGTCATGTGTTTTGTTTTTGAGGCAACCAACATTGAGAAAAGCAAGTGTGCTGAAACGCGTCTGTTGGCATCAATAAATCAAGGAAAAAGACCCGTGAGTGCTCCTACCTTTGTTTTAAAAAATTCATTGTGGAGGCCACTTTCACCGAGGAAGTACCCGTTATGTGAAGTGTTCGGCAGCATTTAGTGGCTATTGGAGTACATGGTTATTATTTGACTGCCAGAACCGCCGTAGCCTGCAAGCAATACATACCTGTTTTACCACGGAGTGATTCATTACTAAATGAGGAGCAAAAAGGTTACTAAACCACTGCCAACAGGTATGTGATGTGAAACGGCAATATCGGCAGAAACGAGGGTAATTGGACTGTGGTTTAAAAACACATGACGATTTTTCTGGAAATAATGTGCTGTGCTCGTAAATTATTCGAATGAGAACACTTACCAAAAAACTGAAACTGTTACGAGCAAATCAATGCATGCTGGCAGAACAATGTTATAATATCGAACTTTTCATTTGTGCTTACTCAAGTAGTCATCCAATCACAAACAACCAGCATGCATTTAAAATCTGGTCATGTGTTTTCTTTTTGAGGCAACCAACATTGAGAAAAGCAAGTGTGCTGAAACGCGTCTGTTGGCATCAATAAATCAAGGAAAAAGACCTGTGAGTGCTCCTACCTTTGTTTTAAAAAATTCATTGTGGAGGCCACTTTCACCAAGGAAGCACAAGTTGTGTGAAGTGTTCTGCAGCATTCAGTGGCTATTGGAGTACATGGTTATTATTTGACTGCCTGAACCGCCGTAACCTGCAAGCAATACATACCTGTTTTACCACGGAGTGATTCATTACTAAATGAGGAGCAAAAAGGTTACTAAACCACTGCCAACAGGTATGTGATGTGAAACGGCAATATCGGCAGAAACGAGGGTAATTGAACTGTGATTTAAAAAGACATGACGATTTTTCTGGAAATAATGTGCTGTGCTCGTAAATTATTGGAATGAGAACACTTACCAAAAAACTGAAACTGTTACGAGCAAATCAATGCATGCTGGCAGAACAATGTTATAATATCGAACTTTTCATTTGTGCTTACTCAAGCAGTCATCCAATCACAAACAACCAGCATGCATTTAAAATCTGGTCATGTGTTTTCTTTTTGAGGCAACCAACATTGAGAAAAGCAAGTGTGCTGAAACGCGTCTGTTGGCATCAATAAATCAAGGAAAAAGACCCGTGAGTGCTCCTACCTTTGTTTTAAAAAATTCATTGTGGAGGCCACTTTCACCGAGGAAGCACCCGTTATGTGAAGTGTTTCGGCAGCATTCAGTGGCTATTGGAGTATATATATATATATATATATATATATATATATATAACCCAACAACCCTCTCCTTGATGAAAAGGTCAGAGCCCACACCGATCTGTTAAAAGCCTTTCTTTATTCCAGCATGGGCAGTTTATGGCATGACGCGTTTCGGAGCAAAATTCCTTTATCAAATGCCGCTGCCGTCTTTCTTCACTCAAGTCCGCATTTCAAATGAGGGCGCCTATCCGCATTGGCTGAAGGCGCTCTTTATAGGCAAGAAAAGGCATGATGTTGTGCGAACCCGGTGATCCGAGTCCAATCCGCTGCAGGCTTGCACGTAAGTACTTCCCAAGTGGGCTGTGCCTGCAGTGCTGTCTTTATTGCCACGTTGTTATATGCGGCGGGAATAAATGCTTTTTCGATCGTCACCCCACCACACATTATCTCCCTTACGGTGGCAGAACACGCAACACTACAGTGAGTTTGCGTATAGACCGTGCAGTAACAATCCTATATGCCAGCAATAAACCGCAAGGAGCAAGGGCGGTCCAGCGTTTCCCAAGAGCCTTGAGAACAGTCAACAGGTTTGCCACAATTGTCCGCTGAACAACTTTGGGGGCGGGGGCTCAAATGTGCTTGTGGCCGCACCAAACACAAAACCCAACAACCCTCTCCTTGACGAAAAGGTCAGAGCCCACACCGATCTGTTAAAAGCCTTTCTTTATTCCAGCATGGGCAGTTTATGGCATGACGCGTTTCGGAGCAAAATTCCTTTATCAAATGCCGCTGCCGTCTTTCTTCACTCAAGTCCGCATTTCAAATGAGGGCGCCTATCCGCATTGGCTGAAGGCGCTCTTTATAGGCAAGAAAAGGCATGATGTTGTGCGAACCCGGTGTTCCGAGTCCAATCCGCTGCAGGCTTGCACGTAAGTACTTCCCAAGTGGGCTGTGCCTGTAGTGCTGTCTTTATTGCCACGTTGTTATATGCGGCGGGAATAAATGCTTTTTCGATCGTCACCCCACCACACATTATCTCCCTTACGGTTGCAGAACACGCAACACTACAGTGAGTTTGCGTATAGACCGTGCAGTAACAATCCTATATGCCAGCAATAAACAGCAAGGAGCAAGGGCGGTCCAGCGTTTCCCAAGAGCCTTGAGAACAGTCAACAGGTTTGCCACAATTGTCCGCTGAACAACTTTGGGGGCGGGGGCTCAAATGTGCTTGTGGCCGCACCAAACACAAAACCCAACAACCCTCTCCTTGATGAAAAGGTCAGAGCCCACACCGATCTGTTAAAAGCCTTTCTTTATTCCAGCATGGGCAGTTTATGGCATGACGCGTTTCGGAGCAAAATTCCTTTATAAATATCTATACATGTATATTTAGATATCAATACACAAATACATAAAAAGTCAGATTTAAACATTTTAACCAAATACTGGTTTGCAATGAAAAGTAGTGGGACAAATTAATGTGTGTGGCAAAGTGCAATGTTTGCTTTTTCTGTATCATCTCCTGGTACGTTCAGCAGCAGCTGTGGTGCTGGGAGCACAAGGGAGGGCAGGAAAAACAGCACTGGGGCACAGATCCCATGTTATGCTATGTTATGTTATGTTGTGTTGTGTTGTGTTGTGTTGTGTTGGGTTGGCTTGGGTTATATGTATTTGTATAGCACAATGTCACCCGTTGGGGTATCCAGGCACTTCGCAGGTGTGTGAGGCTAATCTCAGGGCGAGGAGCCAGATCTACAATGTATTGCTTAATTGAAGAAGAAAGTAGCAAGATCTAATGTGATGTGGGAGAACGTGTCATACTTTAGGAGTGATGTTTGAGAAGGCTCGACCTATGGATCTGCTTCTGTGGATGCGTGGGACATGTGGAGTGGGCTGAATTCACGAATGTTGAGTCCGCAGAATCATGCAGAATTAAATTAAAATTCCACCAAATTCCGTGGAATTCTGTGACGGGACTGAGTGGGCATTTGGTACTATTTTCTTAGTCTGAAAATGGATTCGAGGATGCATTTTGCCTAAGAAAATCGCACGGCCAAATACCACTCAGCGCTATTGGATGCTCTGCAGTGATTAAAGCTTTTAATCACTACAGACTATGCAGTGGCACCGAGTGGTATCCACTGGTTTCCAAACTTGAAAACAAAGGATGATTTTTTTTAATAGAAAGACAGGAGAAAGTAAAGTCTATGGAGAATGATAGAGGAGAGAAGAAGGAAGCAGCAGTGGGAAAGAAAAGGAAAACGGCAAGAAAGTATGAAGGAGATACACGCAGAAGGAAAGAGGTCACAAGGTGCTATAAGGACAAGGACATCTGGAAAGGTAATAGAGAAGGGAGGGAGGGTTGGGATAAACAGGAGAGAAGGAATAGTGAGTGTGACAAAATAGACCAAGGCGATATGCCTGAGATAACATAAAGGAAGAGCAGAGACATCAAGAGAAATATGGCATAATAGAAAGATAGCAATGGGATGAGAGAGAAAAAGTAGAAGATATGAATGACAGAGAGGATGGGAGAAGAATGGAGAAGACATAGGATGATCAGAAATAATGGAAAGGAAAGAGATGGGAAGCAAAAGGGAGGAAATCGATAGCAAACAGATAGAGAAATGGAGAGTAGAAACTTGAGTGTACTGAGAGAAATGCATAAATAGCAAGGGCAAAGAGAAAATGAAAAAAATGAGATGGGAGAGGTTAGAAAATGAAAAGAAAATATATTGGAATGAGAGTTTTGAAAAACGAGAAGGGAACGGAGAGGAAAAGAGAAAAAATAAGAAGGACACAAATTAAGGAAGGAAGAGGATGGGACGTGAGAGGTAGAAATAAGATATGGCGAAAGGGAGATTTGAACCTAGAGTAAGTGTAGGCAGAAATGGAGAGGGCAAACAGAAAGAAATAGAGCTAAGCTTTGGAGGGGAGGTAGAAAGGTGAAAAAAGACAGGAAGAACATAAGAATGTGTGAGAGGGATGATGGGAAGGAGAGAGAGTGGAAGCATTTGAGGGAGGAGAAAAAGTGAAAGGAATGAAGGAGATGAGGAATGCAGATAGGAACTGAGAGACCTGGTGTGTTGTGTGCACTGGTGCTTAGAGGAAAGAGGGACACACTAAGCAAATTATGGCTGTCTTTAGTATAGATCTTAGCTGCAGGTGAAGTGATCTTACACTGTTTCTTAGGAATTTGCCGCCTGTGCTGCTCAATTCTGGGGTTTACCAAATTGCAACACTGCTTATTCACCAGCCTCTTTCTGCCACCACTCTATACTTCCTGTGTCTTTCCATCACTCTCTCGGGTCCATTTCATTCCTATTTTCTACATGTGTCGCTACTTTTCTATCATTTTATTCTAGCTTTCCTTTTCTGCCTTTCTCTCTCTTGTGCTGGGCCAAAGATTATAGCATGATAATGAAAAATAAGTATTGGTCCCCAAAATTAGGCCCTCATTTATGGGATTTAGATGTAGGGCAGAGCAGCAAGGCACCTTGCTGTGTTGCCCTACGCCAAAGTGAAAAGGCAGGAATGCACCATATTTATGCAATACTGTGCATTTCTTTGCTTTCTCCTTGTGCTGGCATCTTTTTGGCAGCCTAGCACCAGCGTAGGCACCCTTGCACCATGCGCTAAGGCACCTCCCAAAGCATCAAAATCAGAAATATGTTTTTTTAAGTATGTGGGCCCATTGAATAACTGAGTGTTAGATCAAATAAATGTTAAAGGGTTTTATTACAAATTCAAAGATGATGCCATGACAGCTCTCAATGTAAAGTTTATACAGAAATTCAAAATCAGAAAATTATGTTAAGTCTTAAGTGAACAGCAAAATTGAGAGAGTAACGGACAGCATCCCTAGTATAACAGGAAAGTCTTATGGCTCACCCCCAAAATAGATTATTTTTTACACATTATTTCCGCACATGAAATTACAAGCTCTGCAGACTCATTGTGATGTGAGCAAATGCAGCATTTCATCAACAAATCAGACCACATGAAACATAAACATAATTTTGCCTTAACACCTAAGCACCATCCCTCTACATGAATAATGATTCTGCACCCTCTATTCTAATGTCATCCAGAGATGCTAGAACAAAACTAGATGCACTAACAATAACATGTTATATGTATGAATAGGACACAGTGAACCAATGGATGGACCTAGGTGATGTTGAGGGTTGTGACTAAGCGGGGGAGAGTTCATCAAGCGCAAAAAATAACAGTATCAGTGGAAATAAACCACTATATCTCAGCTTGACAGTGTGCTGCAGAGTTTGCAAGGAGAGAAGTGGTTGTTGGGGTGAGAACATGATTGACAGAGATGACTTCCTGTTAGACTTGGCATCCTTGGCGTGGTTTTCCCCTTAACTTTTTGCCCTGAAACCTCCTGTTTTGCAGACTTTGTTTTTGCTTGTTTTAGGACTCTGTGCGCTTTACTACTGCTAACCAGTGCTAAGGTGCTTGTGCTCTCTCCTTAAATATGATAGAATTAGCTTATACCCAATTGGAATATTTAATTTACTTGTAAGTCCCTAGGAAAGTGGCACTACCTATGCCCAGGGCTTGTAAATTTAATGCTATAGTGGGCCTGCCCATTAAATATAATGGGTTCGCCCTGTGTCCCTCAAAACCTGGGTATACAATTATAAACTACAATGAGTTCTGTTGGGTGACACAACTCTTGAATGTAGTTAGGCACACACAGTTTGTGTCCTATCGAATAACAACTTCAACAAAGTGTTTCAAAACACTAAGGACCCAAGCCGGGGTCCACTTAGTGTGGAGGGAGTATACATCACCTGCTACATCATCACATGTTTATTTTCCTTTGATTATAAAAGCTCCTCAAATTAGATTTGTAAATCTCATTCGTTGTAAAAATCCTCACAGTGCAGCAGCTGCCGGCTGGCTCGTCTTACAGCGTAGAGCCAGAAACAAGTCAATATTCTGCTCCTAAAGGGATCATTTGGTGACCTTTTGATATCTATGTTGAATGGTCAACATTATTCACAATTCTTGATGAAGAGTTGTGTCATCAGACAGAACTCGTTGTAGTTTATACTAGTGGGCCTGCAGCCCTGAAGGTGTCACCCACTTAATTAGCACTTTAAACATGTCTCCGGCCTGCCATCACAGCCTGTGTGTGCAGTTTTAAACTGCCATTTAACCAGGCAACATAAACCTTTTGCCAGGCCCAAACCTTCATTTTAAATACATATAAGTCACCCCTAGGGTAGGTCCTGGACAGCCGAGAGGGCAGGGTGCAATGATTTTAAAAAGTAGGACATGTCATTTTAAGTTTTACATGCCCTAGTAGTGAAAAACTCTTAAATTCATACCTCACTACTGCAAGGTCCACCTCTCCCATAGGATAACATTGGAGTTACCCTATTACATTAAATAAGATGTAATCTCCAACTGGGAGCAGGTAATCAGTTCATGTTTGGTGTCGTTGGAATTGTAATGAAAAATCCTAACTTATGGTGAAGTCGTATTTTAAATTACAATTTTCAAAATGCCACTTTTAGAAAGTTGGCATTTTCCTGCCTTAGACCTTTAGGGCCAAATGTACTACCCTTTTTAGCGGTCGCAACCAGGAAATCAGCCCGTTAAATAGGTCTGCAGCACGTACAAACCCTATTTTGCGAGTCGGTAACCTATTGGGGGGGCATCCCTTCCTAATAGCGACTTGCAGTGCCATGTACGAATGTTTTGTGACCGAAATGCTGTCGCAAAATATTTGCATTTTACTGCCAATGGGAAATTTGGTGTTAGACCAGTTGCAAATGGTCCCCCAAGGGACCCCTTCCCCTTTGCAAATGTGGGTGCAAATATATTTTAAGAGTTGGCAGTGGAACCACGGACCACTGCCGGCTCTTAAAGAATGAAACTGAATTTAAGAATTTAAAGCGACATTACTGGGAATGGGCTGTGCAACAAGAGTCCACTAAGCCCGATTAGGGGAAACTCACCATAGAATTCCATCTGCACAAACAGGTTAGATCATTGGAACCCTACTTAGATCTAATTCAGGCTCCCCAGGATAGGATGCTATACATTCAATTCAGGTTTGGCACCTTCCCTGTTGGTGAGGTAACAGCTAAGTGGCATACAATGACCCAAGCCCAAGTAATTGCCCAGGATGCTAGGTACCAGTGGAGTCTGTTACCCACATGCTGTTCGCATGCCCAGCTTATGCGCATCCTAGATCCAAATGGTTAAAAACGATATGTCAGCAACTGGGCACATGGAACCATCGGGAAGCCCTGCGTATTCTTAAATCGGACACCAGACCCCTCTTTGCCTGTGCAGTGGCTACGTTTTTAAGCCACATGTGGGGAATAAGGAGGAAAGCCCATGAGAGAGGTAAGTAGCAGGCCGGCCCTTAGATCTAGTTGCCCCAGGGTTCCTAGTATTTTCAGCCACGTAAACTTCTACTTCCCTAGATGTACCGCACAAGCACTTTATTGTAAAGCAACTATCAAAGTAGTTTTAAAATGAGGAGGCACAAAATACAAATATCATGATTGTTGGGCACGTAAATTGTTACAGCACATTTTTACTACTGTAATACATAGAATGTTCTTCTCACTATCCCTCTTCCGAACTCTCTTCTTGTTTTTATTGGTGCAATTTTAAACCTAACGAATTTCAATTTTTACTGTAAGAATGAGCTTGCAAGATGAATCGTTTTTAATTGGTTTGTGTTAGATGGACACGGGAGTTCCTTACGGTTTATAACCTGGATTGTACTTATCTCCAGCTGGCGTCGGTGGCACTACCGAGTGCCTCAAGCGGTTATTGCACACCGGACCTGGTTATGACAGTATGTTGTATAAACCATGTTTTAGTGCAAGGAAAAACTCACACGCTTACTGTGACGTGTTTTATGAACCGTTTATTTTTATGTTTCTTAACTGTATTTTAAGCATGTGTGGTTTTTTTTTCTTTAGCTTTTATAACACGCGTTGTAGAAGTAAAGCTTATATGATGATAAGAATTCACTACTACCCTTTATACACAGCCAAACAAAAGCAAAGGTTATGCTCCACCTTTCTCCAATGATCCCTCACGATGAACCTCCAGGCTCCTAACTTATCTCAACTTGTCTCTGCACTGACACACTCAAATGGAGAACTTGGACATACTGTTCACTTTTGTAAACATCCCCACTAGAAATACTACTACAACTCAGTGACCAACTAAAATACCTGCAGTGGAACAAGCTCATCCTCTCAGCACCTGACTCCCTTTTAACCACCATCTCTGCTCAATCAAATAAAAAAGTGAAACAGTTTTACATCTGGCTTTCTGAAGGCTTTGACAAACGCATACCATTCAAAACGTCCACATGCCCCTCCAACAGAAAGAGGAGCCCATGGCTCAATGAAAAGAAAATACATAAGCTGAAAACAGAATTTTGTGTTTTGCAATGCCAATGCCAGTGCAAAAATCATAAAACGCACTCCAAATCCACAATAGGGTATACAAATTATGTATCAAGAATGCAAAATGACTATATCATTCCCAGAGGATCTCCAGAGCAAAAAGCTCTTTGAAGGAACTACATAAGATACACTCAGTGTTTCATAACTGAGCATTCCACAACACCAAAATTCCACACTCCCAATCCTTCTGCGACATCATAGCAAACTAACTTGAGTCAAAATCAGAGAACCGGAAACAATACATCATTAGCATCCTACCCACAACCAGTCCACTGAAACCAAGACTAAGAAGAGAAATGACGCAGGCAGACAGCAGTCTCTGGCCACTTTCAATCAACTTTCTAAGTCCCAGCTCAAGGAACTGATCGAGATAAAAAAGCCCATGCCTGGCACAAACCTTGAAGGACATCCACTGGTGCCTCCTCAGGACCTCTGTCCTGAAGACTTCCTACCTCAGACCATTAATGATGAAAAAGAACTTGGTAACAGCAGATTCAACCAGCTATTGGCCATTCACCAGTGGCCTATTCTTAGGTAAACTGAATCACAGAGCTTCATTCCTTCATAATCAGAGTAATTTTGGTAATTCCATGTTACTCTTTGATGTGGAATTATTGCTAATAATGCAATTATGCCCGCTCACATTAAGAATTAATTAAAGGGAAAAAATCCTACTGCAAGAGCACATTTAGTGAGCGAGAGTGGCTGCTCGCGCTGCTGTTTATGTTCTGTTGCACTTGTATTTTCTTAGTGCACAATGCATCCTTGCGTCTATTTTGGACACCAGGGTACATTGTGTGCTGAGAAACTAGCGCTAAGTACCAGGAGTAAGTTGGGGGAAAATCCTACCCCAAGTGCACATTTAGTGAGTGTGAACGGCTGCTCCTGCTGCTGCTTATGTTCTGTCGCATTTAACGCTATTTCAGCGCAAAATGCATCCTCGTGTCCACTTTAGACGCAAGGGGGCATTCTTGCACTACGAAAATAACGCTAAATATAGAATTACTCTTGTTGTGTAATTCCAGAATTACACAAGTTACGCCCATCCCATATCTCCAATTTCATAGATGGGAACAACATGAAGCATACTCCAGATCAGGTACTGAATTCGCCCTGACCTTAAAACAACTGTGGACGCAAATGGAGTGACTACACTACTGCTGGATCTATTCGATGCCTTTGACAAGTGCACCAACCAACATTACTACTATGAATAGCAGAACTTGGCATCCAAAGAGGCATCCTAGGCTGGATTTTCCACTACCTATATGGCAGGTCTGGTATTATCTTGCTGCCTTCGGTCTTGGCAGCTCCATTCAGCACAAGCTTTGGAATATCTCAGCTCTCAGTCATCTCACCCCTGCTCTTCAACCTCAGCTTGAACCTCAGCTGGCTACCGAATCTCAAGCACTTCAACCTAACCTGCTATAACAATGCCAAAGACATATAGATCATCCTAAAACTGGAAAATTTGAAGGATCTGGACTCCTCACGATTTGATCCCTGCCTCCGAGCTGCTGTTGACCAACTGAAGCTGAAAAACCATCTCTTTCGCTTACGTCTTCCTAAAATTAGATCTTTCCCTGCTCCCACAAATGAACCAAGCCATAAGAAGTGCTTCTTATACCATGCAAACTCTTCCACACATCTCCTCTCATCTAGGTTTCCTTAAGAAGCTAACGGCCCGCATCATCCTTGAGTAGTAGATTGCTGGTTTTTATCCTTTTGATTAATAAAAATCAACAACACTATGCACAATCTGTTCATACTACAGATTAAAAATAACAGTTCAATAAGAAATTGACCTAAACACATAGAGAAACTTAAAAAGTTTAATACTGAGATAGTCAAAATTGCACTTTTAAAATTAACAATTTCGTAATGCAGAAATTGGATCCATATAAACACATGTAAAATCCAAAAGCTTAACTAGACAAGCTAACATTCGAGGATTGTAAAGGCTTAAAACAAGTAGAGTGGCTGAATAAGAGTTGTATTTACAGATTTCATTAACAAAAAGCTTGAAGAATGTATTTCTGACCAAAGGCCAAACAGGACAAAAACAGACTAAGTGAGTTACTACTTCCGGCTTAAGTTTACATAAGTGAAATATTCAAGTAGATGATTGAAAGTCAGGTCAGCTTGATCTAAATGTGAATATAGGAAAGAGGAGAAATTGAGAGCAAATATATTTTCATTTAATGACCTTTGACTTAGGATGTGACTAGTGGTCCAGAAGAGCAAGGATCGTAGCTGTCCTCAATATACTTTGAACCTTTCTTGCTAATAAAATCCTCCAATCCAACTGACAGAAAAGGAGCTTGGTCTATTTTTTGACTACTATCTTTAATATTTGAGCGTCCAATATAGTTTCCTACAGCTCTTGACATTGTAACTTAGACACAGATGAAGATAGGGATTTAGACCATGGATTATTACCAAATGAGTGCGTTCAAAGTATCCTGTTCAGCAATGTGGAAGTGTAAGCAAACTATGCGGAAAAATATGATCCTGCATAAATTTTATCTTGGTAAAACAGACTCAAGTCTCATCTGCGACGGAGCACAGTCTGTGGCGGGCTGAATGTGACACGATATGCAGAACACGGTGCAATAGCGAATCAGTAAGACATTTTTAAAGGAAAAGTCATGCCACCGTAGCTTTAACTTCCTAGAAATTATTGATAAAAATGGTTTGAGAGTAGGAGAATTGTTGTCTTATATGCTGTATTGTGGAATGCAGCCGGCTTGTGGCATCGTGAGCCTGTATCTACCCACAACAAGAATATAATGAGTGAAGTTTTTTTTTTTTTTAGCAAACACACACCGCTCCTCTCCTCAAACAGGTTCCCAGGTAGTTAGTTACACTTGTTTCCCCGTGATATTGCCATTTCCCCTATTTGTCAGCTCCCTTTTCTGTTTTGTCGTGGACAAAAACAATCAAAAAACGTCTTATTCAATTGTATTGGTGGATCTCTTTTTACATTGGCTGGAAGTTGAAGCTGACTGAGATATTAGTACGGGTAGTATTTAGAAGTTCTTTGTTGTATCAAAAGAAGTGCAGAGGCCAACTTTGTAGGAAAAATGATCTTTATTACATAGCCCTGACAAATTCATCCTTCTCCAGTCTCCTCTTCCAACTATCCCTCAATACCAGAACTACTTTAAACTTCTACCCTGCTCTATGACTTTGTTAGAAATGGAATCTCTAGTTGGCAAGGGCTTGCACCTTTGTCCAAGTAGGGACCCTTCTTCCTAGTCAGGGTAAGGGTGTTACACTCGTGAAGTAACCCCTGCTCACCCTCGTGGTAGCTTGGCACGAGCAGTCGGGCTTAATTCAGAGGCAGTGTGTAAAGCATTTGCACATAACCAACAGTAATACAGTGTAAGCACTACAAACGGACACCACACCAGTTTAGAAAAATAACCAATATTTTATATACTCAAGACAAGACCAATCACGACAAAAATCCACAATACTATACTTTACGAATGAATACTTGATACGGTAACTTCTTCTTTGCAGGAATAGCACAAAAGCAAAGTTCGTACGAGTCGGTAGCTCCGTCCGAGCCTACCGCAATGCTGAAAACCACAGAGTCTAACAGTTCCAGTCGACCGCGTCGATACGGGCCAGCAGAGTCGTGAACAGACTCGGTTACAGTACCTTTCTCGTTGTGGCTGGTACGGAGTGTACGAGCCGGTCGGCGTTCGTCGCGGTTGCGGTGCAAGACGGAGCGATGCAAGGTGCGGTGTCCCTCGATGCGGTGCAGGCAGCGGCTCGATGAGCGTCGTGCAGACGGAGTCGGTGAGTCCAAGGCGTGCGATGCAGGGTGAGACGATGCTCGATGCGGTGCTGACAGGTTGCGATGCAGGCGACCAAGCCGGAGTGCGGGAGCTGGCGTCGGACAGCGGTGCGAGTCGGAGCGGTGCGTCGCAGACGTGCGAGCGGTGCCCCAAATGCGGTGCGGTCTCGACTCTTGAGCCAGTTGCAGCGACAGCGTCGGTCGGGTCCGGTTGGTTCAGTAAAGCGATGCGATGCGAACTGCGGTGCCCACAGGTCACGGTGCAAGCAGCGGCTCGATGTTGACGGCGTCGGACGTCGCCCACGGTGAGACCAGGGTTGCGATGCGAAGCGGGGCGATGCGGTCTGCGGTGCAAACAGGTCACCGGCCAGGGATGGATTCGGTTGACGGAGTCGGTTGCGGTTCCCTTCCTCTGTGGCAACTGAAACAGCGTTCCAGAAGCGGTACCCAGAGGCTTGTGAAGTCTTTGTAGTCCCTGAGACTTCTTAACAGGAGGCCAGCTCGGTTTCAGGCCCTTGGAGATACTCAGCACAAGTTTGTAGAAAGTTCAGTCCAGTCCTTTCACTGCCCAAGGCAGAAGCAGCAGCTGCAGGCCAACCCAACAAAGCAACAACACAGCAAAGGGGCAGTACTCCTCCTGGCAGCTCTTCCAGCTCTTCGTCTTGGCAGGTTCCTTGATTCCAGCGAGATCTAAATTCATGGGGTCAGGGCCCCAATATTTATATCCCAAATTCCTTTGTTCTCTGAAGGCAAAGAGGCCTTTGCCTAGTCCAAACCAGTTCTGGAGCACTTTGTTGACAAGTCTCCGTCCCTTCTTTCAGTGAGTAGGCCAGGGACATCAGACGCACCACAGGAGGTGGAGCCAGCATTGTGGAGGGAAGGCACTGTCCTATTCAGGGCCCAGGTGCGACCCCTCCCACCCATCTACATGTAGATCTTGCTATTCAGCCCTGTGCTGACTCACCCTGTCTCCTGGCATCCCCCAGCCCCTGTCACTCACATTCCAGACAAGGAATACACAACCACGCAGAGGCAGGCTTGGATGGTTAGACAAGAAAATACCCACTTTCTAAAAGTGGTATTTTCAAACACAGAATGTTAAAACCAACTTCACTAAAAGCTGCATTTTGTCATTCTGAGTCCAGGCATACTAAACTCGAATTTCTACCATGTTCCCGGGTCAGTTAGGATTATAAGCTGTAATAATCAAAACTGCCCGTTCTGGCCTAGGGGAACAGGTAGCCTTGCGATAGTGAAAAACGAACTAGGCTGTAATTCACTATCAGGACATGCCGCACACACCCGGGCATGTCCTACCTTTCGCATACAACGCACCCTGCCCACAGGGGTACCCTGGGCCTACCTTAGGGGTGACTAACATGTAGCAAAGGGAAGGTTTAGGGACTTGCAAGTGTGTGCACTTGCCAAGTCGACATGGCAGCCCCAGGCTGCGCACAGGCTCTGCGGTGGCAGGCCCGAGTTACACTTTACGGGCTGTTTTGCGTGGGTGGCACAATCCAGTGCTGCAGCCCACCAACAGCATTTGGTCTATAGGCCCTGGCACTCGCAGTGCACTTTACAAGGGACTGACACATAAACCAAATAGGCCAATCATGGAAACACCAATCCATAACGCATTTTATACAGGAGCACTTGCACTTTCCCACTGGACAGCAGTGAGGAAAGTGCGCAGAATCATTACACCAGCAAAAACAGAGTCAAAACCGGGAGGTCAGAAAGCAAAAAGTCAGGGGAAACACGCCAAAAGATGCCAAGTCTAACAGACTTCATGTATTCACAACCTCATAACTAGATTCTGACGTGACTGTGATCCTGTGCACACGCTGTTTTTTCGGCAAGTTATGGCGTAATTCTACCACCTTAGTGACATATCATACATATAGATAAAATATATATTCTTATAAACACAACAACTTTGTAGAGTGTTCTTTCGTTCTTTTATTCAGTTTGAATTCTGACGTGATCCAGAATGGAATGTTAGCTCACAATACTACATTCTTGGATGAGATAGATTCTAGGGAAGTTGTCCAACCTCGCGTTTGATGGACAATTGGGTTCAGTTTTGTTCTAAGGAAATGTAAGAATTTCTGAGCAACCATGGAATTGTATGAGAAACGTGCTTTATTCCACCTTGAGTTTAATGGTATTGTGTAAAAGCTTAAGAAAACCATTGAAGAGGGAATCCAGTTGGCCAGATATAATGGGTTGTGTTGGAAAGAAGAATTAAAGAAGAGAATTGTGGAGTACAGATTAGCGCATCATCAGGTTACAGGAAGGTCTCCATTTGATATGTTTTAGGGAAGAGTACCTGGTACCTGATTTCAAGCTGGTTCCAGGATGAATGGAGTGGAATATGGGTCGAGTGTTGGGGTCGGTAAGAGAGGAGGCGAGATTGTAAGAGTTGGACTTGCAAAAGTGAAGAAAAGAAAACTATTGTAGGAAAGTAGGATCTGCTTTCATGGTTACCCCCCATTTTTTTCTGGTGTTATGCTGTTTTCTGACTAGTCTGACTGGGATCCTGCTAATCAGGACCGGTCACTGTGCTCTCTCCCTAAATTTAAACAATGGTAAGTACTTTGGTACCTCCACAATTGGCTACTGGTGTACCCCTGAATTTTCCAAGTATATGGGACTAAGGTACCCAGGGCATACGTACACCAGGGGTCTCCCATGGGCTGCAGCATGTATTATGCCACGTATGAGAGACCACTCAAACTGTGACTGCAGGCCTGCCTTTGCAGCATGTGTGAGGTGGTGCTTGCACCCCTCACCACAGATATAAGTTTCCTTATATCTGAGGTCACTACAATTAAAACCTATGTCACCCCTATGGCAGGCTCTTCAGTCTTGAGAGCAGGGTGCTTGGTTAAATGTGTGAGGGTGCCCCAGCATGAGCAGGGCACCCCTACATACCCTGGAGTCGATTCTCCAGGCTTTGTAAGTGTGGTCAGCCATTTAATACATGTAGTGGACATCAAGTCAATTACAAGATGTCTAACTATATATTGGCTGCACCGAAACCGGTCATGTTTGGTATCAAACATGTTGAAATCCTACCCCAACACCGATTCCAGTGTTGGATGTAGGATCACATATTCTGGGGGCTCCCCTAGGGTGGCCCCTGTATTCCCAGTACCAGTCTTTCAGGGTCTAACAGCAAGCTAGTGCTGCTGCCGACCACAGACACGATTCTGCCCTCCTGCTGCTCAGCCAAGCTAGAGCAGCGGAAGGTAGAACAATAGGTTTCCTGTTGCAGGGAGGTGTGACCACCTCCCCAGACAGGACTTAGTGTATTGGGCTGGGGTGGGGGCACTTGCCAGCGCCACCAGACTGCTGTGAAGGGCACAGTTGGTGCCCTCCTTGCATACTCCAGTTTGAGCAAGTTCAGGGAACCCTTGGCTCCAGCTCTGGTGCGAAACTGGACAAAGGACATGAGAGTATCCTCCCCTCAGCCCAGCCCCTCCTCTGGGAGGGAGCCTTGAATCGCCCCAACCCTTTCCCTAGGCTACTTAAGGGCTTACCTGTGGGTGGCTCTTCAGATTCGTCATGGGACAAGATTCAAACTCGAAACCACTTCAACTTCAACCGTCTGGGCACCTTGGACTTAGCCTGGAACCAAGACTGCATCAAGGAAGACTCCTGCTGCTCCTGGTCTCGCTATTCTGCAAGTCTTCTTCATCGTCTATGCCTGTGCTTCATCCAGGTTCCTCTCCAGGCCTGTGGACATTAAACACACCCAAAGGAATATCCCTTGGAGTGAAGGAGTCACTCCCCTGCATCTGCAGGCACCGCAACGAAGCTAACCGGTCTGCTCCTCCTGAAGTCCCATGTACTCCGAAAGGCACAGCAACACAGGTGGTAGTTCTGCAACTCCCTCGAAGCTGACCTGTCCTCTCAGCAAGTTTGAGGCCAGTGTCCCCCGTCTGAACCGCTGGAACAGAACCCCTGTGCACCGCGTCGACTTGCCCTTACAAAGTTTTTTTGGCTCTGTCCTCCAGAGATCTTCGGGCTGCAAGAAGCTCCAGACTCCAGCATCTCCTCCTGCCAAGATCTTTGTCCTCACCACATTCTCTGCACCGTGGGCCTGCATCTTTGGTTAGCTGCTTGAGGTCCTCTTGCAACTCCCGTGCCTTCAGCCTGTGGATCCTCTTAAGGTTCTTCTTTGGCTTCAGCAGGCTGCCCTGCTTGCTCGGGCCTGCTCTGACTCTCCTGCACCTGGTGAGTCCCTTGGACCTTGCTGGTCCTAACGCTGCACCTTTTTCGTTTACCCCTGCTGCTGCCAAGGCTTGTTGGTGCCCCCGCCAGACACCAACACCCTGGTTCTTGACTCCCGACATGGGACAGCTCGTGAACGGCTCCTGGTCTTCCACAGCTGCAGCGACAAGTTCAATGTCATCACTTGTGCATCTTCTGTCATCGGGGGTCTTTGGTCTTCTGTGTCTCCTGGTCACATCTGAGTAAGTTAGTAAGTAATGCATTTGTAGAGCGCACGAATGCCGAGGCGTCTTGGCACTAAATGTAACGTGTCGCAGGAACTGATGCAGAACAGACTGCTTAAACTGGCTTAGATGGAATTAGCCAGGTCTTGAGCATTTTTCTGAACAGTAGTCTGTTTAGTTGTAGCCTAATTGCGACTGGCAGCGAATTCCAGTGCTTGGCTGCCCGATAGGAGAGGCTTCTTCCCCGCCATCTGGCTCTTCGAATTTTTGGGAGCTGAACTAGTCCTTTATTGGCTGACCTAAGGTCTCTCCGTGGAAAGTGCCATAAAAAGAGTCTCTGTAAGTCTAATGAACCCCCTCCATATAATGCTTTGAGCATAGACCATATAGTGTGGCATTGACTCTGTCCCCTCTGCTTGCAGGTTCTCCTCTACAAGAATCCATCCTTGGATTCCACTGGACTCTTTCACCTTCTTCGCCAGCTGCATCTTTTCTGCAGTCCTCCATTGTGGTCTACGGCGGTTTCCAACGTTACTTCACACCCATGCACCCGGCTTCCCTGGTGTAGGTATCCTGTTTCCTGGGGTATCCACAGATGAGGTGACTCTCCAACCTTCCATCTTCCACTGGGTTTCTTCAGGGTCTACGCGGAAGGGTCCTTCTTCTTGAAAACTGCAACTGCGAATTCCCCATTGATTTGCATTGAGTACGCGGCTGTGTTTCCACTCTGCAAACAGCCTCCGTGGGGTTCCTGGGTACTTACCTCGGTTGGTTCCTTGTGTCTCCAGCTCTTCTGCGTCTTCTGGTCCAAGTCCCGACTTTGGTCGCAGTTCGCATTCCACTTCTTTAGTATATGGTTTGGTTTCTCCCTGGAGACCACTGTGTATTTGTGCTTACTTACCTGTTTACAGTTGAAGTATTTTGTGTATTATGTTGATATCTCCGGGTAGAAGATATACCAATGTGTTAGTGAGTGTGTATAATAAATATACTTATTTTGATAACTACCCTGTGTGGTTCTTTTTCGTTTAACCTACACTATATGATTAGTTCTGGTAAAACAAGCTTCTTAAGACTCCTTCTGGACTAAGCCTGAAGGCTGCTCTCCACAGCTACCACTTAGAGAGCTTTCTATGGTTGTCTAAGACCACTAAAATCACCATAAGGGTTGTCTGGATTAGTGCAAGGTGCTTCACCTAAATAAGTGTGCACCATATACCAAGCCAAACCAAAGGGGATGATGGACGGAGTGTTGAACATTGCAAGCACTCACCCCCAGTCAACTGATCTGGGTTTAATCCATCATCATTCTTTAGCTCACTCCGCCACCCCAGTTCAGACATGGCCATATGCAAATCAGTCTGACCCTGTGCCTCATGGGAACAGTCCAGCCCGAACTGCCAAGCCATGTCTTCTCTGGACCGGAAACAAGCATCCTGGGACCGGTTTCTGGCTTACAGCCGTTATCTGCCAGGCTATCTTGAATCCAGTGGCAAAGTGAGCAAGGAACCCACGTCTCGGCATACCCTGCCAACTTAGGGCGAACATAGCAAAACCAACGGGGATGATGGACGGAGTGTTGAACATTGCAAGCACTCACCCCCAGTCAACTGATATGGGTTTAATCCATCATCATTCTTTAGCTCACTCCGCCACCCCAGTTCAGACATGGCCATATGCAAATCAGTCTGACCCTGTGCCTCATGGGAACAGTCCAGCCCGAACTGCCAAGCCATGTCTTCCCTGGACCGGAAACAAGCATCCTGGGACCGGTTTCTGGCTTACAGCTGTCATCAGCCAGGCTATCTTGAATCCAGTGGCAAAGTGAACAAGGGACCCACGTCTGGGCATACCCTGCCAACTTAGAGCGAACATAGCAAAACCAAAGGGGATGATGGACGGAGTGTTGAACATTGCAAGCACTCACCCCCAGTCAACTGATCTGGGTTTAATCCATCATCATGCTTTAGCTCACTCCGCCACCCCAGTTCAGACATGGCCATATGCAAATCAGTCTGACCCTGTGCCTCATGGGAACAGTCCAGCCCGAACTGCCAAGCCATGTCTTCCCTGGACCGGAAACAAGCATCCTGGGACCGGTTTCTGGCTTACAGCCGTCATCAGCCAGGCTATCTTGAATCCAGTGGCAAAGTGAGCAAGGGACCCACGTCTGGGCATACCCTGCCAACTTAGGGCGAACATAGCAAAACCAAAGGGGATGATGGACGGAGTGTTGAACATTGCAAGCACTCAACCCCAGTCAACTGATCTGGGTTTCTTCCATCATCATTCTTTAACTCACTCCGCCACCCCAGTTCAGACATGGCCATATGCAAATCAGTCTGACCCTGTGCCTCATGGGAACAGTCCAGCCCGAACTGCCAAGCCATGTCTTCCCTGGACCGGAAACAAGCATCCTGGGACCGGTTTCTGGCTTGCAGCCGTCATCAGCCAGGCTATCTTGAATCCAGTGGCAAAGTGAGCAAGGGACCCACGTCTGGGCATACCCTGCCAACTTAGGCCGAACATAGCAAAACCAAAGGGGATGATGGACGGAGTGTTGAACATTGCAAGCACTCACTCCCAGTCAACTGATCTGGGTTTAATCCATCATCATTCTTTAGCTCACTCCGCCACCCCAGTTCAGACATGGCCATATGCAAATCAGTCTGACCCTGTGCCTCATGGGAACAGTCCAGCCCGAACTGCCAAGCCATGTCTTCCCTGGACCGGAAACAAGCATCCTGGGACCGGTTTCTGGCTTACAGCTGTCATCAGCCAGGCTATCTTGAATCCAGTGGCAAAGTGAACAAGGGACCCACGTCTGGGCATACCCTGCCAACTTAGAGCGAACATAGCAAAACCAAAGGGGATGATGGACGGAGTGTTGAACATTGCAAGCACTCACCCCCAGTCAACTGATCTGGGTTTAATCCATCATCATGCTTTAGCTCACTCCGCCACCCCAGTTCAGACATGGCCATATGCAAATCAGTCTGACCCTGTGCCTCATGGGAACAGTCCAGCCCGAACTGCCAAGCCATGTCTTCCCTGGACCGGAAACAAGCATCCTGGGACCGGTTTCTGGCTTACAGCCGTCATCAGCCAGGCTATCTTGAATCCAGTGGCAAAGTGAGCAAGGGACCCACGTCTGGGCATACCCTGCCAACTTAGGGCGAACATAGCAAAACCAAAGGGGATGATGGACGGAGTGTTGAACATTGCAAGCACTCAACCCCAGTCAACTGATCTGGGTTTCTTCCATCATCATTCTTTAACTCACTCCGCCACCCCAGTTCAGACATGGCCATATGCAAATCAGTCTGACCCTGTGCCTCATGGGAACAGTCCAGCCCGAACTGCCAAGCCATGTCTTCCCTGGACCGGAAACAAGCATCCTGGGACCGGTTTCTGGCTTGCAGCCGTCATCAGCCAGGCTATCTTGAATCCAGTGGCAAAGTGAGCAAGGGACCCACGTCTGGGCATACCCTGCCAACTTAGGCCGAACATAGCAAAACCAAAGGGGATGATGGACGGAGTGTTGAACATTGCAAGCACTCACTCCCAGTCAACTGATCTGGGTTTAATCCATCATCATTCTTTAGCTCACTCCGCCACCCCAGTTCAGACATGGCCATATGCAAATCAGTCTGACCCTGTGCCTCATGGGAACAGTCCAGCCCGAACTGCAAAGCCATGTCTTCCCTGGACCGGAAACAAGCATCCTGGGACCGGTTTCTGGCTTAAGTGGGATGGGTATGCCCAGACGTGGGTCCCTTGCTCACTGTGCCACTGGATTCAAGCTAGCCTGGCTGATGACGGCTGTAAGCCAGAAACCGGTCCCAGGATGCTTGTTTCCGGTCCAGGGAGGACCTGGCCTAGCAGTTTGGTCTGGACTGTTCCCATGGGGCACAGGGTCAAGACTGATTTGCATATGGCTGGGTCCAAACAGGGGTGGCGTAGTGGGCAAAAGAACGATGGATTTAACCCAGATCTTTTGACTGGGGGAGAATGTTTGCATTGTCAGCATTCCGTCCATCATTTGTTTGCTGTAACACTTTTCGCCCTAAGTGGGATGGGTATGCCCAGACGTGGGTCCCTTGCTCACTGTGTCACTGGATTCAAGCTAGCCTGGCTGAAGAAGGGTGACATACCCTGAAACCGGTCCAGGGAGGACCTGGTCTGGCAGTTCGGTCTGGACTGTTCCCATGGGGCACAGTGTCAAAACTGGGGTGGCGTAGTGGGCCAAAGAATGATGGATTTAACCCAGATCTTTTGACTGGGGGATAATGTTTGCATTGTCAGCATTCCGTCCATCATTTGTTTGCTGTAACACCGTATATTAAGCCAGCCTCCTACAACTATTATGAGAGAAGAAGAAAGTTTTGGAAGTGTGGAGAATCGGTGAAAGTGAGAGCTCCCACTGGAAGGGAAAGGTGGTCAAACTTTGCACGACCACTTAGAGTAGTGAAATTATTTTGTAATGCTGTGAAAACCAACGATGGCTGATATGGAACATAGGGAAGATTTCAGTGCTCAAGAAACACGGGTCTGGGCAAGTGGATTGTGCAGGGGTTGCAGTGCGATAGGTTAAACGTCAAGCGTTTATATCAACTTTTTTCTTTCTTTGCTAAAACAAGTGAGTTTTCAATTTTTTCCTGAAAGGAGCAGTGCCCATATATTTAAGGGCATGGCTTAAACATATACACTAAAGTTTGCATAGACTGCCACCCTACCCACACATTTGCATAGAATCAACTGGCATACGTGATCACTGCTTTGTGCACTTTGCAGAGAGGCCAAGGATTGGATGACCAGTATTCTGACACCCCTTTTGTCCCACTGACAGGCACTAAGAGAAACTCACACTGCCTTCAGCTACAACTCAATTGTGCCCCGTTAAAGCCTCAATTCAAATTATGTTCTAGACAAGAGTAATATGCTGTCTGGGGAAAAAAACGTAACTCAACCTCCTGGAAAAAGAAAACATTCATAGGGAATGCAAGATTAAGTAAAGCACATGAAATATAAGCAGGAACTACGTGGATTTATTACCTCAACCTTTTTTGAGAGTCATTGTTCAGGAAGCGATCAATGTGGTTTGCATGAAACGTTTAGGACATTAATACAGGGCCAGCATGGGACCCGGCTCAACGTCCGTTTTAAATTACTACAGGGTCTGAGACCAGGAGAAACCCGCCCTTCCTTGGGAGAGCTCCCTGTCCTCGTGCTCAAGGTGTCAAGGTTCAGCAGACGAATCTAAAGACTGGCAACCCAGGGCCGGGCCGCCATTACATGAGCCTGAGACCTGAGATTCACGGAAGACGTCGCAGCTCCATCTTGCGGTAAGAGGTCAAGTTTTGCAGAAATCGCTGGAGAAGTGGGACCCCCGTTAAAGTGGGATACCCAGTCACTGAACATCCTACCCCCACAGATTGAGCAGTATTTCTGAACGAGGTGTAATAGTAAATGGATAGGCCTCACTAGGTGGCGCTGTCTGTGATGCGAGGGTTATTGTGATACGGTTCCCGTGGATAGGCCCCACTAGGTGGCGCTGTGTGTGATGCAAGAGTTATTGTGTGATCTGCTGTCTGAAATTATAGTTAATGGAATATGGCTGAAAACCTTGCCTTCTTAGCAGAGTTATCAAGACCCTCGGTATCTTGAGTGAAAATGTTGTCAGTCCTGAATTTCCAACCAACAACATGGTGCATCCTGGGACTTGTAGTTTTAATTTGTATAGTGTTGTAAGTAAGTACGGCTCCAAATTCCCGAAAGCGCTGTAGGCTGAAAAGCCGGACTTCCTGCGGGAGACATGGAGCCACTTGACACCTGCACGACGATAGCTGTGGATACCGAATAGTTAATTTTACGGTGTCCGCGTGTGTAGTCATATGACCCCGTGTTGTGTGATGTCACTTCCTACTGTTTAAAGCTGCTGATCTGGTGCTCAGCAGCATGCAAGCGTCAGAATCGCAGCATAGAAACAAACAGGGGACTAAATGCTTTGCAGGGCTATAAAAGGTGAGTGCGGGCTCGCGCTTGAAGGTGTCTCGGTTGCAGCTGTCTGTCTGAGATGCTAAGCGAGAGTGCATATAGTACCCAGAAAAGTTTAAGTGTCTGCTCCTACTTTTCAATGTGAGTCTGTTATTGCTATAAATATAGACAGGTATCTGTCTCTGGGAGGGCAGGTGCGCATAGACATGTAATAACTGAAATAACAAACTATTGGGAGAAGTGGGTGCAGGTATCTGTCCCCAAGACAGATAGTTATCAGTAGAAGTGATTGGTGCTTGGGGGTATCTGCCTCTGAGACTGCAGGATATCATTAAAATTGATGCTGGTATCTAACGCCTGCACAGCGGATTAGGAGTGAAAGGGACTGCAGATGTCTGTTTCTGGAATAGAAAGTTATCATTATACATGCAAGCAATCACCCACAGTTGATGCTAGAATCAGCTAGCATGTTCATACATACAGTTATTACTGTTACAGGTTCTGGTGGCTTAGTAGACTAATGCGCCCACTGTAGGGGTCTGTGTTCGACCTCATGGTCACAGGTTCAAATCCAGTGGCGTGGCAAGGGGGCGGCATGAGTTTTGGGGGCGGCGGCCTCCCCCCAGCTCTTACCTGCCGTTTCGGGTGGCAATCCCCCCCGCTCTTTAGTGCGGCCGTCGAGGGGGCGGCAAGAAGCCGAGGAAACGCCCAGCCCCCACCTCCGTTCCTCAACGCGCCCGCCGCAGGGCAGCAAACGCAGAGACTGCCCCGGGCGGTCTAAGGGCTAGCAACGCCACTGTTCAAATCCCGGTGGGTCCACTCAGCCTTTCATCTTTCTGAGGTCGATAAAATGAGTACCATTGAGTTGGGTAACAATAAACATCTGTTATTCAGCGCCAAGATGCCCACAGGTGAACGTGCACTTTACAAATACACTTTATGTATGAGACAAAATGCATGTGGAATAAGTGTGTGTGGTGTGGGACATTAAGTAAAAGTTCACAAGGGTATCTGTCCATTACACAACAGATTATCACCAGGGCCACTGGAATAAGGCAAGGTGGGACCAAATTATGCAACTGGGTTTACGAAATTATGCGGCATGAACATAGACATCATGTGACATAATGCGGCACATTTTGTAATAGTATCAGTTCATTATTTTGTTACTTGTACACGTTGTAATACTGTCTGGACAAGGTTTTCACCTCATGAGCACACGTTTCTATATTTTTAGTACCTTTTTGGTCTGTTTGATCTAGAAACAAATTTTTGTTGTTGGTAAAATCTGCAAATTATGTAGCAGATGGTGGATTATGTGGCAAATCCATATTTATGCAAAAAATGCCACGGTCGCAGAATCGCATAATTCCAGTGGCCCTGATTATCATCATTAGCAGGTTGTCAGTAAAAGTTCATGTCGGTGTCTGTCCCAGACACCGACAGGGTGTGAGTAAAGGTGCATGTTAGTATCTGCCCTGAAATAGCAGATTATTATTAAAACTGCATGCTAGTACTTGTACCATAGGTAGCGGGTTATCCGCGAAAATATATGCATCACTCCCTGTGGGATCATAGTATAAATGAGAATGCATACTACTAACAGCTAGCCTTTTAGTGGAAGTACATGCCTATATCTGTCCTTGAGACAGCAGACTACAAGTGCATGCTGCTAGCTGTCCTTGAGGGAGCAGGCTAATAGTAGAAGGGCATGTCAATATCTGTCCTTGAGGCAGAAGGCTAATCAGTCAATCAATCGATAGATTTGTAGAGCACTGATGTCACCCGTGAGGGTATCCAGGCGCTGGCAGGATCCAGTTGATTAGCTGAACAGCCAGGTCTTCAGGGATTTTCGGAACTCTGGAAGAGATGGGGATGTCCGTAGATGAAACGGTAGCTAATTCCATGCCTTCGCTGCTAGGTAGGAGAAGGAGCAACCTCCGCATCTAGGACGTTGGATGCGGGTAGTGAGGGTTGGAGGAAGGGACGCTGAGTGGAAGTGTCTGGTGGGCTGATAGAAGTTCAGGCGGTGGTTTAAGTAGGCGGATCAGCAGTTGTGTAGGGCCTTGTATGCATGGGCCAGGAGCTTGAACAGGCATCTTTTTTGTACAGGGAGCCAGTGAAGTTCCCTCAGGTAGGGGGTGATGTGGGTTTGTCAAGGGAGATCCAGGTCGAGTCTAGTAGTGGGGTTCTGCTTGGTCTGTAGTCATCAGAGAAGGTGAGCTGTGATCTCTGCGTAGAGAGCGTTGCCATAGTTCAGTCAGCTGGAAATGGGGGCCTGGTTGATGGTGTGTTTTGAGCTGTGGGGTAGCCCTTTGAATATCTTATGAAGCATGCGGAGGATGAAGAAGAGGAAGGAGGAGACTGAGTTGACCTGAATCATCATGGTTAGCTTGTTGTCCAGCATGATGCCTAGGTTCCTAGTGTGGTCAGTGGGGGTAGAAGTAGGTCTGAGTTCCGAGGGCCACCAGAATGCGTCCCATGGGGAGCTCTTGTTTCCAAAAACCAGTACCTCTGTCTTGTCCTAGTTGAGCTTCAGGAAGTTGTCCTTTATCCAGTTGGCGACATCTGTCATGCAGTTGTGGAAGTTGGTCTTGGTGTTGGTGGTGTCTTCCAAGAGGGAGAGGATGAGTTGTGTGTCGTCGGCGTAAGAAATGATGTTGAGTCCGTTGGTTTTGGCGATGCTGGCTAGAAATGTGATATTAGTGTTGAAGAGGGTGGGGCTGAGTGAGGATTCTTGGGGTACTCCACAGATGATTTCCTTGGGTTTGAAGGTGAAGGGGGGTAAGGCAGACTTTCTTCCAGTGATGAAAGAGGCGATCCATCTGAAAGTGGCTCCTTGGATGCCTGTGTTGTAATAGTAGAAGTATATGTCCTCGAGGCAGCAGGCTAATAGTAGAAGTGCACACCAGTATCTGTCCTCGAGGCAGGAGGCAAATAGTAGAAGTGCCGGTATCTCTCCTTGAGGTAGCAGGTAATAGTAGAAGTGCATTCCAGTATCTGTGCCTGAGGCAGCAGGCTAATAGAACAAGTACATGCCGGTGTCTGTCCACGAGGCAACAGGCTAATAGAACAAGTACATGCCGGTGTCTGTCCACGAGGCAACAGGCTAATAGAACAAGTGCATGCCGGTATCTGTCCTTCAGGCAACAGGCTAATAGAACAAGTACATGCCGGTATCTGTCCTCATGGCAGCAGGTAATGGCTGAAGTGCTGCCAGTATCTGTCCTCGAGGGAGGATGCTAATAGTAGAGGTGCATGCTGGTATCTGTCCTCGAGGCAGCAGGCTTATAGTAGAGGTGCATGCCGGTATCTGTCCTTGAGGCAACAGGACTTTAGTAGACGTGCATGCCGGTGTCTGTCCTCGAGGGAGGATGCTAATAGTAGAGGTGCATGCTGGTATCTGTCCTCGAGGCAGCAGGCTTATAGTAGAGGTGCATGCCGGTATCTGTCCTTCAGGCAACAGGCTAATAGAACAAGTACATGCCGGTATCTGTCCTCATGGCAGCAGGTAATGGCTGAAGTGCTGCCAGTATCTGTCCTCGAGGGAGGATGCTAATAGTAGAGGTGCATGCTGGTATCTGTCCTCGAGGCAGCAGGCTTATAGTAGAGGTGCATGCCGGTATCTGTCCTTGAGGCAACAGGATTTTAGTAGAAGTGCATGCTGGTATCTGTCCTCGAGGCAGCAGGCTTATAGTAGAGGTGCATGCCGGTATCTGTCCTTGAGGCAACAGGATTTTAGTAGAAGTGCATGCTGGTATCTGTCCTCGAGGCAGCAGGCTAATAGTAGCAGTGCATGCCTGCGTCTGTCCTCGAGGCAGCAGGCTAATAGTAAAGACGCAAGCTGGCATCTATGCCCCCAAACAGCAGGGTATCAATAAAGGTAAATGCTGAACAGTTGACAATCAGTAAATGTGTTTGCTCGTAGGTTATCAATATAGTTAGTAGGTTATCAATAAAGGAAAACACTGCTACCAGTACCTGCACTATCACAATAAATCCAAAACAGGAACTTATTAAGCACAAAGTTCACCAACAAGGCACCTTGGCAGTATACAACACCACCTGTTAGATTGCTGCGAGATCACAGCTTCCTTAGCAGAACAAATTGGGCTTTAGAGCTTTTCTAAAAGAAGCATGACCAGTGATGGATTGTGGAATGAATGAAGATGGAAAATCAAACTACAGTTTTGGACCAATCCATCAAAGAGAGGTATTTCTCACTGGTTCTCGCTTTCCTAATGGCATGGTTTTATAAAGTATAGCTATTAGAAGGTTGAGCTCTTGGTGGCTGGTGTTGCATAAAGGGAAGAGCAAGTGGGGGTTTCTCAATGCCATAAAAACCTTATGCATACGATCGTAAAGACCAGTCTCCTCTTAACAGGGTTCCAATGTAGGGCAATTCAGACCTGCAAAATATGACCAGATCTCTATAGGCCGCAAACTAATCACCCTGTAAAATTTTGAGTTCTCTGTATTTGTGGCAGTGCGAACTGTGGAAGCCCTTGATGGAGCAAGCTGAAATATTCTATCCTATGAAATATGCAGACAGATGCCACTCATGCATGGTGCTGCATGGAGAGGAAAGGCAATATCTTAAGGTATAAAAAGAAGGGTGAGATGACTGAACTAATCCGGGATTCTAAAGATACATAGGAGTCTAGTTCTAGTCCAAGTCATTCAATCTTAGATGACCGGGAAGAGATTTCCCCAGTGAGCTTGACCAAAAAGAATCCTGTCCATCTCTCTGTGTTGTTACCAATCAATACAATCTCTGTTTTACTGCTGCTCATTTGTAGGAAGTTATGCCTCCAATTCTGGACTGCAGCGAGACACATTGTCCTTTTACTGATGCTAACTGGTCCAGCCGGACAATCAATGGAGCATGATCGGCATAGGAGGTGGCAGAGCATCCATGTGCTCTAACAAGCTGAAGCAGAGGTGGGATTTAGATGTTAAACAACATCGGGGATGAAGATGAGCCCTAAAGGGCTCTGCAGCTGACCACGTGCGTCGTAGTACGAAATGAAGAGCACCACAGTCATGACAAAAGCAACCCAGGATAACACAGAACCGTCAATCGCACCTTCGTCATGCCCTTCAACAATTTATTATCATCCACAGTATCAAATGCCATAGACAAGTCCAACAACCGTGCTCTAGAGTCCACAATTAATGAAATGAAATAAAAGTGAGATTTGTAAAGTGCTCTAATACTCTGAAGGTGTCTAGGCGCTGAGCTCAGTGGAGGTAGCTAATAGATTTGAGAGTGATGAGAGGGGTACTAATGATAGAAGAACCAGGTTTTTAAAGCTTTTCTGGACAACTGCAGATCAGTTGTTTTTTTTTCAATTCAGTGGGAAGAGTTCCAGAGTCGTGAGGTACTGGTTATGAAACTCCTTCCACCCCAATGAGATGTTTTTACATCTGGGAACCATCAGATTAAAAGCTGAGGCAGAGCGAAGTGTTCTAGAAGGGATGTTGTAGGAAAGTAGGATCTGCTTCTGTGGTTACCCCCACTTTTTGCCTGATGCTAAGCTGTTATTCACTAGTCTGACTGGGATCCTGCTAATCAGGACCCCAGTCTATCTGCTTTCTCCCTAAATTGGTTATGTTCAGTACTTGAGTACATCCCAGATTGGATACTGGAGTACTCTTATAAGTCCTTAGTATATGGTACTAAGGTACCCAGGGCATAGGTACCGAGAGGTCCCCCATGGGCTGAAGTATGTATTATGCCACCCATGGGAGACCATTCAAAATAGAATTACAGACCTGCCATTGCAGCCTGTGTAAGCTGGTGCTAGCACCCCTTACTAAAGATATAGGTTTCCTATATCTAGGGTCACTGCACTTAAAACCTATAAGTCACCCCTATAGCAGGCCTTTGCAATCCTGAAGGCAGGGTGCTTGGTTCCAAGTGAGAGGGTACCCCCTGCATGAGCAGGGCATCCCTACAGCCTACGGAGTCCATGCTACCAGCTTGTCGGTGAAGCAGCCATATACCATATAGAGGGGCACCGCGTAATTATGTGATGACCATCTCGAAACTGGCTGCAACGAATCCTATCATGTTTGGTATCAAACATGTGGGAATCATACCGGCAGGTATGATTCCAAGCACTGGAAGAGCCCTCTGTAAGGCTCTCCATGTCCCCGGTACCAGTCTTCCAAACCTGGACAGCACAAAATGGTTGCTGCCAACCAGAGACACGATTCTGCCCTCCTGCTGCTGAGCCAAGCTTGAGCAGGGGGAAGGCAAAACAATAGGCATCCTATCACAGGAAGGTGTGACCACCTCCCAGACATGATTTAGTGTATTGGGGCAGGGTGGGTGCGCTTGCCAGCGCCACTCAGTCTGCATGTGGAGCACATTTGGTGTCCGTATGCACAGTCCAGTTCAAAACAGTCCTGGGAGCCGTTGGCTCTCGCTCTGGCGCGAAACTGGACAAAGGACATGGGAGTAACCTCCCCCCAGTCCAGACCCTCCCTTGGGAGGGTCCCCTGAATCATCCCAACCCTTTTCTTAGGGTACTTAAGGGCTTACCTGTGTATGGGTCCCGAGATTAGTCGTGGGATAAGATTCAGATCAGACACCACTTCTTCTTCTACCGTCTGGGCACTCGGGAATTCACTGGACTTTGTTTGGGCTCGACTTTGTTTCCCTTCCAGTCTGCTGCATCGTCTGTGCCTGTGCACCATATAGGAACCTTCCAAAGCCTCCTGGCATCAAAGACACCTGAAGGAATCTCCCTTGGAGTGAAGGAGTCACTCCCCTGCATTCGCAGGCACTGCAACTAAGTCGACCGGTCTGCTGATCCTGAGCTCCCCTGGACTCCGAAAGGTTCTGCAACACAGGTCGTGGTTTTCCACAGCTTCCGAGGCCTGCTCTGAACTCTCACCAGGTTTGAGGACAGTATCCCTCGTGGGGGTTGCAATAACTGAACCCCTGTGCACCGCATCAACCTGCAGTTGCAAAGGCTTGTTGATTTCCTTCCAAGAAGATCTTTGAGCTCCAAGTAGCCCCAACCTCGAGCATCTCCTGTGACCAGAATCTTCAGCCACACCACATTGTGTGCATTATGGCCTGCAGCTTTTGGTGAGCTGCTTGAGGTCCTCTCGCGACTCCAGTGCCTCCTACCTGTGGGTCCATTTGAGGGTCACCTTTGAGTCTCTTGGGCTCCCCAGATTGCTCGGGGCCTGCCCCGGCTCCCCTACGTGTGGTGAGTCCCCTGGACCTTGCTGGTCCCAACATTGCACCTTCTTCGACTTCTGCGTGGGTTGCATTTGCCAAGGCTTGTTGGTGCTCCCGCCGGACACGACCCCTCTGCAATCGACATCCGACGTGGGACAGCTCGTGTACGGCTCCTGGACTTCCTCAGCGTTGCCTGGTCCTCGCAGCTGCATAGTTAAGGTCCTCGTCAACTCTCCTGCAACACCCGAAATCGGAGGGCATTCGTCTCCAAGTCTCCTGGTCACTCCTGAGTGACATAGACTCTGTCCCCTCTGCTTGCAGGTACTTCGCGTCTAGAATCTACCTTCGGATTACACTGGACACTTTCTCCTTTTCCAGCAGCGGCACTTTCCTGAAGTCCTCTATTAGAAACGACAGTGGTTTCCGACACCACTTCCCACCTATGCACCCGGCTTCCCTGGTGTAGGTAACGTGGGCACTAGGGTATCCACGGGTGGGGTGGCTCTCCAACCTTCTGTCTTCCATGGGGTTTCTTCAGGGTCCACTAAGAAGGGTCCTTAATCTTTAAAAATCCAACCGCGACTTACTCGTAGATTTGTACGGAGCACGCAGTCGTGTTTCCACACTGCACACGCTCTCTGTGGGGTTCCTAGTCACTCACCTTGGGTGGTTCCTTGGGTCCCCAGCACTTCTACGTCCTCTCGACATTATCTTGACCCGAGTCGTTGTTCTTATACCACTTTCTTAGTATATGGTTTGGTCCCCCCCTGGGGTCCACTGTGTATTACATGCTGTTTACTGTGTTTCTTTGCAAAGTAGTGTGTATATTGTGCATATCTCTGGGTAGGAGATATTTGTATGTGTTAGAGTGTATTTTATAATAAATACATATTTTTATGAATACCTTGTGTGGTTATTTTTTACTTAATCTATACAATAAGATCACATTCTGGTAAAACAAGCTGCTTTACACTCCTTCTGGACTAAGCCTGAAGGCTGCTATTCACAGCTACCACTTAAACAGCTTTCTAAGGTTGTCTAAGACCTCTTAAATCACCATAAGAGTTGTCTGGACTGGTGCAAGGTGTCCACTTACATAAGTGTATATCATATACCAAGCCAGCTTCTCACAGATGTACCATCGAAAATTTTGCCTTAGGAATTCAGGGCCACAGCCGTGTTAATCTTAACATGTCCAGTGCCAATGGAAATACTGTTTCCGTGTCTTCTCTTTGCCGGAACCCTAGTTACCATGGATGCAGACCAGACAAGTCGCAGATTTGTTAGTCACAAGTCTGTCTCAAATTTGTTCACAGGTCGTTGTGTTTTTTTTCTGTGTACAAATTAAAACCTCCTGATCGAGGCTAACCGCAGCTCGAAGTGCACTGAGGCATTAGTTAATGAGTAAGAAGTACCTGGGGAAAACATATGAACAGTGAATTAAGTTAATTTGCCTGCATGGAACGATCTGAATAACGGTAAAAATCACCACTAAAGGTATCCGAGCGCAAAGAATAATGTACAATTGACTTCATAACGTTTGTTAACAAAATAGCAAACCGTTAAAACAAAATTACAAATTAGGTAGAGTTCAGGTACATTGTTGTCCACAGGGAATACAACGCAAATGTTTGCACTGTGATAATAGTTGTCTTTGTTGGGCCTCATCAGGGTGGTGCAGGTGGAGTCCTGTGCCACAGTGAGTGCTAGGACCCAGGCATGCCCAATGACACCGTATTCTGAGACTTTTTCCTTTTTAGGTTTTGCCTGCACAGTGCTTGCGCTGTACTTGTAAAACCTATTGTTTTTAATATAAATCTTAAAAGGGGCTTACATCCTGCCCCTCGCTTTCCTGGCTTTTCATTGGTTCCTGTGCCTGCCACTTTCTTTTACTACGTTTCTATTGGCTGTCGCATATTTTTCTGCATTTTCCAATACTTGTTCCTCGCCTGCTATTCTGATCAGTTTCCCGTAGCCGAAACACTGTTAACATCTGCTTTGGTGGAAGTATTTTCTCATAGAGTTTTGCCTGTTTCTGATTTTTCCTCTTGTGTAATACTTTAAATTAAATTAGCAGATTTATATAACCCAATTTATCACCGGGAGAGATTGTGATTTGCCCAGGATCACAGGATGTTCCACCGCGGATACTCGAATCAAGATCCCCAGCCCTCGAGTCAGCAGCTCTGGCCGCTGGGCCACATCTTCTGCACTCCCTTGATCCTTGTTTTCCCTGCTTTCTCCCATGTCTTTCAATTAAACTTTTTTAGCACACATTTCAAAGGGCAATGTTTGTTATTTACCTTTCATTTCTCTTCCACGAGACTTGGAACGCGTTGTTCCCAAGCCTCTCTTTCAGCCCTGAGCCCCGCCCCCACGTTTTGCATGTAGCAGCTAGAGACACTTGAGGGAGAATATAAAATTGGCTAGCATTCGCGCCAAGAATTTTCAATTCTATTAAGGACACGGAGGCGAGGATTATGCTTCTCTTTCTATTTATTGCCACTCACAGCAGCCAATGAAAACTTTGTATTTCTGAAAACAAACTACATTTCCCATGATGCTCATGGTATACATCACATCCTGTAGGGCCCCATAAGAGCCACCATTACCGGAACTCGTCCTCTTTCTTTGCTTCGAACAATAAAAAGTCCAACATAATAACTTAAGTCCAACACAATCCTCCAACGTGGAAGAAAAAACCAGTCCAGCTGGGAAGTACGTCTTCTTAACCAGGATTACATTTAATCCGTCTTCTTGTCAGATCCTGAAAAAATGAGAGACAAAACAACCCGTAACTTCTGCATAACCAGAATATATACACAACGGGTGGGTAACAATTACAATACTGTAATGTAATCGGGTGGGATAATCCTCGCCTCCGTGTCCTTAATAGAATTGAAAATTCTTGGCGCGAATGCTAGCCAATTTTATATTCTATTACAGGACCGGAGGCTTACGTATTATGCTAGTTTAACGCTGATTAAAAACCACAGAGGATATATCACCCACCGGTTTATAATAAAACTGTTTAAATGTTGACTCAGAGGACCAATCTGCAGAATGCATGATATCTTGAACAGTAGAACCCAGCATGAACGTCTTAGAGGCCATGGCACCCCGGACAGAATGCGCCCCAAACACTTGAGTATTAATACCTGCCTCCTGCATAACAGATTTTAACCATCTGGCTATTGTAGCTGCCGTGACAGGTTTGTAAGGCTTCTGCAAAGCAATTAATAATTGTACCACACCATCAGGCCGAAGGGACTTGGTACATTCTTCGTATGCTTTAAGGCAGTGAATAACACAGAGTTTGTGATTGCTAGGAAAAGCATGATACTCCACATTACGTGACATTGTTTTTGTCCTAGAAGTGATGTTGAAAGCAACTCCTTCAGGAGTAAATACTCTACCTGTAAGATCTAGAGCCTTGATATCTGATGATCGTCTACACGCGGCCAGACATAACAGCATGGCCAATTTGGACGAGAGTTGTTTCCTGGACAGCATATCGTTGCTGGGCCATTTATTAAACAGGGAAAGAACTAGCGAAACATCCCACAATGAAGAATACTTCGGCTTGGGCGGATTAGCTACTCTAATACCTTTCAATAGTTTGCAAATTAATGGATGCATCCCTACTGGTTTACCTTCAAATTGAGAATGACCTGCCGATATGGCGGAACGGAAATTGTTGATGGAACGATAAGCTAAACCCTCTGAAGCTTTTTTGGACAAAAAATTTACAACATAGGATAAGTCTGCCCCCACGGGATCCACGTGTTGTTCCACGCACCAACGAACCCAGCATTTCCAGGCTTAAGAGTACCTTTTCCTGGTGGAGGGGGCCCAAGCTTGGTTGATAAAGTCCAAAGCTTGTTCCGAAAATCCTGGCAAGTGCCAACGTTGCCGGAAAGTCTCCAGGCCATCAGGGACAACTGCCCCGCTATTACCATCGGGTGCATCTCTCCGTGAGGGCCCTGGAGCATCGCTGAGGACCAGGGAATCCTCCTGGGAAAGTCGCAACTCGCCTCCAATAATATTGGGAACCAAGGTTGCGACTTCCACAGGGGAGTGACCAGAATCACCTCTGCCTGTTGACGCATTACCTGTGTGCACACTCGGGGAATCAGAATGAAGGGAGGAAAGGCATAATTCAGGTTCCGTGTCCAATCCTGTGAAAAAGCATCCGTCGCCAGAGCCAACGGATCTGGCCTCCAGCTGAAAAACTTGGTCATTTGACGATTCAGTCTGGAGGCAAACAGGTCTATCTCGCAATGTCCCCATATTGCCTGTAACCATTGTACTATCTGGGGTTGTAGTTGCCAGTCGCTGTAGTCCCTGAGGTGTCGGGAGTTCCATTCTGCCACTACATTGGATTTGCCCGGAATGTATTCGGCTATGATCGAGATCTGATGATTGAGGCAGTAATGCCAAAAATCTTTCGCTATCTCCACTAACAGGGGAGACCTCGTGCCTCCCAACTTGTTGATATATTGAACTGCTGAAATGTTGTCCATCCGCAAAAGGATGCAACACGACACCTGTTTGGGTGACAGTGTCCGAATCGCGAACGACCCTGCCAGGAGCTCTAGACAATTGATGTGAAGGTCCAGCTCGCCTAAGGACCAGCGCCCTCCTGTGGAAATATTTCCGCAGCGTGCCCCCCAGCCCTACCGGCTGGCGTCGGACTCTATGATGACCTCTGGCAGAGAGCCGAAAATGGCCCTGCCGTTCCATGCCTCTACGTGCGCAAGCCACCACTGGATCTCCTCCCGTACTTCCTGGGAAAGGGGAACTAGGTCTGTGTAAGAGAGACCCTTTTGTAGGTGTTGAATCTTGAGTCTCTGAAGGGCCCGATAGTGTAAGGGGCCCGGAAAGATCGCTTGACTGGGGGACGCTAAAAGGCCCACTATCCTGGCGATTACTCTGAGAGAGACCATTTGTTTGGATAACAGGGAGCATAGCTCCTTTTTGATATCCCGAAGCTTGGAGCGAGGAAGACTCAACTGAGCCGTTTGGGAATTTATAACGAAACCCAGAAAATCTATTGTTTGGGTAGGACAGAGCACTGACTTGGGTTCGTTGATCACGAAACCCAGGTTTTGTAATGTAACAATGGTCATGCGTAATTGCTGCACTGCTAGAATTGGAGATTGCGCCATGATAAGAATGTCGTCTAGATAGACTATCATGCAAACTCCCTGTTCCCTGAGATAAGCTATCACAGGCTTCAGCACCTTGGTGAAGCACCAAGGAGCCGAGGAAAGTCCGAAAGGTAGGACCAAATATTCGTACCATCGACCCCGCCATTGAAATTGCAGGAATCGGCGATGGGGAGGAAAGATGGGAATGGACAGATAAGCGTCCTTCAGGTCCAGGCGGACCAACCAATCTCCTTGCTTGAGGAGATCCGCTAAAAGATGGATGCCCTCCATTTTGAAGTGTTTGTAGGTGAGGTAATGATTGAAGTCCTTTAAATTGAGTACCAACCTGTAACCTCCGCCTTTCTTCTGTACCAGAAAAATATTGCTGCAGAAACCGTGAGGGCCCTCGTTGCAATACGCTATCGCGTGCTTCTGCAGCAATTCTTCAAGCTCGGAATCGATGAATTCGCACTCTATTTGGGAAAAAGAAAGCTGTCTGGGTTGCCTGACTTGAGAGGGAGTCTGAAAGAAATCGAGGTGAAAACCCTGAATTGTCTGTAATATCCAAACATCCTGCGACATGTGAAACCAATTGTGATAAAAGTATTGAGTACGTCCCCCCAGAGGTAGCATGAAAATGTCCGGAGCACTCACCTGAGGATTCAGTGTTTTGGAAGCCTCCACGGTATGATCCTCTGTTAAAACGCCTCCTGTTGAAGCGTTGCCTTGTGGGGAAAAAGGTTCCGCCCCGGGTGGAGTCCCACTCTCCCCTGCCTCGACCGAAGTCTCCTCTCTGAGGACCTTGGGAGCACTGTCGGCCAAACGAGCGTCCTCGGCCTCGTCCGGCCCTGTTGAAAACACCAGCCTGAAAAACTCTTTTAATACCTGACTGCGCTTTATCTCGAGTTGTGAAGGTGCCCACATATTTGTCCACGTCCTTGATGGAACGGTCCCCGAACAGGTTCCCGTCCGCCAGAGGGCCTGGTTCAGCCGCGGCTAGCTCCGTGAGATTGGAGTCCATGCGCATGAGAATAGATTTGCGCCTCTCCGTGGAGATGGCGCAGTTAGCATTGCCCAAAAGACAGATAGCTCGTTGTGTCCAGCCTGCCAGGATATGGGGGTCTGCTGCATTCCCCGATTCCTGCGCCTCTAAAGCCATCTCCAGAATTTTTGCAAGAGGGCCAACAACATCTAAAAGCTTGTCTTGGCATCCGCGCCATGCGCGGTCGATACCCTCTTTGGGATCTTTTGCGAACTTTTTAGGAAGGTCAAAAGGCTGGAATCTATATCCGGGGTTTCAGCCACCTTGTCTGAGATGTCTGGACGAGGGCATTCTGACCGGAGTCTGTTGCGTACCTCCTTGTCAAAACTTTTGCGGAGGTTGTCGTGCAAGTATGCTGCAACCTGAGGAGCGGGCAGCCAATCCGACGACCTGGGGTGTATGATCTCCGATGGGTTAAACGTAAAGGGGTGGAAATAGCCGGTATGTCCACATTTTTTGATTTCTTTGATCTTTTCTTAGGGGAGACTCATTTGGGGTGTCCGTACCCATGGTATCCGTATCGGTGTCAGTGTCCGGGTCCCTGGTTTTTCCGGTAGTAGGTTGAGGGAGCGACGAATACGAGGCAGAGTGAGGCCAGGATCTAGATTGAGGATCGCCACTGGGGGCGTTTACTGGTGCAGTGAAACCATGACGTTTCGCAAACTTTTCTAGCTGCTTGGTGATTGGTTTCAGGGCAGAAGATAGCGCTTGTTGCACAGTTCCCGGAACTGCCTTTTCCAGGGCCTTGTTGACCGACTCCTGGACCGAGGCGTCCAGGGCCTCAACAATGTTATCCTCTAAGGAAGGATTTTGCACTTCCTCTTGATATAGGGTATCATCCTCTTCATATTGGACCCACTCCTCCATTGTGGGATCAAATCTATGACTGTAAGTGTTTATACAGCAAAATATAATAGAGGAGTAAGGGGGGAGCCAACTCCCAGCACACGTGAATGGAAAAAATGAGGTACCTGGCTCCTCAGCAAAGCTGTAGTAATAGTTGTTGCAGCCCACAGGCGTAATTGGAGCCAACAGAGCAGATTATTATGCAGGAGGTGTGCTCCCTCCAGGCCCAGATCGTTCTTTCAGCCTGCCAGGCGTAGAGAGCTGCTCAAATGATGAATGCGGCCAAAGAAAATGAAAAACGATAGAAAAATGATCGAAAAACGGGCAGTAGCGATGTGCGTAGCCCAATCCTACCAAAAATAGCCCAATTGGGCTACGCACGTCGAAACCAGCAAAAGGGAAAGGCTCCTGGCGCACTCGGCCGATGAGGGAGGCCTCCGCGCCCAGATATGGAAGCATGCATTCACCGCCGAAGGCGGTGCGGTACCAGAATCAGGAGAAGGTGAGCAGCGCTCACAAGCGTATCGTCCCGCGAAGCGGGAAATTCAAAGATGCTTTTTGCTTGACTGGAGGCCCGGCGGCAGACGCGCGCACCTCCCGATGACAGCGGGGGTGTCGCGGTCGCTGGGAAATCGAGCGCGGAGCTCGCGTGCAAAAATGCACCAACAGTAGTAGGGATACAATCCCAAACCCAGCGCTACCAAAGCGCGCACAGCAAACCAAGCGGCATTAGGCCAATAAGCAAGTTTCTTTGGTAAACAATTATAAGCATAGATATCCAACTTAACTGTCTGCGTGAGCAGCAAAGAAAGAGGACGAGTTCCGGTAATGGTGGCTCTTATGGGGCCCTACAGGATGTGATGTATACCATGAGCATCATGGGAAATGTAGTTTGTTTTCAGAAATACAAAGTTTTCATTGGCTGCTGTGAGTGGCAATAAATAGAAAGAGAAGCATAATACGAAGCCTCCGGTCCTGTAATAGAAATGCAGATCGGGGCTTGGTACTCACAGACTGCTTGAGCCATAGGTTTTGCATGCACAGCGCTTCTTTCTCGCTGCCCTTTCACGTGGACATCATCCACGCTGCTCTGATGTGACGCAGTTCCTGGCGTGGCTTAACAGTCTCCAGGATGCATGTGCCCGAGGGACCGTGCTATGTATGCGGTAACAGATTTTATACATTAAACGACCTCAGGCTGTCGATGTTGTCTGCTGTGGCACCCGACTACACCCACCTGCCTTGCATATCTCCGGTGTTTGCCTGTCAAACGTCACCGGGCTTGCAGGATCAGCCTTGTGTTTTATGCAGAGCTTGTCTCTGCTTATCTGTTTGAGTTCAGGGGCTGTGCTCTGATGTGTATGGGAAACATGTTGAATTTATATCCTGCAAAATGAATTGCGTTCCACCAACCCCAGGGAAACGTGCCTATTTTCACATTTGTCACACTGTGAAACACGGATGAGAACAAAGGTCACTGCATGTTTACCGTATTTAATTTTCCTCATGCACTCTTGGAGAGTGCTTGTTCCTGGTGCCCTCACCCACTCCCATAGTTTGACCCAAATCCCACCTCCTGCTATACTTGACCCGAAGGTATTGGAGCGCTTTTATTTGTTTTTTAAAGCACTGGGGAGATTGCGTGATTTGTCCAGGATCACAGGTTGTTGAGCCAATGCCGAGACTCCAACACGGTTCCTCAAATTCGCAGCCCTTTCCGTTACGTCACATCTTGATGGTCACAGCGCTTGCTTTATTGTCACAATGTGCCAGTGCATTTATCCGCAGTCCTATGCATGCATCCGCAGTACCCCTTCACCCCTGGCAGCTCTTGTGGTTTCACCCAAAGGAGTTCACCGGCATGGCTCCCAGTGTAGGTACAATAGATGAGAAAAAGTAACGCTCTATTTGTTTATCAGAACTCGTTGATACAGCAGAAGTTATGGAAATAGAAAAGGGACTATAACAATTAAGTCCAATCCTGGCAGCGCACGTTTCTGGTTCACAGGTACGTATAACACCAAAATAAGAGAAATGTGAGCTGTTGCTGAAAATTTTGTGAATGACGTGTATTGAAATATTAAGCATGAATATATTTTTATATTTACCATCAAATGCTGGATGTGCACTACGCCATTTGATTGTGATTCATGTTTTGTTGAGTTAAATTAACATTCTAAATCCTAATTGAACTTTTTAAATGCAAGCCATGCTAACTCCTGAGTCAAAATATTTAATTATCAAAATTGCAGACATTTGGTGACTGCTTTAAGTTGGCAGGCCTCTGGCCTCAAGCCGTAGTCTTTACTTTTTTGTTTGTGCTCTAGTGCCGTCTGACGTCAGATGGTGACATCACGTAGTTTCATCCAAACCCCTCTCCCGCTCAACTCGACCCCAAGGTATTGGAGTGCTTTATATGGGCACCAGTTACATTTCACGATTTCGTTTTTTAAGGCACAGGAAAGATGATGTGATTTACGGCTGTCCGAGGCCCCCGCAGGGGGCCACTAAAGAGGGCAGCCCTCTAGTGCCAGCTGGGCACCCCACACCCCCGTAGGGGCAGGGACTCAGGGAGGAGTCCCCCAAGCCTGGTCGCAGCGCGATAGGTGAGAATCACGTCCGGGGCGCGAGGACAGGGGGAGGGGTATATAGGCCTCCCCCCACCATCTTGTCGTCCTCTTTCACGCGCCCGGACACGCCGTCGTGAGAGGTTGTTCGAGCATCCTGCTGCCATCGGGAATGAGGTTAGTCGTCACACTCGCCAATTACGAGGCTTTGGCCCGGGGGTTGATCATCGGTCCCCCCCACCCTTTCCGACGGTTAGGTGTTGGGTGTGCGGTGGCCGGGCCAGGTTGGCGTCCCGGGGAAATTAACGTCCCGGGGAGAGTAACCCCACGGCCCATTTGGCCGATCCCACGGCAGTCGTTGTTCACCTACAACCCCTGCGACGGGCCAGTGTCCTAGTGTCACAAACCTCCCCCCCCCCCTTTGCGCCCGGGGTCTGTGCAGTGGGCATCCTGCAAAGCATGTCCCCGGTGTCGCTGAGTAGCCGGCCAGCACGGGCCTCCGGCGTGTGTGCACAGTTTGAAGTTGGCAGGGAGGTGGCGTCCCGGTCACGAGGGGCCGACAGATGGCAGGAACGAGGCTGGGGAAAGCATGCATGTTGGGGACGCGGTAGTTTCCCCCCTCCCCCTCCAGAGTGTAAATGCCCCGACCAGTGTCTCCGTGGGGACCTTCTGGCGCTCGGGGTTCGTGAAGGGGCGCCTCGCTGCTCTCGTCCCGGCCCCGCTGCACAGCCGGCCGGCACGGGCCTCCCTTGTGTTAAGGTCTGGATTGCGGGAGGGGCTGCGTGGTATGTGCGCAATCCCACCCCCTCACCCATGCAGCCACGTGGGCTGCGAGTTTTACCGAGGTCCTGGGGGAGCTTTGGGTTAGGGTTGGAAAGGCGCGTCAGTGCCCGGCGGCTGCCCGCACCAGAGCCCTTTGCCAATTGGGGTCCAATGTCTCTCAGACAGGACAATTACCCCCCACCTGGCCCTCATAACTATGCAGTTACACGCGGCACCGTAGCTCGGGCCTTGGGCGGGTGCGACGGGGCTGGCCATAAAGGTGGTATGATTCACAGTAAAATCCTGTTTCTAGGATTGCGGCCTCAGGGTTAAGATGAGTCCAGCAGATGGCTCCGATACATCCCGGCCCCTGCGGTTACCTGTCCAAGTTCCGAAAGACGGTTCATGGGTCGACAACATGCTGGGTGGCTGGTAAGGGGTAGGGGCTCGACCGGCCGTTCTTGCATGGAATGACAGTCTGGGAACGTGTGCTCAAACCCCACTGATGCAACGGTACAATTTGCAAATCCATGTTTAAAATGCGTGCACATGTCTTGCGCCTGGGCAATGGCGGGCGGGGTGAGCTACGGGTTAATCATCTTTTCGGTCGGGGCGGGGAGCCACGGATGGTTTCCAGACCCTGGTCATGCCTGAGTACGCTGTGCATCTAATGGCAAGTCACCACCGGATGGGTGCATGGCTCTGCACCCGATTATAGGATAGGTGTGAGGGGGTCGAGGAAAGGACCGAGCCCTCTCGTGTGCCTCAGGCTGGCTGTGCTCTGCCCCAGCCTTGCTGTGCTCTGCCCCAGCCTTGCCGGGCTGCTGCAATTCACAAATCCAAGAAGGATTGGTGCTCGGCATACCCGACCACAGGCCTGCAGGAGGTGTAGGTCCTGAGGCGGATCCGCACGGGGGCATCCCCCCCTCGCCAGCGTTTCATGTGCAGCGCGGGTTGGAGCACACCTGGCATCAGTGGGGAGGGGATCATACCCGCCGCAGAGATAACTTGGGGCGCGGAACGGTGCGAGGATGCACTGGTTGGCATCGTTATTGGCAGGGATGCAGCAGAGTATGGGAGACATTTATGAAGAGGGTCTGACGCCCACTTAAAACCAGTTTTGCGGCATTCCATAATCGTGCTGCGAGGTCAATTTGGGGAACTCTTGCAGGGTTGTCTATGCCGATTATTAGGCCCGGTTAATGGTAGACTTTGTGTTGTATCTGCATGGCTGGTGGCTGTTCATAGAAAGGGCAGGATATGTAACAAAAAACTGAATGTCATAGCCTTTGAACGATCAGGACAACACCGGGGGGGCTCACGTACTAACACACCTTAGTGGGACCCAGCGGGGTGGGGTCGGCCGCACAACCTGTTCACCATGTCCCCGGGGAGGGGGCGTAGCCTCGCGGCCAGGGCTGCTGACCGCAGGCATGGAAGTCCGGTCAAGCATCGGCGATCGCTACACGCTCGGTACTAGTGACATCACTCCCCTCCCGTGCCCTGCGCTGTCCCGGGGGAGGATATCATTTGTAGGCGCTACCCCGTTCCACCGCGTGGGGAGGTCCGCGCAGCGACCCCCTCCACATGGTGCACGGCAGCGAGCGCATTCGAGCGTGTCGGGGCAACTCAGCGCTGGGACACGCGTTGCGAGGTGGCCGTGCGCTCCCCAATCTAGATTCATTTCAAACGCTGTGCAGTAGTCCTTGACACTCGATATTCGCCAGGGGGGCACGAGGGGTACTGCAGGCGCTCCGTTTGGGACGCCACGGGAAGCTCTTGCACGGAGGATTTTGAGGTGCGGAACTGTAAATTGGTGAAATTTGCGGAGATAGCAGATTCGTGTGCATTGTGGCGGAATGGCAGCTGTGACCAGACGCGTCACGGGTCAGTAAAACGCCCCAGAGCCATGAGAGAGTTAGGATGCACCTTTGCCTTGTTTTGACCCTTTGGGCATGGCCGCCTGCACCAAAGCCGGCCGACCGAGAGCCTCCATTGGCTGAGTCTTGCAAGTGGACGGTGGTAAGAATTTACCCCGCGAGCATTCGGCTCCTCCGGGGGGGGGGGTACACACAGCACGCACGTTGCAAGGTCACGTGGTCCGGCTGAGCACGGTTCCCCCCCTACCCACACAGTGGCAAGGTGCTCAAAGGATCCAGCGCAGCTTCGGAGGGGTGCACGGCCTTGATGTATTTCCCCCCTCTCCCCACGTGCACTATGTACAGGACCGAGCGTCATGGGGCCGGTGAGAGGCACTGGGCCCCTTTTTGGGGATATTGCGGCCTAGGTTTGGCCGGTTTTTGCGCTGGGGAAGGTATCCCTAAGCCTTAAAGCGGCTGAGGCGCCTCCTCCCCCCCCCATTTCATATTTGTTTAGCTTGCGCATCGCTGGGGGGATGGGTCCCGTGGGGGTTGCCTTCCGGGCAATGCCCTGAGTGGGAGCTTTCATGTCAGTGGAGCTCTTGCTCGGCCCAGGGACTTGGACTGCACCGGTTCCTGACTTGTGTTGAGGAGGGGCGTGTCTGCGTGGTTGGCTCGCCCCTCGGGCTGGTCTCCTAGAGTAAGAGGGGGTGTGCGGGGATGCCGTGTACCCCCTCTAGTTGTTGCGGTTGGGGGACTGGCGTAATTGCCCAGGCGGGTCCCGCGGGTCGGCGATTGAGGGACCTTCACTTTCCTGGTCGCTCTTGCGGTTCCGTTTCTCGACGCAGGAAAAACGTTTCTGGCCTTTCTCGCTCCGCGTGGCTAATTGCAAATTTTGTCTTCATTTGTGATGAGTGTGACGGCCAGAGCTCCGGACTTTGGCGTTTGAGAAGCAGGTTCGAGCAGGGGAGTACCCACAAATAAATGTCCTTTGCCAGCTTTGTTTGGTAGGCAGAGCGCCTTGCTTATTGACCTGCAGGTCTTTAGTTCGAACACATGCGAGCCTATATAGGAAATGTGTTAAATTTAATTAAGTTATGCCTAACTTTTCAATGTTTTACCGCGAAGGAAATGTCGATCATTGTCTTGGTGTTGCAGCGGGGGACTGGAGCCGGTTTCAGGTGTAGTAGTTGTCTGTTTGGGCACCACATGCTTCGTGAGAGCGCAGGGTTTTGGGCGTTCACGGGGCCTTCGTTAGCTAAGGTTTTGTTAATCTCAACGAACTGGTCATCTAGCATAGAACCGTATTGCCATTCGTAACTATTACTAATAACTAATACTTGGGATGCATCCGGTTGGAGTAGCACTCCAGAAGCTTAACAATGGCTTCCTTTGCGCTGGCCGGGTTCTGCTGCATCCGTGTTTCATGTGAGGGCCTCTCTTGTGCGCATGGTGCGCTCACTCTGGCAGTTTAGCGCGGGCCAGTGTTGTCTTCTGACCCTCGCACAGGTCATGGTCGATATTCTTACAACTAAGCCATTAGTTGTTGTTTATTTACCTTACGCAACTAACAACCATTGAAAGTCAATAGTCCCGGCTTGCTGTAGGGGTCATGTTACAGTTGATTATATATCTGGACACAATGATGGAAGAGGCAGAACTATGCAGCACACCACGCTAAGCAAAGATGTTCAGCTTGGATGTTTTAATCCATTCATTACATCAACCACCCCCATCTTTAGAGAGTCCCCTAGTTTTCATACCACTAAAACCCCGGGCTACAGAGGTTGACACAGTCAAATTGGAGGAAGGAGTGGTTCGGTTTTGTTCAGGGGGTGTTTTCGTCTGCTGACCACATGAATCCTGGTTCACATTAATGTTGGGTGAATGCGAGGTGAACATAATGGCAAAGTTCGGATCTGTTCGTGGTGTGCCCATCTTGTATGGGACTAGAGGTCCGTTGGTCTAATGGGGGGTATTACTGATACCGATATGTCTCCCTCTTCTTCAGTGTTTGATTTTGCTCGCAAGAAAGTGCCAGTGGCACGCTGGGAAACCTTAGCAAAGTCGGTATGGAATACATATGCTGGGTGAGGGACGCCAGCATGGCGGCACAGCACCCGTCAGTGCCGACGGACGGATGGGTCTGCAGGCTAGCACCCAATTGGTGTCGCGGGTGACCACGCAGTTGGTCATCATTTCTCTGCCCCCATCTTTTCATAGGGAAGAGATATGTGGGGCACCTAATTGCTCACAGCCTGGCCAGTAAGGTGGGCGCAAAGCGGGTTGTTACCCATTACATGTTTTAAATCAAATGCTTTGGGGCACTTGCAGCAGTGAGGGAGCTTCCTGAGGACATGAGGGTTAGTAGCACTCCCCTCCCCAGTCAGCAGAATGGCTGCAGGCTCGGGCAGGTCAGAGGGGTATTTCTGGGTGGTGCTTGTAGAAGGTCATGTGCCATTTAAAGGCTCGACGAAAGGGCAGGTTACTGCGAAGGTTGTTCCAAAGTTTTGGGGTCAAACTGGGTTGGAGCAGTAAAGTCAAAGCACAAACAGGCTACAATGTATTAAGGAACATTTGGCATTCCCAGTATTCAATAAAAGGGCAGGGATTGATACATATTGTCCCCTCCTGTTCCCACGGTCTTGTCTGCTCCATGGCATACTAGCAGAAGTTCAGGAGGGCTAGACTTCACCTAGGGTGTTGACTGGCCTAATCGAGGGGCAAATCCAAAGGTTTCACATTTACTAACATGTGAAATTTTCAGCTGCAGTGCATAGTTAATTATATGCACAGTATTATTAAGTCAAATAAGAGATGTATTAACTAGTATGACCAGTGGACATTCTCACACCAAGGCATTTGGCAGCAGTGAGGGTTGCTAGGCTGTAAGGATATCAAGGTTGAATATGACTGCCAGGCATCAGTAGCACTGAGCGGCTTGCAGCCAGAGGCGGTAGCCGATGCAAGGGCAGCGGTTAGATTAGAGCCCTACTCAGAGGACCGCCTTAAGTGCTTGGAGGTCTGTTGGCACGGCCTTTCAAGGGAAGCCATTGTCGAGTGGGCTGCTCTGAGCAGGGCATTTGCAGGCGTAAGTAACAGTATCAGCTGCCAGTTCAAACGTGCATCTTTAACTAATTTACTCAGACAACTGGGACAGGAAGTAAGGCGGGCGGGATAACTCCTGCTTCTACCTGCATTGGCACATCCTGTCAGGAGTGACTGTCAAAGGGATGGCACTTTTGCCAGGTAATGTTAGCACCCATCCACACCAAGCCGAGTGTTAAGGTCACCCCTGGGCCGCGTTACACAGCCCAGTATCAGGCCCTTGTGGGTCAGTGCCATGAATTACTGAAGTGAACTGAACAGGAGGCGTGTCCGTGGGTTACGCTAGCAGAAGTTTGGGGAAGAGCTAAACTCCACCCATGGTCATGGTGTAGTCTTCAGTAAGTTTGGAGTTGTCACTCTTATTTGACCAGGGGTTCGATGCTACACGAGGGCATCGCTGCGCTGCGGCCAGAGCACTGTCTTTGTGTTTCCCAGAGGGGCAGCTAGTGAAGGCAAGGCTCTTCCCAAACCTGGCACCAGAACACAAGGTAGTCAGGGCCAACTTGTCTGTTGGGTGACTTGGGTAGGCACCGTGTAGTTGTCACTCCACGAAGGGGTGAATTGTCTCCAATAGTGGGCACAATACATATGCGTGTCTGTTTGTGGTATCTCCTAGCGGACCCACTGACGGGGTACTGCAGCTAAACAGGGAACTGGGAAGCTTGGGTTTCCGTCACTGTGGCAGGTTTAAAGCATCCAGGGTCGGAGAGGCACAGTAGGTACTGTGCATCTGTGATCCGATGGCAGTTAGGCAAGCGGGGTGCGCTGCGTAAGTTGTAATTACATGAAAGGGTGAGGTGTCTCCAGTAGTGGGCGCAAGACATACATTGTTTCAAACCAGCTTCGATACCATTAAGGTGTTCACCAGGGTAGCAAGCAAAGGGGTTTGTGCATAAGCTGGGCAAAGGGGCGAAATAAGTGCACCCCAGAACCAAGGGCAGTTGACTATGATCCTGCAGTTAGGCGCAAACGCCCGCCCGATCATTAATAGATGCCACAGCTGGGTGGTGATGCTGTCAGCCAACAGTGGGCTGCCGTCCCAAGTAATGGGGACACAAGGTGTCAAGCACGAGGCTACTATGTAAAAGAACATTTGGCATGTCCAATGATCAACAAAAAGCTAAATTTAACTGAGCAGGTAATTTTCCACCGCTGGGGTTGCCCAGGGGTGGGCAGTGTGAACACCCCTGCCCCCCTATCCGGGGGCTCCCGCAGGGAGGGTTCCAGCCTGTCGACTTTTCCTGCAGTTAAGGTCAAATGCCCTGCCCGGTTAGCTATATTAGCCTCACTGGGCGGGGGTGCTGTCAGCTAACACATTGTGCTGCGTCCCCAAGAAAGGGGGAACAAGGTGCCAAGCACAAAAGGCAAGGCGAGCAGTGTGAACCCCCCCTCCTATTCGGGAATATTCTGGGATGAAGGGCAAAGTAGGACTTAGCCAATCCTTAAAGTTAGGCACCATATGGCAGCCAGTGCGCACTGCATTAATCACACGGATTCTCTAGCTGGTATCCCCAGGGGGTTCACCACGAAGGGAGCTGAGCTGGCGAAATTCCCATAAGAAATAAGGGATGCACGGCAAGGGCAGGAGGGCACCCTGGCTCATCGTCACACACGTCTAGTTATGGACATTCCTGTGCGTCATGAGTTAGAAAGCAAATGGACGGTGCAAAGGTTAAAGTATAATCCTTCTCGCCCGAATAGCCAGAAGTAGGCAGGTGGGTGTGGGAGCGGTCTCCCAACAAGCGGGCAGCTGTCCCTTAAGTGGGGACACAGGTGCGCTAGACACACCGTCCTAGTAGGACGGCAGCTAGGTGAGCTCAGCAAATCCATGGGGCAATGTGAGCCAGGGAATCTGATCTGCCCCGCCCAGAGTTGGCACGGGGCTGAGTTATGTATGTGAAGTAGTGGAACTTTCCCACAGGAGGGTGGATAGTTTTGGCACAAATTCACAGGGCAGAAGGGCCTTTGTGTTGCATTAGACACTAGCTGATCCAGGCTATCGGCAAGGGCTATTGTGATACAGATGGGGTTCATCTATCACCAGTGGGAGGGATCTCTTCCCTAGCTTTGCAGGAGGCCTGGAAATGAGAGGTTGCAGGTAAGAAAGGAGCTTTTGGTGGGGGGCTCTGGCGGCGACGGTGGCCACCTCCCGAGCTGTGGCGGAGTTACAGGGCGATCTGGAAGCAGAGGGGTACAGAAGGGTACCTCTGCGCGGCACCATGGTGGGTGCCAGAGCCAAATCCTAGGAGCCTCATGGGAGGTTCCTAGAAAACCGTGTCGGCGCCCCGTTAGTCCTTCGGGCGGTTGTGGGCCTGAACAACCGGGGGTTTGCTATGCTACGCTCCGCCCTGAAAGGGGCGTGAGTAATAAGGAACCATGTGTCACGTGATCCGGGAAGAGGATCACCAGAAGTGGCAGCACAGATGGGGTTCGCCCCAGTGCTGCTTGGCTCATCAGGCGGGCAGGCGGCCCAGACGGTTGCCTGCCCTTGGATCGCCCGTAAGATAACCCACCATATTACATAACGGTGTATGTAATAAACCTGCAGCAATTTTTACCCAAACAAGAAATGTGTTGTGTGATTATTTATGAGCATGCATGTTACGTTGGAGGGGTGGGGTAGGTTGCCAATGCTGGTACTATGCGGCTGTCCGAGGCCCCCGCAGGGGGCCACTAAAGAGGGCAGCCCTCTAGTGCCAGCTGGGCACCCCACACCCCCGTAGGGGCAGGGACTCAGGGAGGAGTCCCCCAAGCCTGGTCGCAGCGCGATAGGCGAGAATCACGTCCGGGGTGCGAGGACAGGGGAGGGGTATATAGGCCTCCCCCACCATCTTGTCGTCCTCTATCGCGCGCCCGGACACGCCGTCTCCCACCCTACCGCTTACCCGGCGTGGTTCGTGGCAGGCAGGAGGCAGAGAATGTTGTAATGTTGTCTTTTTCGTTGCAGGCGGAGTTACAGGGCGATCTGGAAGCAGAGGGGTACAGAAGGGTACCTCTGCGCGGCACCATGGTGGGTGCCAGAGCCAAATCCTAGGAGCCTCATGGGAGGTTCCTAGAAAACCGTGTCGGCGCCCCGTTAGTCCTTCGGGCGGTTGTGGGCCTGAACAACCGGGGGGTTTGCTATGCTACGCTCCGCCCTGAAAGAGGCGTGAGTAATAAGGAACCATGTGTCACGTGATCCGGGAAGAGGATCACCAGAAGTGGCAGCACAGATGGGGTTCGCCCCAGTGCTGCTTGGCTCATCAGGCGGGCAGGCGGCCCAGACGGTTGCCTGCCCTTGGATCGCCCGTAAGATAACCCACCATATTACATAACGGTGTATGTAATAAACCTGCAGCAATTTTTACCCAAACAAGAAATGTGTTGTGTGATTATTTATGAGCATGCATGTTACGTTGGAGGGGTGGGGTAGGTTGCCAATGCTGGTACTATGCCCAGGATCACAGAATGGTGAGCCGACACTGAGACTCTAACTTCCCACGACCCATCATCGGCACAGAAGCAGACTTCCCACTCAGAGTACCCTGACACCAGCACTACAGGCGAATAAACTTGCAATTTCATTCTCAGAAGGCTTTGGCAAAGCCAATAGGTTTCTCCTTTGCGATATCTAGTGGCTTTGTCAATGTGTTTTTTTTACACGTTGCAAAGCAGCAGGAGCTGATGTGCAACATGGCTTAAAGTAAAAAAAAAAAAAACACTATGATGAAGTCAATGCTTCCCGCCTCATAGTGCTTTTATTTATTTTTTCACTTTAAGCCATGTTACACAGCAGCTTCTGGTGTAAAAAACATTGACAAAGTCATTAGATCTCCCGTAGGTGAACCTATTGGCTTTCAAAGGGCACTTAAAAATAGCTTTTTAGATGGGGTTTGTGAATTTAGTTTGTAAATACCAGCGATACAACCAAGTATGCACATTGATGGGGCCTTAAGAGGAAATGAACCACTTATTACACTGATTAGCATAACTCTTATTCACTGCATGACTAAAGTGCGTGTCTCCCTCTCCCCTCTTGACTTAATGTTTCGTTTTTAGGTCGAGCCTGGGCAGCGCATGCGCTCCTCTGCGAGGCATGCTGTATTCAGGTAGAGACTTGAAGCTCCGCCCATTTCCCCACCTATCTTTTCAATTGCCTCCTGTTACTGTCCTTTCGAAATCATTGCTTTTCCTTCATGAATAGGCTTAGTAGTCTCTCCTTGGTACTGCCTTGTCTGCAATTGTAACCTCCCATGAGGACTGGACTTTTTACTTGTGTTGTTACACGGTCTGCTTTATAAGTCAGTGAGCACTATTTTCTTTAATGATTTTCCCCTATTCCACCCATGACATGCTTTCCTACATGGCAGTTCGCTGCCCGCTTTTATATTTTAGTTACTAATGGCGGTCCACTTTAACTATAGCGGCTGCATTTCTTTATTTACTTTGGCAGCGTGGTCTACTATAACTTTAGCGGACACGCTACAAACGTTTTTTTTTTTTTTTTGCAGTGAAACCCCATGCCATGCTTTCACTTACATCATGGCTGTGCACCTTTCTTTAGACGCTGCTCGCTGAATTCAGGTTATAGCGAGCCGCGTCTAACCAAAGGGGCGAAGCCGCCATTAAACTGAAAGCACGGCATGGGGCACTTTTGCACAAAAAAAAACATTTTTTCCACTTACACATAATCTGTCAAGCAACACATGATTGGCGAAAGCATGCGCCAAAAAATGCAAAGACTACCAGACGATTCTTCTCGCAAGCGCTTCAAGTGGGTTTTATAGGCCTGGTAAAGCTATATCTTTTGACTTAATGTCTCCTAAAAATAAGACCTATCATGTACTGGGTTCTGAAAATGAATTGCTTGTCTAAGTACATGTGTGTTTTTGCTTTTGCATCTTTTTGCGTTTATGCATAAGCGCGTTTGTAGACGCATGTGCCTGGCATGGTGGGTTTGGTTTGTGAGAGTTATACGGTGTATGTACATCTATATCTGGGTGTTCATTTGCTTTTGAGTTCGTGTGCTTTTGAGTTCGTGTGCTTTTCCATTGTGTGCATGTGGTTGTGTGTGTTCATGTGTGTGGCATAGTGTGTTGTGTGTGCGTTGGTAGTGGTTTTGTTTCCCATTTCACGAATGGGAAACCTATTCCTTGCGTCATCCCAACGTACTCCAAGGTAAATAAGGCACTTTTCATTCTCTCCCTATGTCGTCCTGTGCAAAACGTTCGATGTATACATCACACGGTTAGAAAAGTTCTGCAACACATGACAGCCGTGGAGAGTCATGCTGCTTTTTAACGTCCTATTTTTGCACGCAAACATTATTTAAATCTTGACTCCTGCTCTGAGACCTTATTAGATCTAAATTTTGCAGAAAGAATGTGGCTGCATTACAAATCTCTCTCGGTGTTATGGGTAAGTACTCTCAGTTATGCCTGATCTAGCTTCATGAAAACCAACCCAGCAATTTCAGAAGCACGTTTCTCACGAAATGAAGAGGATAGAAGTACAAATATCTGTATGGATAAAGGCACGTTCAGATAGGTATTAACGGGACACGCAGATATTGAAAACGGAAACTCCTGACCAGTCATGCATAAATATTATCATATCAAGCCTTACATAGACAGTAAGTTATACAGTAACTAAGTTGTTCTGCTGTGTACTCATTTCTGACCTACCCAGCGGCCCTAGTACTTGCACAATGCCTCCAGTTCGAGTAATGATTATTGACGCACTTGCCATTTTAAATAAAACAAGCCAACCGGTAAAGCATGTCCAGGAGCGATTGAGGGCAACAGAATGGAAATGCCTTTTATTTTTGTGTTGGATTTTAAAACAGAAGTAAAAGGCATTGTCATTTACAATGCCAATAGCTTAAACTCTCGCAAATGCGAGACCTATTGCATTGCAATTGCTTGTTTATTTTATTTTATTTTACTGTGTTTCCTGAAGTTGCATCAAGTTTCCTGGGACAAGAACGAATAGGGAAAAAGAGTGGGCGGGCCGGGGTCTTAAGCAGGCCTGGGTGTAAAAACTGCGAAATATGGTAATTCGTCCTTTTTCGCAAAGGGCTTGTGGAGCAAATTCATGCTAAACAAGCATTGGCAGTGCCAACACGTCTGGCGTTGCCTGCCAGCCTTTTAGTTTTGCCAGTGAAGAAGCAGGGCAAAATCAAAGACTTGCATAATAATCCCAAGCATCGTGTACACAGTGACACTAACTTCTATTGCTGAACAAGAAAGAAAGGCATTGAATGGAATTGGGCAGTGTGTGCGCTAGCAATGTGTGGAGACATTTTTCAACAAAAAGATTGACACTGGCTTTCACAGCATCACCCAAAGGTACATGACCGTTTTATATAACCAGCAGATACTGCACAATATATTGCCTTTCTAAAAAAAAACAAGTCATAACACTATTACAGAATTTCTGTAACTTTCATTGCACGCTGCTCAAGAACTTAAAACTTACCAAAAAATGTTTTTATTATTAATCACATAGGTGAAACCTAATGCATTTACCAATGCTTGTTATTAACAGCATTTCTGATGACTATATTTTTCATGAAAGTGAGAAAAGGGCAGTTAGTGGCCTTTTGAAGCAGGTCAAGCGGGCACATAAAATGGCACCCACGACCTGCATTGGCACATTGTATAGTTTTATTGAGGAGCCCTCCTGACACTGGGAGAAAATTCAAGCAGGTGGTGGCCTGCATGAACAACAGAACTCAAAGATCTAAGGATGCAAGAGGGGGTTCACTTCACTGCACTTTTTATCCAGGCCTGGACAGAAGTGTCCTGGGCGAAGGCATTCCACGGCAGCTGAACACATCCTTTGTCGACTAATTACCGTATTGACTGTAGTGTGTTCTTGCAGCTCATCGCAGTTCTTGAATGTGGGCAGTAATTGGCATCAGCTTTGCCAGCATGCCTCGCGCCCACAGGTCCCAGACAGGCAGGAGCAGAGCAAGCGTCCTTCAAATACACAGAAAGGATGCAGTGGTAGTGAAAGACACGGGTGATGAAACTTACACATGATCCAGCGCTGACAATAAAAATAATTCTCCTATTATGCTTTGGTCATCCAGGTGCAATTATTTCTCTAACACACACACTATATCCATATGACGGTGGGGCCCATAACACCGCATATACATTCACTTACTCATTTGTTCCCTGGATTTCCTCCGTCATGAACTTAGGAGAAAACCAATTAGCTGGAAGGAGACGGGATACCTCTTTTATAATGACATAATATTTCTCATTTGCTTTTAAGGTATTCCGCTCATTGGTCGATGGACCAACTAGTAGGAATCAGTTGATGGTGATTAAGACCAGCTCAATCACAATAAACTCTTTAACATTTCATTTTTATTAATTGAGCTAAAGAATCACTGAGTCATTTGTTTAAAGAATAATAAAGTTTATATAAAGTTTTGAATGCAGGAAATGAGATTAGCTTATTATTCAGATCATTACATTTATTATCAATATAAGAATAATTTGAAATTGCAATGCATATTTATTAGACGGAAAAATAGGGTTACCATGATACGAACTCTAAAGATCAACCTATCTATCTATCTGGGAAAAATCTAATAGTTCTAAAATAAAATCTATCAGGAAAAGCTCTCCTAAAGCAGCATCTTAATACTCAACTGGAAAAGAGAAATAACAGCAGCAGCATCAGCTCGTCAGCATCAGCAACCGCAACTTCACTCATCTACAGCATCTAACTTCTCCAGCATCTCCCGCAGCATCCCGCAGCATTCTAACCCCTCCCACCAAGAGTAGGTCTTCTTATACCCTAATTCTAGCTTACAGCATAAAATGTTTCTTCTTCATGGCGCGATTCATTCTCATTGGTCAAAAACTCAGGCCCATATACATTTTAATCAAACTTCCTGGTCTTAACCAGTTCCGTGTGGAATGTCCATGCAAGCATCGTTTCCCACAGTTCATGCAATTGCTCATCCGTTTCGATCAGTCCAAATTGTATCTTTTTCTGTTACATTTTGTGTAATACAGTTCCGTCTATTGATTCAGTCGGGCATCTCACGCTTCTTGCTGATCATCTTGGCACACATCTGCTCAGAAGGGTCACAACAGCCTTGACCATACTTTCATCTTATCCTCTCAGCATCAGCACGTGATCATCCCTTTTCCACAGCCTCTCTCCTCTATCACATGGTCTCCCGCTCATGCGTACTCTAGCAACTCGCGGCCATTTTATATTGCTGCTCGACAGGCCTAAGCGCACTATTTTCAAAGATAAACAAAATATTGTTAAAACAAAGAAATATAAACCCTTTCGTTTCCCTCCCGTCTTTCTACGTACCCCAATTAGGTATTACCTAGCAGAAGCAACATATAAAGCTGTCCCTTACTTACCATCGCTTTATTTTGCAACCACACGTTTTATTTAAAAGCACAAATCATGCATTTATTATTTAATTAGTACGCAAATATTATGTTATGTTAGACACGTAAACAATTATAAGTCAATTAATTTGCATACGGAATAGCGTGTTACCTTTAACCCTTAACATGTAACATACATTGTTGGTTATTTACTTAAACGAACATGTTTATTAATTGTTTTACGAAAACATTAGGAGGTTAAAATTTTTCATTTACCCTGCTCCATCAACTCCCCCTTTGGTGATTTTTAATATCACCACAAAAACCCAAGTTATACAATTTTCTCAGACAGCATATATCTTTTATCCGTTTGCTTTTGTTAGTTTACACAACTGTATCCCTTTCAACTTGTTTCTTCGTTTTCTTGTACATGTTCTCTTTTATTTCTTCTAACTCTATTTCACCCATTCTCTCTCTCTTTCCTTGTTTATCATGTTTTCTTTTTCTATCTTAGTCTGCCTTCTTCTTCTTTTTATACGTTATTGCAAGCTTCAGTACTAATATTATTATTATTATCACGGTTGCTATTATTATAACTTTCCCTATTATTAATCCACTCATTCTTGTTAACGAATTTATTACAGAAGAAAACCCTTTACCAAGTTTTCCCCAAGCACTTTCAACCTCCAGTGGAACAAGTTCTTTGTGCAAATTTGTAATATTTGTTATATACTTCTGTATATTTTCGCTCTTATCTGGAATGTAAGTGCAGCAATGTTGGACTTTCAGCATTCCACAGACTCCGCCCTCTTTTGCCAAAAGAATGTCAAGGGCAAGTCGATTTTGCATCACCATAGCTCTCATGGCAACCATCTCGGTATTTACCATCAAGAACCCTCCAGCAGTATCTGTAGATAAACGATCTACCACTGTGGATAATTTCCGAATTCTGAATGCATTCAAAGATACTCCCACTGCTGGTATCAATGCTCCAAAAATGTCACCTACTATTTCTGAAAAACTTTCCCTTTTTCTACGTGTAAAGGTATTTATCATTTTGTGTGTTCCTTTTTCTTTTCTATCCACATGAAAAATCTTTGGAAAGACCAGGCCTAAGTAACATGACCCATACCAATGGTCCGGCAACCTATAATAAGCCCTATTTCCGCAAACATAATAAATCCCTGGAAATATTGGATCTTTTCCCCCTTTGAATCCCCATCCACCTAAAATTTGGTAATTGTCATGGCAATTACTGGAACCCACAAAATAATTGTCATATCTTGTCTTATTTCTTCTAATGCACAACCTTCCCTGTTGGGGCCAATCCAGAGTCATAGCTGCATTTGTCTTTTTCTTGTCATGATTGTCTTCCTCAAACGCCCAAAGAGGTGTTTTTGTCTCTTCTATCACTTTTCTTTGAAATTTCACTCTTCTCTCTTCAACCATCTCTAAAAATACCTTTTCTTCCTTCTTTAACTCACAGGTAAGGTTGTATCTAATTATACTATCTAATGTTAAAATCTTATCTTCTAAAAAATATTCACCAAACGTTTTTCCCTCTTTTATTTTGTTAAGCTCGGGAACTACCGCAACTTTTGCAAAAATCTTATTTATGTCAGTGTAATAATATTCTAATCTACCTGTTTTATAAAATAAACTTGCTAAAACACTACATGTTATTCCATATGTCAAAGGGAGGTGATGATAAGTCACACCCTCTGCTACAGATGCAGGCAACTGCATACAAACATAGCAATCTCTTACATCCATTGTTTCTACATACTCATATAATAATTTAGTAAAAACATTTTTTGAAAAATCTGTTATTGATTTGTCCTTGTGTAATTCTGCACTACTCTTTAAAATAACTGGCTCTTGAGTGTTAGCTCCTTTTTCTTTCTCAGTGTTATTAGACATTTCTACTACAGCTAAACTAATTGGAATAGTGATTGCTAAAACCACCCATACTGTTATTAATAATCCTGTACAAAAACAGCACATCTTGCACCATCTACTTAAAAACTCACATTTACATTTTCTATCTCTAGTATTCTCCATTTTGTTTTATAACCTTATTTATTTGTTTTCTAGAAAATTGTGTCACTACACCTCAGAAATGACTTGTTTGCCACTCTGTACTTCCAATGTTTTGTCTTTGCTTGGTACTTTCTTTTGATTCTTTCTCAGAATTCTTTCTTTGTCACATCCGGTAAATTCGTCACATCAGTGTTTTGTCAAATCCGGTAAAACTATCTAAACTTCTTCAGGTTTGTTGCACTTCACTTTCTCCCATCAGGTTTCTTTGTTCTGGGTTTTCGTGAGTGTTCTTTTCTTCTTTGTGACTAGTCAAAGCACGATACAACCATTCAGGCGATCTATACTTCTGATTTACCTTCTTTATTCTTTTCGTTTTCTGAAAGTGTTTTCCACCTTGTTTTTCTTGCTCTCTTTGACTTGTTATTTCATTCACTTGTTCAGCACTTTTCCCATCCAACCTTATGATTCTGTATCTTAATTTTCTTACTTCGTTGGGCCAATTGTCTCCTTTTCTTGGCCTTTTTGCTTCACTTCCTTTTTCCTCTCTTTCTGTTTTCCAATTTCTTTTTCTTGTCTCTAGTTTTTGATTTCTTTCTTCTCCACTTTCTTCAGACTCTGTTTCAATTCTTTCGTTATTTCCTCTTATTTTGAAACTTATAATTTCATTTTCTTCTACTTGTGGTTCTTTTCTTATCTTCCTTCGTTCACCTATTTCTGTCCCTCCTCGAGGTTCTTCCGAATTTATGTCAGTCTCTCTATCTGCTTCTAAATTTCCCTGTTCTTGTGTTTGACTATTTGTCCCTACTGCTCCTCTGGGTTTTTCCGATTTTTCTAGCTTTTTGTTTGAAACTCTCCCTTCTTCATCTATTAATATTATCTCCGAAGGAATTTTACCACAACTTGTACTTGGTTGCTCACTGTCACTATCTTCTGGCTCAGTTTCTTCTCTTATGCTTTCAAAATTCCAATTTCTTTTTAGAATTTCTTAACAATCTGAATGCTCTGTATCTGATTCTGAACTGGTGTCAGATATTTCCAGATGTCGACTTACAGGTCGATCTTCAAATTCTGGAACTTCAGCTATTTCTTCTATTTCCTCTTCTTCTTCTATCGTTGCACTTGTAGTTGGGTCTTCCAGATGTCGACTTACAGGTCGATCTTCAGGTTCTGGCACCCTGTTTGTTTCTTCTTCTCTTTCTGATGCTGAACTGTTATCTGATATTTCCAGATGTCGACTCACATGTCGATCTTTAGGTTCTGGAACTCTGATGGTGTGACTGGCATGTACCCAGTGTTTCACTCCTGCACATTTGACTGCAGTGGTCGTCACCAGGATCACTTGTCGTGGTTCGTCCCAGCGAGGAACCAAACAGTTTCTTCTCCGGTGGACTTTTATGCGAACCCAATCTCCTGGATTCAAGTCGTGAGCTGGTTTTCTTTCAAGAGTGGTCGCATCCGGTCCAACCTGATGAAACACAGAACGCACCACATCAGCCAATCCTTTGCAATAATCCAGCACTAGATCATCAGTTATAGTCAGTAGCTTGTTGACAGGTACTTGTGCTTGTCTCATTGCTCGTCCCATGATTATTTCATGGGGACTGAGTCCAGTTTTCCTTTCCGGAATACTTCTGATTGTCATCAGAACTAATGGCAAAGCATCTGGCCATTTGAGTCCTGTAGCTTGACACATTTTTCCTAACCTGTTCTTGATTGTTCCATTCACTTGCTCTACTATTCCAGAAGCCTCTGGTCTGTATGCACAATGCAGTTTCTGTTTAATACTAAGTGCTTCACAAATCAGTTTAACTAATTCATTTTGGAAATGTGTTCCTCTATCTGTTTCAATCGTGACTGGAAAACCATACCTTGGAATGAATTCTCGCAGCATAAGTTTTGCTACCGTAATACTATCATTCCTTCTTGTTGGGTATGCCTCCACCCAACGGGAAAACAAACAGACGACCACTAGGACATACCTCAGTCTGTTGCAAGGTGGCATTTCAATAAAATCCATTTGCATTCTAGTGAAAGGACCCCTTCTCGTCCTATTGTTCCTAGACTCACTACTGTCTTCCTTCCTGGATTTAACTGTTGACAAATAAGACATCTCTGACAAAGACTCTCAGCTATGGCTCTGAATTTTGGATTATACCATGTTTGTCTAAAAAGTCTGATCATTCAATCTCTCCCAATATGGGCTTGTCCATGGTACATCCGTGCCATGTCAGAAATCATGCTATCAGGCATAACTGGTCTCTCATCCCTGTAAACCCAAACATCAGTTTCTTCATGTTTTCTACATCCTGCTTTTATCCAGGTATCTTTTTCCTCATCCTCTGCGGCTTCTTGTAACTGTCTCACCTCATCCCATGTTTCAATAGAGTTAGTAAAAAGCAAAGGACAAGAAATATGCTCTCTTTCCCGACATTTATTCAAAGAAACCACATTCTTTGCACAGTACTGTGCCATTTCGTCAGCATATTTATTACCAACAGTTATGTAGTCTTCCCCATTTTTATGTGCATTGCACTTCACTACAGCGATCTGTTTAGGCAGCTGTATCGCCTCAAGCAGCTTTTTCACAAACTCTCCATTTCTGATGGGCGTTCCTGCAGACGTCAAGAAACCCCTTTGTGACCAAATCTGACCAAAATCATGCACAACCCCAAAGCCGTACTGGCTATCTGTCACAATCGTAAACCGTACATTTCTTCCCAACTTACATGCTTGAATCAGAGCTACTAATTCTGCGACTTGAGCAGACCGTACACCTTTCAGACAAGATGCTTCCATTACAGTTGCTACTGTGCAAACTGCATATGCTGCACTTAGAACTCCATCACTCGTTCTCAAACATGAGCCATCCACAAACAGAATATAATCTGATTCTTTCAAAGGCTCATCTCGTATGTCAGATCTTGGTTTTGAACAGTATTCGAGCACATTCAGACAATCGTGATCTACTTCATCCATTTCAATCACACTCTCTTCATCTGGCAATGATGTTGAAGGATTCACATTCATACATCTGTCAATAGTCACATTATCTGCACTCAAAATTACCTTTTCATACCTAGTCAGCCGACTATGTGTCATGTATTGGGTTTTCGTTCTTGTCAAAAGAATTTCCACAGAATGGGGAACATACACTCTCAATGGATACCCCATCACTATGCCTTCACTCTGTTCCAGACTCGCACAAGTAGCAGCAACTGCTTTCAAACATCCAGGCAACGCTTTCGCTACAGGGTCTAAAACAGCTGAAAAATATGCAATAGGTCTTTTCATAGTTCCATGTCTCTGTACCAAAACTGAAAATGCACACCCATCTCTTTCACTGCAATACAGCTCAAAATCTTTCTCATAGTCAGGCATTCCCAATGCTGGAGCCTCACACAATTTCTTTTTCAGCTCTCTGAATGCTTTCATTTCTTCATCATTCATTTCAAAAGGATCTTTAACATCCTTCTTTGTCAGTTTCTGCAATGGTTTAGCAATCAGTGAAAAACCGCTTATCCATTGTCGACAATATCCAACCATTCCCAAAAACATTCTTACCTCTCTTTGCGTCATTGGAGCTCTCATTCCTTGAATCATTTTTATTCTTTCAGTCGTTACCTTTCGCACTCCTTTCTCAATTTTATGCCCTAAATGCTGGACTTCTTGTTGACAAAACTGCAATTTTGAAGGGGACACTTTATGTCCTCTTTTTGCTAAATGATTCAGCAAAGCAATTGTATCATTGACACATGCTTCTTTCGTTTTTGATGCCACCAGTAGGTCATCAATATACTGAACCATTACTGACTTTTCTGGCATTCTTAGATCTTCCAATGATTTCTTTAGGATCTGATTAAAGATTGAGGGACTTTCTGTGTACCCTTGAGGAATTCGGCACCATGCCAAAATACGCTCTCCAAACCTAAATGCAAATAATGGCTGGCTATCTGGATGCAATGGAATAGAGAAAAATGCATGACATAAATCAATTACTGTGTACCGTTCTGCTTCACGTGGAATCTGGTATAGAATCACAGCAGGGTTCGGTACTATTGGGCAACAAGGCACAACAATTTTGTTTACCTTCCTCAAATCCTGTACAATTCTATATGTTCCGTTTGGCTTTTTCAGTCCCATTATTGGCGAATTACATGGACTGCTCATGATTTCTTTTAGAATCCCTTGTTCAATCATTTTATTTATTACTGGCGTTATTCCTTCAATTATTTCCGGAGTCAATTTATACTGGGGCGTATTTGGGTAACTCGTTCCTTCTTTCACTGTTATTTTAACGGGATCTACTCCTTTCATTAATCCTACATCTTCTCCTGTAAAATCCCACACTTCTTCTTTCACTGTCCTTTTCAATTCAATTGGGATTTTCTCTGCATCAAATACAGGAAACAAACCATTTACTTCTGGTTCTAAATTTACCATTGTCATTTTATACAGCACATCCTCATCTGGAGTCTGAAATGCAATTCCGTCTGGGGTACAATAGATAGTGCAGTTCATCTTGCACAATAAATCGCGTCCTAAAAGGTTCACGGGACTACAATCACATACCACAAATCGGTGCATTTCACTAAATGGACCAATTCTTACCTTTACTAATTTAGTAAGAGGCGTTTTAATTTGCTGATTGGAAACTCCAACTACTTGGATATGTTCACCTGAGAGAGGAAGGTTCGGAATTTCCACTGACCTAACAGTAGAACGGGTAGCTCCAGTGTCAACAAGGAATGTTACATTTGCACCATTCACTTCTCCATCCACAAATGGACCAGACTGATCTACCTCTAGAATTGCGCTAAGCACGCACTCTTCCCCCTCTCCTAGGCACCGTCAGGAACTTTCATCCGTGTCATCCTCATCCTGTCGTAACCAATATTGAGAAATTGCAGCTGCACGCGGCAACTGTGTTACCTGTTCTCCTCCGTAGAATCCTGTTTCTGCACTGTATTTCTGTTGGTTAACACTCTTGGGAAGTGGTGGTTGTGGCACCTGACCTTGTTGAGTAACTACCTCACTCTGCACCTGTGAATTTAATGATTGATTTTCCACATTAGGTTTTGGAGGAAATTTACACTCGTTTCTCCAATGTCCTAGCTTTCCGCAGTTGTGGCATGGCCACTTTTTCTTTGCCTCATCTATGCTCATTTGTCCTTTTCCTTTACCTATATTAGGTCGGGATTTAAACTGTCCTGTTTCACTACCAGTATTACTCAATTGAGCTTCTTGCTTCTCTGCAACTTTCACCTGTGCCCACATGGCCTTTTCTTTCAATTTACGCTGTTTACTCTCAATTTCATCACTGCAATACTTAGCATATCTCAAAACTTCATCCACTGTGCTATTCTGCCAACCAATCAAGTGCTGCTTAATCATTTCACTTATCTCTGGTTTTAATCCATACACAAACCTATATACAAAATGACTCATATCCTTCTCACTCAGTGTCTCATAACCACTATACTGTTTGAAAACCAACAACAATCTTTCATAGTAGGCGTGCACTGACTCTTTGCTTTCCTGCGTTGTTCTGTCTATTTTTACCCAATCTGTTTCTTTTGGTGGAATTTTATTCTTCAAAAAGGTAACTACTTGGTCGTACTTCCTCATCACTTCTGGACCTGGCGCTCCTGTTTTAGCATCCCTTGGATATTCTACAGTTGGCCAATCAATGGTAATCTTACATTCTGTCCACAAATCAGCTGGCACTACTATATCAAACAATCCATCTAGATCTATCCACAGCACTTTTGACACCTTAACAAATCTCTCCACTTGTCTGTACCATTCTACTGGTTTCTCTCTCAATTTGGGGAAGTCATTTGTAAATGACAGTATATCCTGTCTGGTGCATGGAACATGCACATAACTACCACCTGTTGTTTCTCTCATCGGGTATTCCCTAGCAACTGGTTCCCTATCTGTCACTGCACAAGCCAAAGATGCTTTATCTGTTGTTTTCTCATTCCTCTTTGACTATCTATTTCTCCATCTATCCACATCACCCCATTTTCTCAATAAAACAATCAGCTCTTTTATTTGGGTCAGTCTTCCTGATGTGTTCAAATTCTCTATGTCTTTCTCACAAAAATCTACTCTGTACGGTTTCTGCAACGTTCTCACTTTCACAAATTCTACTCCTAGTTCACTTGCGATCTCTTCCAATTTGTCATGTAAATTTCTGGCTCTCCAAGTAAGACTCTTGCACAAAAACATAATCTCATCATCCTGATAATTCTTTAGTTTTTCTGTTCCAATTGTTCCCAAAATCAACTCTTCCATGTCTATTTTCAACCTAATTACATCTAATGGTTTTTCTTCCAGTTCTTTTGCTTTTAGCGCTTTCATCCATTCGTTTAACTCTTCTGGAGTCGGACCTACAGGCGTACTATTTAATTCTATCCAATCGCTGCTTTTTTCTGGTGTTCCTGATGCGGACTCTGTCACCATAGGCATTCTCCTAATCTCATTCTCATTTATCGTCAAATTTGTAGGTGGGCTTGGTCTACACGTACTAGCCAAATTGTGTGCCCCTTCATTATTCAGTTCCATCCCTTCTCTTTTTCTTTGCAAATGTGAATTCATGGGAATCACTAAGGAATGTTCATTAATTTTCTGATTCTCAAAAATTGGCATTACTGGACCTATCGTTACTGGTACAGTTACAGCTTCCATATTCTTTGTCAATTCTCTTATTTTCTCAGTCAATTCTTTTGTCGTTTTTGCTAATTCAGTTGCATTGTCACTTTCTATCTCTTCATTTTGTGAAGTTTTAAATGTTTCTTGTGACCTATTTGTTTCATTTCTTCGTTCGGGTTTTTTATTCCTCCCAGTTTCCATTGGCGGTGCATTAGGTGTCACCACCGCAGAAGTCTGTTGGTATGGAGGTGGGTTTCTGTTTAAAATATCTTCCAGCAATTCGTCATCTGTTTCACTACCACCATACACATACTTTTCTACCACTACATGTTTCTTTTTCTCGGTACACTTTCTCTTTGCTTCTTCTTCAACTGTAAAAGCTGGAAACAAACCTCCTGTCATGTTAGCATATCTCCAACGCTTTACTCTGTCCTCATGATTTACTCCCCACAACCTTCCAGGCAGAAACTCATGATTCTTTAATCCTCTGAATCTCTCTCGCTCATACATCTCATCTTCCCATTCCGTTAAAGCTTCAAACTGTGTCGGTCTAGGTTCTAACATTACCATCTTTTCTCTCAAGTTCCGTAGTACAGCTACATTAAATGAACCATTCTCAGGGAAAGCCAATGCTCCATCATTCTTGGTGTATTTTGTCCAATTTTCTAACCATATGCATGTATGATATCCATATTTCAGCATCATATGTGAAGCTGGTGATTTCGGCGGAGGAATTATTTCAAGGACAAAGAGTGACTGATCATTGGTGAGAGATGAGACGGAGCGCACCAACGAGGACAAAGAATGAGACTGATAATTGGTGAGAGAGGAGACGGAGTGCACCAACGAGGACAAAGAATGAGGCTGATCATTGGGTGAGAGAGGAGACTGAGCGCACCAACGAGGACAAAGAATGAGACTGATCATTGGGTGAGAGAGGAGACGGAGCGCACCAACGAGGACAAAGAATGAGACTGATCATTGGGTGAGAGAGGAGACAGAGCGCACCAACGAGGACAAAGAATGAGACTGATCATTGGGTGAGAGAGGAGACGGAGCGCACCAACGAGGACAAAGAATGAGACTGATCATTGCCAAGGGAGGAGACGGAGCGCACCAACGAGGACAAAGAATGAGACTGATCATTGGTAAGAGAAGAGACGGAGCGCACCAACAAGGACAAGGAATGAGACTGGTCATTAGTGAGAGAGGAGACGGAGTGCACCAACGAGGACAAAGAATGAGACTGATCATTGGTAAGAGAAGAGACGGAGCGCACCAGCAAGGACAAGGAATGAGACTGGTCATTAGTGAGAGAGGAGACTGAGCGCACCAACGAGGACAAAGAATGAGACTGATCATTGCCGAGGGAGGAGACGGAGCACACCAACGAGGACAAAGAATGAGACTGATCATTGCCGAGGGAGGAGACAGAGTGCACCGAGAGCAAAGAATGACTGATCATTGGGTGAGAGAGGAGACGGTGCGCACCAACGAGGACAAAGAAAGACTGATCAGTGGTTGAAAGAGGAGGCCGAACCATAAAACAAAAAGATTGGGAGGGTCTAGGAGATTGAACATTCAGCCAGTGGAAAGGTGGGACATGCAGATTTGCAACTGTAAAGGATATTACTGATAGAAATTTGCTACAGATATTGATCATGTGGGTTCTTCTCAGACAGTGCTCTAGTAGGTGATCCAAACTCTCCAGTTTTTGGACATTTGTACCATTTATGAGATGATAGTTCAGTGCAGAAACTTTGAGTGTCCCGGTGCTTCTTTCGTCAGATGGAATATATGCCCTTTGTGATACGCACTGCTGGGGACCCAGGACTAACAGCACTTCTCTTTTCTATTGATGTTCCTGTCTATTTCTGGAAGTGGGCTTCTCTGAGTATTTCTTATAACTGTCCCTTCTTTTCTCATAGGCTGGGCATGTCGGCTCCAAGGAGGAGCCTATCAGACGTACGAGAAGTGATCACTTCTGCTCATAAGGCCATCTCTGTGGATGAGAAACTTCAGTTTTATGATAACTGGGCCCGGGACTATGAAAGGGTAAGTGGGCATAGTTTCTGCTTATGTGACCTGTTACCAAAAGTGAATCACACAGCCGGTCTTTAACTCTCCACCTTGGTTAAGACACGCATTACTGCTTTCTGAATAACAGTCGTGTAGAACTGGGTATCATTGAGCGGGGACACACATACGCGCACACACTGCCCAAACTGGTACTGATCCTATATGTTGGACCATTGCTTCCTGTGCTTTCCAACACTATGGAATGAGAGAGACCCGTGGTTAGGCATGAGGTGTTAACGCATAATGTCAGTCATTCACCCAATTAATGACCTGGAGGATGATGTACAAGGACAGTGAGGTGGGATGGAAGCACACCCACTTTATATAGTGCACTCAATCCGCTAGCTGGGTGAAAACGTTTACTTGAGCTGGTAATGGAGGTCCGGTCGGCAAAGGGTTCCCCATGTAGCACTGTGCTTATTTTTAAATGCTGTTTCTGTCACACGTGCATTTTCATAGGTGACTGTGTGGACCCTTTGGTCTGGTTTTCACTTTAAGCAATATGTAGCTTTTTGCGTTGTCACTGTGGACAGTGTTTGTGGGACAGTATTTACTCTGTGTGTTTCAGTTTGAATGTAGGTGTCTGGATGAAGCTGCAATCTCATAGGCCACCACCTGTGATGTCACATTACAATTGCCCAGTGGGAGCTGCTGTGTGACTTGATATCTTGGCAGTAGGATGCAGACCAGAGCAGGAGGTTAGGGCTCTGGAGTATGTCCCTGAGCAAGACCTGAGGCTAGAGCTATTTTAAAATGTAGCCAAAGTCCTCTACATGCTACTCACGAGGAGATTCCCAGACTCCCATGCTCTCATCCCAGAGTGGTTGAGCCTGCCTGTCCTACTTCAGAAGGTCTGGACACGAAGAGAACTCCGAGGTTATAGAATTGAAGGTGATCTATCAGGAGTCCCTCCTCTGAGAGTGGGGTGACTGTCACTAGTTCTGTAGAGGCAGGAGGGGAGTAGTATGTCAGAATAGGCAGAGTGATGCGTATGCCCTACATATGTGTTAGTATGACTAGTTTTCATTTATACAGCGCACAAACTGTCACCATTATGGCATTGCAGAGCATCCTGTAATCCGGGGATGGCTTTCCAACCGATTGTAAGGTTTTGATGACATACTGGAGTATAACTTGATTTGTGGAGTTTTCAGGGGAGTGGAGTAAAGTGTGAAAGGTTCCTCTGTCAGCCTAAGTGTACTGGTTTGAAGGGTGAGGCAATATGGCTGTGCCAGGCTACTTACATTCTTTCATTTGGTAGACCCCATTGCCTGGCAGATGTGTGTGTGCTGTGCAGCTGGTCGTTGTCCTGGTTAGCTGCACATTTGGGAAGTGTTGAGCATATGTTCAGGGTTCTCTCCACCCATTCTGTTGTAGGAAGTTGTCTTTGTGAGCCCATATGGTAGATGAGTCACTATGCAGGTCCAAGAGGCTAGAATAGTCAAAGCCCAAGGCGTCCTCATTTAACTTTAAAATGCTGAAAGGTTTATCCGGACATTCATTGCAATCAATTCAGTAGAGCTCTGTCTCAGTGTTCTGTACCAGAACAAGTAGAGAGTCAAGAAACTTATGTTATTAGTCGCGTACAATGTTGTTGCAACAGATGCTCTACACCATCAGGGAGAAGACGCTTTTTATCCAAATTGAATCAAATCCGGTAGGCAAGAAAATGCATTCGTCCGCATCTGAAATCTAATTGGCACTTATAACGGTGCCCTGAAGAAGTTCTTGATGAACAAAACGCATTGGCTAAAGACTACTAGCAACTTGTATAGCTATATTATCAAGGACGGAATAAAGATAGTGCAGTAACTGAACATATGGACTGATGCAAGTTCTTGGCTATGGGAGTTGATTCTATTTGGATAAAAAGCACTGCATACTTTCTGAGGATGCTGAGCATCTGTTGTAATCAGGGCTTGGGTTCAAAACAGTGGGGTTGTCTCTAAAAGGGGTGGATCTATGTAATTAAGGGTGTGGCTTAAACATGTAAATTGAATTTTCTGTGATTACCGTAGTGTGCCACGCGACCGCTATTTTGGTTCCTCTCTAAGCCCTCTGTTATTGCTTTCAACTGACATACACCTAAAACTAGCTAAAAGTATTGGCTTTGTCAGTGGTTGTTAGCTGTTTGATAAGAATGAATACCAAAAATAATTTTTTTGTAAACCCTTAATATTGAAAATGTTCAATTCTGAAATTGTGCGACTGTGAATTAAGCATTGCTGAGCCCTATGGAAGGGGTAGTGGTCTTCACACTGTCTCAATCACTCCTGCTGTAGTGTAGTTCCTATTTCCCTAATAGCTTGACATAGGACTAAGGTCGGTATGTCCCTATCGAGTATATTAAACTTAATTACTTGTGCCAGCTAGCTCAGAGGCCACTAGAAACTCCTTGAGAACAAGAAGGGCGTAGTTTCTGGCAACCGAAAAACATGACAACTTTGTTTCCCTTTAGAATCGGAACACGTCTCAGAATCGTGGAAACAATAGATAACAGTTTCACTCAGTCAATCGTGCATGCTTAGTTTCTACAGAGTTACACAGAAAGGAAAGACGGGCGTTTCAATAAAAGGGTTTTATTGAACAGTCTTGTTTCTCGTGTAAGAGATATGTGCTGTTACGATCACAAGACAGTATGCAAGATAAATAATGTACAGCGTAAGCAGTAGAAATAAATAATACTGCGGTAGCATTATCTTTTAGCATATATTCACGTACATAAATAACATGAGCTAAAAATGCGAGTACTCATAAGATGCGTCTCTAAGCTAGTTCTACCCCAATGTACCTAACCTGATCTAGGTGTAGGGAAAGGTAAGAAGTAGGCGAAGTATTCTCTAGTATGGTATACTAAGAGTATGTTAAGTATAGTATGCCAAGTATGCCAAGAGTCCCTCTAGATTCTAGTCAGCTCCATACCTTGAGAATGAGAGAGGTGGGAATCTCTTGCCGGATCTGGAACTCTAACACCCCGCAAAGGGAGTCAGAACACTGGAAGCTGGATTTGTCTGCGTGCAGGAATGACAGCGTCTTCTCAGTGCGTCAGGCCGGGATACGGGCTCCTCTGAAGTCGAGGTCTCCTCTAACTTGCTTGGGCGAGGGAAGGTATATTTATACCTAATAGGTGCCTCGGAATGTTAGCATTGACGTGAAGTCGGACAGAGGAAGACGTCAGGAATGAACCCTTAAGGTATAACGGTTCATACATAATAGATGAGTTCTTGGAGAAATCAATAGTGCTGTGCTAGGGGAACTCCCGAAGCTTAAGGGTCTGGTTTCTAAGAACTCGTTGTGACGTTAGGGTGGACGGATGTCGGTGACCATGCCTGTATTTGGAGTGCACGGCTAATGCCTAAATAAGGACTGGGATTCTATGCCTATATAAGGGCAATGCGAATTGTGCCTATATAAGGACATGTTTCAGGAAAACCTATATACGGACACCTAAAGCGGAATACAACACCCACTCCACTTTGGAATGAACAATAATACTAAATGCTAAACATTTAAATGCTAAACATAAAATTGAGTACCACATGTTGCTAAAAACATTTCTAAAAGCATATTAAAAGAAGTTTAAAAATAAACTGTTGAAATGCAATAGGTACTGTACATTTAAAGCATCGTTTTCATTCTAAGAATTTAATGGAAGTAAATGCAACATGAATGAATAAACAGAAATATATACATATGATGAAATGGTTGGTAAGTTTTCAAAAATCAAAGCCATTGCATATCATGGAAAAAAATGAAATGTTAGACAAGTAAGGTGACAATGTGTCCCTGGAAGTATTCAAAGAAGTCCGTTTTATAAGACTAGTTCTACTGTAAGCAGATTGTTCATTTGCCATGTCATTTCAAAAATAAAAAGGAAAAAGTTCAATTTCTGGGAAAAGTTCCAAGTTTTGAAAAATATGAAGGCCAAATTTCATTGTTGCCCTGGTACACTGTGAGCCGAATCAAAGTCAGTGTATGGGTCTGGCGTAAACATTAGATCATCTATTTCCGTAGCCAAAATATCGTCCACCGAAGTTGGTGACATTTGGAACACCTCGTTCAGAAGGTTAATTGCACAGAAATGAGAAACATCGCCTTCAGCAGAAGATGCAATGTTTGCGTCCGTTGTTACCTGTGTGCCCGTTGATCCATCTCGTACCTCAGCAGCTGCCGGAAGCGTCTGTGAGATCTCAATGAATGCCGTCATCGGGATTGGTAGCCTCTGGGGACAATACACAGCATGGGCCGTTATCGGGTCCAGTAGAGCATCGACATCCGTTGGCATGACTGATGGGAGTGTTAGACAGGTGTCTAGCACGCATTCTTCACCGCAAAACAGGCAGCGTAGAACAGGTAAGATGCAATCTTGCCAGATTGGTCTGAATGACAGGAACCACGTTGTATTAAGTTCCCGTAGACGAGGCATGCCCAAAAGCTGTACTATTCGCTCACAGCATTTCCGTTCAAGGAGAGCTTTCTCCACATCGCTCAGAGTGATGTTGGCGAATAGGCTTGCCATAGCATAGTAGGAGGAATAGAAACAGAATTCCTGCAACAAGTGCTAGAATTAACGGCACACCACCAAACACCGAATGTGCGAAGTTTGGGATGATTCCGAGGACAGCCTGGAAAGGTGCTAATAGTCCGGAACAGATGGTCTTAAATACATGTACAATTCCGCTTGTATCAGACATGTTAAAGATACGTCCTATCATTTCTATGAAATGTATAGGGCAGTTTGTACGAATTAAAGCCTGTATCTCAGCCGAAGTCCTTGCAACTTGTAGATCATGGGTTTCTTTGGCCGAGGTCAAAGGCACTGTTTGTTGTATAAGCATGGCTTTCATTCTGCTTAAAGTATCAAATCTTATAAAGTAGACATTCAACGAAGGCCATAGAGGCGACTCCCTGACTGTGTCTATTGGGGCAAACAATACTTGCATACAGCAAGTGACCCTGGAGTCGACCGTTACTAGATATGGGATGCCTGGCAACATGCCACAGCAACTCTGATCATTCAACATGAGGTAACTCCCATTAGAAAGTTGGCCAAACGTTGGATTAATCACAGTAGCCGGTGTACCCTGCTGGTGGCAGGACAAATTTGCCACAGAACCATTACAAGCCCCGTGTAAAGAAATGTCTTGACAAATCAGTGAACCGCTCAGTGCACTTTCACAGTGTGTACCGCTTAGAAACACTTTACGATCCCCACTCCAACATCTATATGTGTAAGGTAAATTCCAGGATGTCTTAATGTATTCTTTACCCAACCTTTCATATTTGCCTGCTTGCATTTGTTTGAGGCAATACTGAAACTGAAAAGTAGTCACAGGCAGAGTGATTTTGCCATGAATAAGCCATTCTGTAGCTAGTTTTTCTGCCACCGTGAATGGTAGTTTTTCAATGCTCAGTACTGTATACTTTGCTCCTCTTTGTGCCAGTTCGATCTATTTATCAGTTAGATTGTATTCTGAAAACAGAGCCGACGTGTTGATAAAACGCCAAGGCACATAGCCCGCACGCAAAGAGTGCAGCGTCCAGCTTAATAACACAATAGAACGTAACTGAGATTGGCCTTGTTGTAACATGGCTAAATCTTGTTCCAGTATGTCGATAGCAGAGGATACAATACTGTCCAATGAATAAATTCTGGAGGACAAAGTTGTAAACCCATTGTCGACCACAGAGAGAGTTTTCTCTAAATTAATACGATCAAGTTCACGTATTCGTTCTGCGGCCTCCATCTGTGACACCTTCCATGCTTCATTATAAGCAGCATAGATGCCGGCATATATGAAATGTTTTTGACGCGGTTTTCTTGGTCCAAGCAAGAATTCCCTAAGGTCTGTGTCTTCTTTAAGTAAAGATAAGTGTTGTTTCACATCCTTAGGTGTAGATTTTTGCAGCCAATCGAGACATAATTTTCCTACACTGAATGTTGTTACTACCCCCGGATGTTGTCTTTGGACGTATCGTGGGTCTGGCCTATGAATAGTAAACCCCTGTGTTTTATTCAGGAATCTCTCTTGACAGTTGTTTGTGTCTGTGGGCCAGATCAACCATTTTCTCCAATCAGTATTGGTTCTGTTGAGTTGTAGTATTGTGTCAACTGTAACCGCTGCCTGTGTATTGTTATTACTGGCAGGTGTTGGTACAGAAGGAGTTTTCATGTCTTTGATCTTGGCTAAACCAAGGCAAGACGTTTGTTGCACAGTGTCGTTCAAAAACATTATTTGCTGAGGGATGATACAGGCTCTAAACAAAGCTTCTATCCCCTGCACTTGCCAATCTTTAGTACCCCAGACAGATTTTGTGTCTATTGCGTCTTTCCATAAGTCGAAACCATGTCTAGACAGTTGGGCAATAAATGCTGCAGAGTAAATCTGTTTTGTATTAGTTAACATAATTTTCAGTCCTGTTTTGTTTACATTTTTATAGTAAAATGTTTCTGGATCAGATGTATTGTATCCTGAAAAATATGGAAACCTTTTAGCAAATGTTTTTGAACTACCTTTGGGTGGTGTAGGACAATGCTCCCATTGGTTAAACATAAACACATTTCTAGGTGTTGCAGATTTATGCAAAAAATGATGACCATAGTGGTTATAGCAATACAGCTGTTCATAGTCTGATGAACCCTCTAAATATTCATTATTAGAAAATGCAGCAGACTGTTCTAGGTCAAACATCATGTCATTTACAGTTTCAAAGTCCCAATCATCAGAATAGGTACTGGATGAAACAAAATCACTTAGTGAAATCTTAAATAAATGTGGAATGTTCAAATGTTCCGTAGGGCGGAATATATTGAAATCAGTTTTGTCCCACACTATACCATCCTGTATAGGAACGGCTGTGATGTTTACTGCAGACAAGTCTCTTGTTTCACGATGGGATGATTTGTGTGGTTTCAAAAGTAAGTTCACATCTTTACTTTCACTGTCCAAATGGATGTATCTGCCATTTATAAGCACGCTCATAGTCATAACCAAAGTTAGCCAAAGCAGAAAGAAAAATATTCCAGAAATAATCCATAGTTCAATCCATGGTGAAACCAGATAAGTCTTTCTAAAAAAAATGATAAAAGTCTTGTACTTGCTGTTTAAAAGTTAATGATGCTGGCGCCGTCTCAGGCTCACTCAGATCCTCAGAAAACGTATCAAAGTTAATGAAATAGCCAGAAGCAGTTCTGTCAATTGTTGGAATTGCATCAGGATTTGTAGAAATCGCTGGAACCAGTTGATCACTTGATACATTGGTGTAGACAGGTGTATTTGGACGAACTGTTACTTGAGTTTCAAGAGGGATGAGTTCCATAGCATTGTTGCTCAGTCCTTCATCTGTTACTGCTGAATTCTCGATGGTTATCAGTCTTTCAGTCTGAACCTCTTGGATAATAGCGAGAGGAGTGCGTCTGCTACTAGGCCGGAGTCCACGAGGCCTACTATTTAGTATTGGCCACATACTGTGGTTTGATGAGGTCGATGGACACAAATCTTTTCTCCTGCTTGCCAGCAAGGGGCGGCAGAAGTACTGTTCTTGTTCCGTGTACAGCTAGGACAGGTACTGGTTGTCTGCAAGAAGGTCCAAATTCCTCCTTGTCCGCAATTTTCTCTCTGACTAGATCCCCAACTTTTGGAATCCAGACAGGCCTTGCTGGGACCGCCGGTTTTTCTCCAGTGGTGGTTGGCCGCAGGAATACATTGCTTTGTTTCGATCTTAGTTCATTTAGATCCTGTAAAACAGCCAAACGATCTTTGATATCAAAGGGTTTATTTTCCACCACTGTGCCTCTACATTCCAGATCAGGCACCCACATTCTTGTCCCAAATAGGACCTCATATGGAGTGACCCCCCTAGAGAACTTCTTGGCAAATTATTTAATGAGCGTTGGACCCCATAAAGATGTTTGACCCACCCATCACCTGAACCTAATACCCTAGCTGTTATAGACTGCTTTATGTCCCGGTTTTTCCTTTCCACAACAGAATTTCCCTCAGGATGAAACAGAGAGGAGTACCGCAATGCAACGCCCAGACTGGCCATGGCTTCTTTGTAAGCCCGAGAGCTAAACGCAGGGCCCTGGTCAGAATGTAGCGTGCCTATTGCGTGTGTGCCGATAAAGACTCGCAAATCTTTTATAACAGTTCGAGCGTCAGCCGAGCGCTGAGGGTATATCCATAGGAACCTTGACTTAGTAGTTGTGGGATTGCAGTTGTCCACGAGGACGCCTGTGCATAGATAGTCTAATGCTGTCTAACAATGGTGTCTGTCCCTGGCAGGCTACTTCGTAGCATGGTATCTGGTGGCGTTCTGCATCACGCTGTACCTTACAGTCCATGCAGTCATTGATGAATATGTGTATTCATTCCAGGCCACCAGTACATCTCTTTTAATGTCAATATTGTTTTAGAGATCCCTTGATGTGACAGACCCTCCCCCAGATGTGCTTCATAAATCAAAGCTGCTCTACGTTCAATGTTTGGAATTACCCTATCCCCCACTCCAGCGATTCGAGCAAAAGGAACGTTGTTCGCAACAATTGCATAGGAGTACTTGAGTGGAAACTTTTTTGGTAACGCTGCACCACTGCCTTTGCTCGTAGCATTGACAGCCAACATTATCTCACTGTCTATTCTCGTTTTTGAACGAGTGATCGCAGCTACAGAAGCCGTCTGAACAGCCCCCTTTGCGGCTTCGTCAGTCAATGAATTCCCTGTAACGTGAACGCCATCACATTGATGACTCAGTGTGTGTATCATGTGAGCCTTTGGTAGTTCACTTTTTAACTGAACTACTTGTTCCCAAAGCGTTTTATGCTTTATTGTGCCACCTTTTGCATCTTTGAACCCATTTTCAAGCCAAGTTTGTATATATTCATTATACGACTGCACACAGTAGAACGAATCGCACACTATTAGTGTGGGGAATTCGCGATCTGTACTTTCAAGTGCCAGTTTGAATGCTTGTAGTTCAGCTTGCTGAGCTGTACAATCTCCTAGAGATTGGGTTTTTGTGACCATAGGTCTGAAGTTGCCATCGCGCATGCGACCTTTAACGATTGCGCACGCTGCACTGTAAGCTTGCTTACTCCCTGTAGCGGGTTGTGCGGATCCGTCAGTGTAAATTATAAATTTGTACTGATCGAGAGGCAGAATCTCAGTGGGCAGAGGACATTCATGTTCATACTGCAGGAACGCTTGTGTTTTTAGATCAGGATCAAAAACATATTCAACATCTGTTGCAGCAAGAGAATTAACCCATTGTATCCATCTAGGATGTAATGCTTTTGCATTTGGAATGCTCGCTTTTGTTACCGCCTCTAAAGCCGGTACTGGGGTTACGACAATAATGCGTTTCCCTTGGGCTAGAGCTCTTTCTTTTGCTACAGCGGTTTGAACTGCTGTCAGTATTTTTTCAGTTGAAGTGAAGCGCATTTCTGCTTGTGTATACAAATGTGATTTGTATGCAATTGGTATTTTTTCACCCTCATTAAATGTTAAGTAGGTGAATCCGCATTGACCCGAAATTATTCGGATCACCAAATTGCGTTGACTTACGCGTGTTTGTAAGTGATTTGTTGCTAACATGTTAGCTTGGAGTGAACGCAAGATTTCTGTGTGTTCCTGTGTCCAATTTTTGATTGAAAAATCAGGTTTGATTAATGCGTGGAGAGATTTAACCCTTTCTGCGTAATTTAGAATGTAAGTTCTTCCAAAATTTAGGAAACCCAGGATGGATTGTAAATTTTTCAGCGTCTTTGGAGGTTGGAGCAGCGCACACCTTTCTAAAAAGTTGGCTACCAAGCTCTTGCCTTCACTTGAAAGCTCATATCCTAGAAAAAGGACATTGAGATGGGCAATTCTGGATTTTTTAAAGTTGAACTTATAGCCCTCAGAGGCGAAGCCCAATATAATGGTGCTCACCCTGTTCAAGTGTTTGTCCAGGTCATCGTCTGTCAGATAGATGTCATCGACATATGACAATGCCTCATTATCATAAATTTGTAGTAACTCCGTTACTCTCGCTGAGAATAACCCCGGGCTGTTCTTGAACCCTTGTGGGAGTCGACAAAATTGACGCTGGGTCCCCATTATTGAGAAAGCTGTCAAGTACCTGCTTTCAGGTGCTATGTTTTGACAAAAGAAACCATTTGAGATATCCAATGTGGTTTTATATTTTTTATGCACAATGTTATTCATTAATGCTGTACTATGTGCATTTTGCACTACAAATGTTTTAGAACAAGTGTTTAAGTGTCTGTAATCCAAAACTAGTTGATATGTATTGTCTGGTTTGGAGACAGGAAACAAAGGATTGTTCATTGAAGAGGTGCATGTTTCAATCACCCCTTGGTATTTAAGTTGATCTAAGATCTCCCTGACCTGTTTTTAGGTCTCGCCTACGCAGCGCGCATGCGCTGCATAGGAGAGACCTTTAGCTATCGGCACAGCTTTGGGGCAAACGTGCACGCGTTGCATTGCTTGCAATGGCAACGCGTGCACGTCTGGCGATTCCCTTGCGGGAGCGCGCGGCGCCATATGGTGGCGCCATATGGTCACAATAATCGCGCCTTGCTGCACGCTCCCGCAAGGGAATTGCGCAGGCCCCCTCCCCCTGCTGCCGCGCGAGGCGCGCGCTTGTGCTGGTTTTGGGTAGGCAGGGGCGATCTTGCAGCACCCTAATGTGAGGACTGCCACCTGGTGTATGGCACTCTCAATGTCCTCCACTGATTCTTTATCTCTGGTCTTTGCTTTGGGCTGCATGGCCCAGCAGAACCTGGTACTTTTCAGCAAGGGCCTGCCCGCTCGTACATTCACTCCGGTTCCGGTGAGCAGGGCTAGGCCTTGCCAGGTTCGGTCCTACATCTGTGACAGGCCCGGCTCTGTCATCTTCTGGGCTGAAAATAGTCATGGTGCCGCTTTGGCAGCTCTGCAAGCCAGTGCTCTACCTTGGTTGTTCCCTATTTACCCACCACTCACTCCAGGACCACTCACCCAGGGCACATGGCACGAGCAGCGTGCCCGGATTCCCTCGCCGTACAGTTCGATCTGCCTCGCCAGCTTTCGTGGTGTTGCTTAGGTGAGGAGGTTTATTTATCGTATAAATGCTGCTCCTTCACTAATCTCATTGCAGAGCCCAAGCGTAGGGTTATTGTGGGAGCCAGGCATCCAGAGTGTAAGAGGGGCACATCTTGCTCGGTTTCAGCTTTGGCTGTGTCCTCTCTTTGCTTTTATTTATTCCTTTTCGGCTCCTTCATGCTGACTATGGTAAATGGTTTCTCCAATGTAGCCTTTTCTTTCCTTGTCACCAGAACAGCTACATCGTATTATCTAAACACTGCTGTTGCTTTTATTAATTCCTTCTTGTTGTTTTATCTGTTCCTTCACTCTTTAACTTAAACTGCATCATCAATGTGGATTTTATTTATTCTTTGTCACTGGTCAAATGACCTTAGTATTACCAAAACAGCCAAGACATACTTCGCTCCATGGTCCGCTACTGCATATCACTTTGTACCCTGCTGGTGCCCATCCACCCAGTCATTCCCTTCCGCACATCACCCAGTGCTGCTGCAGCACACCCCCATGGTTGGTGGATTTAGGAGGTGCTAGCTTTCTTGTGACGGACAACAACAGCTGGTCAGCAGGTAGCAGACAATTACCATAATCAGTGGCATCACATGCAGTCATCACAGGAAGTCACATCGCAAGAAGTGGTACCATGGAAAGCTGGTACTAACGCATGCAAAACAAATATACAAATTGCTACTACAACCTCAAAATAAATACAAAGGCCTAAATATTTTCTGATATGATTACATTTTATCTACAATTTTAATGAATGATTACGTTTACTCCTAACGCCCAGCAAGCAGCAGTTGACTTTGTGTGTTGTGTGATAGAAGTATACATTATACACATTCACTCTATGTCATTGCACCAGGTAGTGCCATTGTGTAAAAATACTGGGCCGCATTTATGGCCAAGTCATGCAGTGCAGCGCAGCAAGTCACCTAGCTGTGCTGCACTGGGTGATAGGGAAAGGGAAGAAATGCGCTGTATTTAAGTCAATATGGCACATTCCTGCCTTTTCCCCTGCACTGGCGCCCCTTTGGCTGCCTAGCGACAACGCAGGCACCCTTGCACCATGGTGCAAGAGTGACTGCATTGTAAGGTGGATTGTTTTTGTGCAGGAAGGTGTCCCGTCCTGCACAAAAATAATACCCTGAGGCGTTTTCCTCTTTCTATGTGTGCTAGAAAGAGGAAACAAGCATTGGCATAGCCAATAGGTCTCGCTTTTGGGACCTTATAAGTATTTAGTTATGCAGCACAATATCCTTGGTGCAACAACATCAACTGTTGTATGGCTAAACACTTATAAGGTCCCAAAGGCGAGACCTATTGGCTAAGCCAATGCTTGTTTAGCTTCTTGCTTTATTGGGTACTGCCTCTGTGCAGTAGGTTCATTTTTCAAATGTATTTTATGGTGAGGTGAGTCCTCATCCCATCCTACATGATTTTTATATAATGCTGGGGCCTGGGCAACTGCCCATTTCCTGGCATAAGTATATTTTAGATGAATTGGAATATGGTTGGAGAAGGCAGGCATAATAATGTCCTCACCATGTGGGCACTCCCTGACAAATTGTGGTGGCCAGTCTTTTCTGCTAGAAGTATGTCATAGCCCCTTGAAAGTTTTTCCCAAAAGAGTGCTTTCACCTGTCTTGGTATGTCTCCCTCCATCCGGAGTGTTATTTCATATAACTTTTGTGGAGTACTAACCCTGGTGTCTACAGTCTCAACTGTAATGTACTCATTCAAGTCCACTATCTCCAGAAGTTCCTTCAGGTTCTGACGAGCTATTGTGACTTCTGCCGCACTGTCCAGCATTGTCTGAGCCCATTCTCCGTTCTTGAGTTGTGCCGCACTGTCCAGCATGTCTGACCTTCAGACCTGCTACCTTCTTTTTTGAGAATTGAGGTTTAGATTTATTTTTCTGAACGTGTTTGTCGTCTTTCGATTTCACGCGTTCTTCTCTATGTTCTGACCGTCCTCTTCTTTCCGATGTCTGTGACGAGATCTGAAAGGTACGAGAGGAACATGTATCAGTATCTTGATACCTGTCAGGCTTTTTTAAATTATCCCTATTCCTGAGGTTATACCTCCTTTCAGAGGGCTCCTTTTGAGGAGACCTACCTCGGGATTGAGAACATTTCTCGTTTGAATTTTGTTTATTAGTTTCCCACTTCTTTTTAGAAGATGTAGGAGTTTGTTTAACCCCTTGTGTGCGCGGCCGATTTTCGCCCTGTGCGGGGCGTTTCATTGAGTGGGCGGGTTCATTCGTCATGCGCACACGAGCACCGCGCAGCATGACGAGCTGAGCTCGTCATGAGCATAGAAAGGGTTAATAGAGTCCTTCTCAGGACTTTCAGATAGTTTTGGCTTCAATGGTCTTCCACCCAAACTATCTCTGCCTAATTCTGCATAAGATTGTTCTATTATTCTGGGTAGTTCTGTTTGGTGTTCTGTAACATCGAATTCCCTTAATCGTTGGCGGATCGCCACTGCTGCTGCCTCCCCTTTAATATTAGATAATATTATTGTTGAGACCTGGTCGAAATTTTTCAGTAATTTCATTCCTAAATTCAGAGCAGGCTCTGCCCCGTATTCATTTTGAATTTGTTTCAGGACATCAGGTATTACTGCAATTGACGGAATACCATGTGTTTTAGTATAGATGGCAGCAAAGACTGAGCCCCAAGTGGTGCAGTCTTCCAGTTGTGGTGTGATCCCCATTGGTAAACAGATTGTTAGGATTCTGTGTTTCTCATAAGGGCTAGTATTAGGAAATACTGCTTCAATTTGAGTAATTTTTTGAGCTATCCAGAATGGAATTTGCTCACGTTTTGTGGGCATTTTACCCATGACTGTGTATAAAGTCTGTGGAGTAATTTTTTGTGTATTCCCCTGTTGAGGGGTTTGATTTGGAAGTGTCAATGGTGGTTGGACTGTGAAAGTCCGCATGACATATTGGACTAGTTGTCTGTAAATTTTTATTAACTGTGTAAGTTGAGTAAGTAATTCCTCGTCTGACATTATATCGAGGTCAGGATGAGGAGTGTAGCCGGCTAGAATCGGCCATGTTGCTCCTGGTCTACCTAGTGGACCGAGCCTGGTAATGTTTCTGTGATGTTTTAGGGCGCCTTTAAACCAGAGCTGATGCTCCTGGTATGTTAGTGGAATTTCAATATCCTCGAAAGGAATATATTCCTCTGGTGGTTCATCTTCTTTGTAGAAGTGAAACACTCTTGTGACTGGATTTGATTCAGGGAATATTATCCATGAATAGAATACCTCTGTCTGAAAGGATTCGTGTGCCTCTATCACGAAAACTGCTCTACCGCCTCTTGGTGGTAGGCCATGTTTTATAAGTTTTAGAGTGATGGCTCTTCTTAAGTTTGGATGGATGTCTGTAACACCCTCCTCAGGTTCATTTAAACCAGTAAAGTTAAAAGCTGTTACGACTGGTTGAGCCGCAGCTCCACCGGTGTTGGTGGCATAGTCCCCGTTTATGGACATTTGTTTTTTGAAAAATGTAGAACAAGTTTCAAGGAAACAAAAGATAAGGTGCACAATATTTTGGAACACTGTATCCTTCAACGTTAAACAAACCAAACAACTAATATATAGGGGTTTTTGTCCTAATTAGTTATGGCGGATATTTAACCCTACCCACTCCAGACGTCTTATGGAGTATGTGAGTAGGTGTCTCTGAGAAAAGCACGACTGAGTTACTCAGTATCTAGCGTTAAATTACTGCCTTACCAAATGTTTGGGCGCCATGTAGTGTTCTCTAATAGGCTCTGCGCATTGGAAAAATATAACCAATAGGCTTGACATAGGACTAAGGTCGGTATGTCCCTATCGAGTATATTAAACTTAATTACTTGTGCCAGCTAGCTCAGAGGCCACTAGAAACTCCTTGAGAACAAGAAGGGAGTAGTTTCTGGCAACCGAAAAACATGACAACTTTGTTTCCCTTTAGAATCGGAACACGTCTCAGAATCGTGGAAACAATAGATAACAGTTTCACTCAGTCAATCGTGCATGCTTAGTTTCTACAGAGTTACACAGAAAGGAAAGACGGGCGTTTCAATGAAAAGGGTTTTATTGATCAGTCTTGTTTCTCGTGTAAGAGATATGTGCTGTTACGATCACAAGACAGTATGCAAGATAAATAATGTACAGCGTAAGCAGTAGAAATAAATAATACTGCGCTAGCATTATCTTTTAGCATATATTCACGTACATAAATAACATGAGCTAAAAATGCGAGTACTCATAAGATGCGTCTCTAAGCTAGTTCTACCCCAATGTACCTAACCTGATCTAGGTGTAGGGAAAGGTAAGAAGTAGGCGAAGTATTCTCTAGTATGGTATACTAAGAGTATGTTAAGTATAGTATGCCAAGAGTCCCTCTAGGTTCTAGTCAGCTCCATACCTTGAGAATGAGAGAGGTGGGAATCTCTTGCCGGATCTGGAACTCTAACACCCCGCGAAGGGAGTCAGAACACTGGAAGCTGGATTCGTCTGCGTGCAGGAATGACAGCGTCTTCTCAGTGCGTCAGGCCGGGATACGGGCTCCTCTGAAGTCGAGGGCTCCTCTAACTTGCTTGGGCGAGGGAAGGTATATTTATACCTGATAGGTGCCTCGGAATGTTAGCATTGACGTGAAGTCGGACAGAGGAAGACGTCAGGAATGAACCCTTAAGGTATAACGGTTCATACATAATAGATGAGTTCTTGGAGAAATCAATAGTGCTGTGCTAGGGGAACTCCCGAAGCTTAAGGGTCTGGTTTCTAAGAACTCGTTGTGACGTTAGGGTGGACGGATGTCGGTGACCATGCCTGTATTTGGAGTGCACGGCTAATGCCTAAATAAGGACTGGGATTCTATGCCTATATAAGGGCAATGCGAATTGTGCCTATATAAGGACATGTTTCAGGAAAACCTATATACGGACACCTAAAGCGGAATATAACACTGCTATGTTCACTCTGTTAGACGTATGCAATTTTTCTTTTCACATCTCGTCTAGCTCCATATTTTGAACCCCATCTCTTTCCTCTTCAGCATCAGCACCCTCTTTTCACTCTCTCCTGATAGCACTTCCTCACATCCCTTACACTTCACCACCCCCCAAACACACAATGCGCTCACTCTCTTGTAAAACACTGCATTTTCTTTTATTTTCACATTGTCAATATTTTGGCAACTGTGTACCTCCTGCACACACATTTGCACAGAATCACAATTGCAACTGGAATACGTGACCATTGCATGGGTGCTCTGCAGAGATGCCAAGGATTGCTAGATCATGTATTCTGAACATGAAGAAACACACTCTGCCATCAGTCTCAACTCCACAACTCTCAATCGTGGCTCATTATAAATACCTGGAGGTGACTCAGTTCAAAGTATGCACTATACAAGAGCGTTATGTAGCATGAAAAAAAACCTGCAGAACCACAACATCCCGAAAAAAAGCAAACCCTCTTAGGGAATGCAAGATTAAGTTAATTGTGAAATATAAACAGGAACATAATTGCTGGTTTGGATTACATTAATTATTTTTACATTCTTTGTTCAGAAATCGATCAGTGTTTTTGCCTATTAAAGTCATATCATGAAGTTTCGCAAACTTACCTGTGATACCTCCAAGGGAGTTCTTTACCGAACTCGACTCTCTCCTGAGCGTGCTCATATGGGGTAGTGGGTGATGCCGTGTCGCCCTGAAAAAGCTCCAACTTCTGGTGGAACACGGAGGGCTTGGTGCCCCCTCCTTCGAAGCATATTTCCTAGCTGCCTAACTACAATGGCTCTCGTGCTGGACAGCGCGGAGACACATGAGGGAGACTACCAATGATCAAGGACCCATGACTGGAGCTCCTGCATATACACCATCCATGCCCTTTGCCAGCCTCCCTCGTTTCCCGGGTTATTACACAACCAGAGCCCTGCGGCACTGGACTGACCACTCAGTAACCACAGTGGGTGCCCTATATTCGGAGTGCCACTTACTCACCTTTGAGCAGTTGGCCTCGGACTGTGGCCTTACCAGGGACAATTTCTTATCCACCGCCAGTGCAATGCCACCTTCGAGTCCTTTGGGGCTCACCTGACAGTTAAATTCCCACCCACTTGGTAATACATGCAATACTCCTAATGGGCGACTGCCGTCGCCAAATAACATGGCTCTATAAAGCCATCCATTAACTCGTGAACACCCCACTCACTACACTACGACACAGAGGCGAGGATGACTATGGGAGGACTCTTCATGATGAAGAGTGGACGCAGGTGCTAGAACACCCCCAAAAGGTTTCACGTAACTCCAGATTCAAAAACATTCAATTCTTCATACTACACCAAGCTTATGTTTCCCCTGCCCAACTAAAGAGCTTATTACCCGAATGTACAATTAGACTGCCCCCGATGTCACACACCTGACGCAAATCTTATGCATATGCTTTGGTCATGTCCGGCCCTGCAACTGTATTGGCAAGCAGACCATGACACTTTGCAGAAATTCACAGAACTACCTGATCTCCGTACCTTGGATGCAACATCCCTGGGTATATCCAGGCACCAGAAGCAATATAAAGTGTGTGTTCGATTCGCTGCGTTGGTGCTCCTCCAAGCCAAGCATACGCTTACAGCTGCGGCCGGCATGGATCGCGGGTGGGAGGTCGCGCGGGGTGGGGTCGTGCAGGGAGGTCGCGCCGGGTGGGGGGTCGTGCAGGGAGGTCACAGGGGGGTTTAATTTAATAATAAAAAAAATGTAACTTACCTTTCTGACGGCCGGGTCTCGTGTCTTCTCTGCTCTTGCTCTCCGGCAGGAACAGGAAGCAGAAAGCCAGGCTCCCTCCCCTAAGCCAATCACAACACTGCAATGGCAGCGTTGTGATTGGTCGGGACACCGCCCAGTCAGGGGCTTAGGAAGAGGCCATGTTCTCCATGCAGGCTGCATTGCAGCCTGCATGGAGAAGGGCAGAGTGGGCATGACCGGTTTGGGCGGCCCCAGAGTCTTTGTGCACTCAGGAGTGGGCACACCACTCCTCCCCTGCCCTGCTCGCAGAGCAGCCCGCCCACCCGCCAGCCCGCAACCAAACATAAAATGGTAGTAACTGAAAGGTATTACCATTTTATGTTTCTGCTTCTCGCACTGCGAGAAAGCAATGGGGCGATGCTTCTCCGCCCTAGTGGAGGAGCCGCCCCTGCACTTACACTTCACTGGCGATCACTGACGGCCCCATCGGTGATGGCCTGGCATAGGGCACTGCGCAAAGGGGGCGAGCGGAGGAAGGTGCCGTTCACTATGAGGAGGTGCGACATCTCTGCAAACGTCCCATCTCTACACACTGGACCACATTATACACTGAATTCCTCCAACTAGTCGAACAAGATGAAACCGCACATGCCACACACTGATCACTCCCATACCAGGACACGACGGATACTCCGGACACCGCATAACTAACACAATGAACTAGTCCTCTGCACACCTGCTATTCTCACTTCTCTCCACGTGTCCGCTCCTACAATAGGTCAGGACACTTCCCACCCACCTTGCCCTCCTTCTACCCTATCACCTGGCCCACCTGGTCTCTGTCTGATTATGGCTAAACCACGTTCTCAACAACAACTCCCACGCCACTTCCTCGGCACCACATACTTGCCGCTGCCAACCCTTGCACATACTTCCTTCCCAGTTCATGTTTACCTCCCTGTTGCTACTTATACGAGGGAATACACGCAGCACCATCCTGTCTCCTTCACTAACTTCCACTCGGTTCCTTCCGCCAATAGATTAACTGATGACTACATGTGACTTTATTTGTATTCTTGATTATAATGTATTCCTTTCTGATATATTGTTTCAATCCCATTTTGTACTGCAACAATCTGTTCTGTGTACGGTTTGCAATGAAAAAAACTAATAAAAATATATATTTTTTAAATGAATATAGGGCCCGATAGGAACCCATTCAAAGGTCAGTTTTTTGTTACTACGGGTCTGAGACCCAGAGGTACTGGCCCACTTAAAGCGCTGGTTGCAAATTGTTCCTGTGAATGGTCTTAGACTGTTGTGGTGATTGATGTCAATGCAACTTGTGCACCTCGTTTTATTGCTTAACTCCCTGACCCTGTTCAAAATCTGATGTGCTGTTGTGACCATCACCCCAATCACTTTTTGAAAATTAAGAAAGCTTTGCTCGAGGAGTAGTGCCTTAGAAGACTTACTGAAGCATCACTGCAGTAAGGAAATGTGAAGTTTTTGGGGGTTTGTCTCTGGTATGTTTGAGACCTCAGTATGCACAATGTTTCAGCCCAAACAGCTGAATGATCGACCTGTTAAACAATGAAAAGAGTCAGAACAACTCGAATCAAATGAATGCTATGCAGCTTCTAAATACCAGATTTAGCCCTTAAAGAAAAGGAGGAAAGAGCAGTGCTTAATTTGAGCTGGTGGTTGACGGTGGGGCGGTTCTTCTTGGAGACAGCACTTATTTTTCCTCAACAGACTTTAATCCAGAGCAAAAGAAGATAAAATCACAAAAGCCGGAAAGGAGGAGGAAGAGAAAGACGAAAAATAGTAATAAAGGAAGAAACTAGGGATGAAAAAGAAAATGCAAGAGTTAAGTAAAGAGTTGGGAAGAGCCTGGTGGTGGATTAAAGGGGCATGAGGTGGAATCAAGACTACGCAGCCTTTGTATTCGGAATTGGCACCCCGATATTAACTAGCCATTCCAGCTATGGGCTTCTGAGTAAAAGGTTGGGGCCTGGCACTTATTTTTTTAAACAAATAAGCACTGGGAATGAGCAATCAGTTGGAATTTGAGTGTCAAAAATAAAAATGCCTTCTAAGTGCTTGTAAAAGCTGGCAATAAACAACTGGGCATGCAAGTGCTGAGTGAGCTGTCTTTTTATTTGTGCGTTGTCCAGTTACACAATTAATGTGTGGTGATTATCCTTGTATAAGCCTGAGAAAAATAAAGAACACGATTCAGGCACTAGGAAAAATTAAATGGCGTGTTTTGTAAAAAAAAGCGCACCACCACCATTAATTTTCCAATAATACCTATTTGTAAGGATAGAAATGTTACACGAGGATAGCATTGTTAGAGACTCGGCCATCATGCTTTAAATGGGCAGGTACTCTAGGGCACCGGGTATCTGCACTTTCTAAAATTGCAAGGGAGAGCACTAGCACTTCTCAGCAGGATATACCACCTTTAATGGGAGAATACTGAGATTACTGAGTAGCAAACAGGTACTCTGGGGTAGTTAGTACCTGCACTTTTAGATTCTCATTTCAAGGACTAGGCAGGAGGATATCCAATCGGCTGGCAAGGTAGGACTATCCCCTGAGCTAGGGCTCGGAATGGACTGTCTCAGGCCACATTTAAAGGCGCCATCCTGCGTCCATTAAAAAAACAGTTCTCTTTACCCAGTCCTCCATTACTAATCATCATCAACAACAGGGATTCCAGAATGTTCCGTTGTTCGATGTCTCCTTGGGTGTTGACACCTTTTTTGGCATCATTCACTGGATGGCCCTTTTAAGGAGTTGAATAGCCTTTTTCGGCAGTCACCATTCCATTTGGATTGTTGGAGATTTGAAGCCCACCCCCCTCCCCTCCCAGCAGCGCAGAACCAACTGGTGCATTCCAACAGGGAGACTGTTAGAACTCACCACTTTTAGACCAGTGAGTCCCCTCAAGTTAGACCAGAGGCCTTTAAACGTGTTCATTCTGTCCCCATCACATATTAGAATGTGATCGGTGTCCCTCCCAAAATTACAGAACACATCATTGCAGTTTTAGTCACTCTAAATATTTGGAGACTGCTAATCGTTTGTCTTGGAGCATGGCTAAGTGGCGGCTGGTGGAATTGGAGATTGGCGGGTTGTAAGATCAATGAATGAATTATTGGGCACGAGTGAGCGAGTCTGGCGTTTATGTGCAGGGTTCGGGGGGGATCACCCCTGAGAACATTTAAAAAAATTGGTATAGTTTGGTGCAATGTTACATGAACAATAAGGGTTAGAGGGAGTACCACTGGTAGTAGGCAGGAGGCTGGTAGCAGGCACTATATATTAAGAGCTAAGGCCCCTGAAAAACACAGTTGGGATTAAAAATGTAACAGTGATTGAGATTGGCAATAGGATTTATTACCATCCAAAACTCAAGAGCAGTCCTTCTTGTGTTCTGTTTTCTGAAATTTGCAACCATGACATATGAGTGAGCATCACATCAACTTACCACTAAACATGAAAATGAGTAATTTTGTAACCGAGAATTGACACTACTGTTGCTAAATGAGTATACACCCATTTGGACAGGCTTGAAGCTCTTCCACAAAGCGTTATTCACACATACCCTATACCTCTCTCAATATATCCTCTACCTTCACTCTCTGACTCATCCCAAATCCCATTCGACTACTGTGATCCCAAAAATTACCCTTTCTAGACTCTTAACTCCTCTACTGTTCCTTGCATCATCACAAACCTCTTTTACTATTCATATCTCCCAAACAAGCCTTTCTAAACCCTTCCGTCATGTATCCCTCCTAGACTCATCCGATACCTCATCTTTCTCCTTAATCCACTTCTAGAGACTCTTCTCCCCTTCATCTCTCCTTTACTCATCCCAAACCTCCTCCACTGCTGTGAGCTCCAAACAAACACTTTCTAGACCCTTCCCTCTTCTATCCCTCCACAATCCTTTCCAATCCAACATACAGACTCACATGTCCACCGTTTAAATTAATTTCATATTTCCCTATACAAATTCACCACTAATCCTTTTTGGGTTCTACTCACCGAAAAGCACTTCGACACCTCGTCAGGTGTAGTAAGCGGTATATAAATACAGTTGCAATTACAATATTATAAACTCCTGCCTGGAACTCGCCGCGTTGTACGCATGGGCACAGCATGCATTATTCAGGAAAGGGTATAGCACATGTGCCGCAGAACCACCAGGGAGCATTTGTACACCACTCACATCAAACAAGGGCTATAAACGCACACTCACACCTTGACCTTGGTCGGAAAGCCGTTGTTACTAGCAGTCCCATTGGAATACATAGCAGGTTAAAAAAATAGCCCATGGAATTCTACAGTGTTAATCAGTGTATGGATGCATACTGTATGGTCTCCATGCATTGCACACGTACTCAAGAAAATGAGGGCAAGCCACCAGCGAACGCCATAAATATATATTTTGTATATTGACATGCTGCTGACCTATTGTCTGCAGAAGGACAACGTGCCGGCTTAAGGTTAGGGGAAAGGGAACAAATGCCCGCTGGAAAGTAGCAGAAATTCCTTTCCTTTAACACTTAGATAGTTGTGTCATGATTTTTTCACCTCTAATCTGTACTCTCACTCGTGTGTTTTTCACCGCTAAAAATGAAAAATCATATTGAATGTAAAACGATATTTTAAATGTTTACAAATACCCGTTGGGTGTTCAGCAGTTTCCCAATGTCCGCAGTCCTTCCCACCTCTGACATCACTCATGTTTCTAGCCCCCATCCCCCCTCCGCAACAAACTTGCAGTTGCGTATAATCCGCCATACTAGTTGAATTTGCACACTGGTAGAGGTATCATCTGTGATGTCAGCATCTGTGATGGATGAATGAATATCTGTCCTTTGAGGGGCAGGTCGCACCTTTTGGGCCCTTGGTACGCACAGTGTTTTGTGAGTTGTTCCGGTAGATCCTCTACACCAGGCTCCTCTGTTTGGAGATATCATTTCAATAAGACAAGGGCGCTTCATCACCCCCTTCCCTGCCCCCCCACCCCCTTAAGTTGGGCACTCTTGGTATCATTCACATGTGAGCATTGTTCTAAGAAATGTAGGGGAAGTTAATGTGTGTGTTGTGTAAAACAATGAAAGCAAGCCAAACGTTTTAAGTAAGATTAGAATGGATCATATTGAAGGAAATATAATAATAATAAAAGGCATTTGTTGAGCGCGCAGCTACCCCAAATGGGGTGTCCCGGCGCTATAGTAGACAGTGATCAAGGCAGAGAGCAGCGCTAGACTAGTCATTCCTATTAAAAAGCCAGGTCTTCAAGGCCCTTCTGAATTCCAGTTCGGACTGCATCATGCGAAGGTGAGGGGGGAGGTTATTCCAACATCTGGTGGTACCCACTTCGAATGTTCTGCCTCCCATTCTTGCTTTCACAAAGTGCGGTGTGACGAGAAAGTGTTTGTGATTGGACCTTAGAGATCTGTGTTGTTGATAGGGGCGGAGTCTCCTTCTCAGATAGATAGGCCCTCTCCCTTGGTCTGCTCGAAATGGAAATGTCAGTGCCTTAAATTCAATCCGCTTGGCTATCGGTAGCCAGTGCAGTTGTCTAAGGTACGGAGAGATGCGGTGTCGGAGCGGGACCCCGCAGACCAGTCGGGCGAAAAGTAGAAAACAAAACCTACATTCTTATTTTACTTACACATTTTGGCTCCCTCACTTAAAATTAATCCAGCTAAAAATATTGTAAGAAAATTTGGGAAAAAGAGCTTTTATTGTTACCTTTTATTTGTTCACATTAGAATATTTAGCATTTCATGATGTTCAGTTATCCCTTTTAAAAATACACTTTACCAAGTGTATTGACACAATGCTGTTGGTTTTCAGAGTCACTAGGGCAGTGGCTGAAGAAGGTTCAGTCCTCCACCCAGCCACAGGCTCGCTCACCTCTGACCATCTTTTAGTGCCGCTAAAAGGTGGTCCGCCCCCCAGTTTGGAGACCTCTGAGTTAGACTGTTAAAGCGTCCTTCTTTTTGAGCTGTGGTGAGTCTCTTTCCAGCGCATTACTTCAGTGATAATTGCAGACCATCCCTCCAAATGAATGTTAGAACGCCCCCTGTTTTTGAGATATGCAGTAGGACTTACTGGGCGTTGTTGAGAAACACCCCATTCATTAAGCTGTGATGTGTCTCTTTCCACAATGCACAGGTTGCCCAGTCAAACCTCTTTTTACCATTTTAGGTCCCTGCTGTCACAACACCTGTGTTCCCATTGGAGCCTCTTTCCACCATTTTAGTTCTCTGCTGTTACACACCCTCTGTTCTCTGCAGGATGTGGATGTCCTGGAATACCGTGCTCCCCGGCTGGCCGCTGACTGTCTGGCATCCGCTTTCCCGACTGATCGCGACTCAAGACTGATCCTAGATGTGGCCTGTGGCACAGGACTCGTGGCTGCGGAGGTAACAAAACTCCTACTACTTCCTTCATAGTAGTCTCTGTAAAGCTACCATTTAGTCAACAATGCCACCCCACTCTTAATGGTTTGATAACTGGATTACCACCCTCTTTAGCACGACCACATCCCATTTCCTTGCTCCAGGCTTTAGGTCTGTGATGAGGCATCCACCTCTTTACTACAAACACTCCATTGCAATTTCTTTTTCCAACCAAATATTACACTCTATTTCAATCCTTCTCTTCCCCACCCATCTAACCTTCCACATGGATTCTCTGGGAAAACGTAGTTGTGGTAATTGTCATCTTATTTTCCCCAGGTTGGGTTGGCACACAATTTCTTCAAATGTCAATTCCCCCAAAATGGGTATTTTGGGATGGTCCCTGGGGTGTTTGTACCTCTCTACTCAGATGTCACCACAACAAACTCAAGGTCTGGAAATTGAGTAACCAGGACTCCAGGAGTTAGCCATTTCTGGCCTAGTAGCATTACACATTCAAGCTTTGTCGGCCTTCCACAAGAAAGGCATATAACCTCCATACATGGTTCTTCCAGGGTTTGTGCCAAAGTGGTGGTTCGACTACACTGAGCTGCAAAGCGGTCCAAGCATCATATTTCTAACAAGATTGATTTCACATGGGCTTGTTAGCGGCTAAAGTATGTGGCCAGTGTATGCCGATTGATGGCTTCAGAGAAATTCCCTTACTGGACTGGAATCCGAGGGGAAATTTGGAGGGAGAATTGTCAGTTGTTTTTGCTGATACACCTTAATTTTGTCCTTTTGCTCCTCCTTCGGAATTACTCCGACAACATCACATGACCTAACCTATCAACTTATGTACAAAGTGGCAGCAAAATTACCCACATAACAAGTATTCTATTTGGTGATCATTACTAAGGTAAATCAGACGGGGGTAAAATAGGTGGCCATCATGTTATCTGATAATCTTGCAGGAATTAAATGGTACTAAGGGCAGAGGCAAACTTCATGCCAAAAATTCTGCTTTCCAGAAAGAAGTAGGAGATGGTGTTACCAAGTTTCTTTATTAGACCCACCTAAGTGGTTGGTGCTCCTTCCCAGGAGCTGGATATTGTGATGGAACTCAAAATACGCCTAAAGTCTCCAAAGACCGGGATGTCTCTTAAGAAGCCAGACTCCTCCTCAGATGTAACGATTAGGATGAGGAATGGTAACCAGGAGTAAAGGCGATTATCGGTAAGTAGTTTGAGAATTAACAGTACCACCACTGTTTCTACTTTCATAAGTGTCACTACACTCTTACGATTTCGCTCACAGGGTCACCCCGTTCTTACTGTTTCTTTAAGTGTCTTCACAGGGTCACCCCGTTCTTACTCTTTCATTAAGTGTCATTACACATACTTATTAAGAGTGTCATCAGGCACAGACTGCTTCATTAATAGTCGCCGCACTCCTGACGCTTCATTAAAAGTGTCATGTTCTGAATATGTTTATGCAGCAGGGCAAATTCTCACTTCCATCTCTTCAGCCCTTCTCTCCTGTGAGCCTTCTGTCACTCACTACTTCACCCTTCTCGCCACTGCTGCTCTTCCCTTTCTTACAAGATGCCACCGTTTTCTCCGCCCAGTTTCTCCATTTCTCTGCTCACTTCATCCTTGTCAGGCCATTTGTTACGACCTGTGCGACTCGAGGGCAGACAGTCTTTGTGACAAGCACTGCCACTGTCCTTTGAAACAAACGAACCCGGTACTACTGCGAGCTCACTGAATTGCCAAGCTTCTCTTTAGTGTTTACTTTCAGCTTTTTAAGGGACCAGGGCTCACTCTTGCAGGTGCTGTGGGTAGAACGTTTAGTCAGGACATGTCTCATTCACACACATTAAGCACAATGTCCAAGCAGTATCATTCCTAAAAAAAAAAATATGACTTTCATTATCATTTAGATAACATGATCAGCAACTTTAATTAGGTTTATGGCATTAATATGTCTTCTTAACGTGCATCTCTGATGTGCTGTAATTGATCCGTGTCTCGTGCCTGTGTGCGCTGTGGAGATACAATAATGCACTAAAACTACTCTGTATACAAGCTCCGCATCTGCTTTGACATAGCAGTCGATGCCAGTTTCAGTTCTCTATGCTCATCTCTTTACACAGCTGAGCAGAGGGCATAGCTGGGGGCTGCACCGCCTGACCCATCCTGGGCAGCACTGGCCATGCGTCTGAGGTCACCGGAAGAAGCAGTGGTGCACTGTGCAGCACAAGGTCTGTGGGCAGCAGCGGTGGTTGGTGGCTGCTCCAAGGGAAAGGTTCTTATGAGCACGTGGATGGTGAGGCACTGAAGCCTCACATGGCCATCTGCCTTGTATGAAGATACGAAGCACAGCGAAGAAGTGCACAGAGGAACAGTCCCCACACAGACATCCTCACTCCTCAATACAAAAGACATATGGTAATGTAAGGCGAAGGCACATGAGCCTTACATGGACATCAGCATTGCCCAATGAAAGCAGTGCAGGATGCAGGCCTGCTGGCCTCACACCCGCATCAGGGGAGGAAGGTGCACAGCAACTCATTGTGCACTCACACGGGGCTCATAGAGACATGAGCACCATATGGAGAAAGATGCGCGGCAATGCAGACTGCATGAACACAGCCTCATAACAGACATCAGTGCTGCATATGTCCATGACAATGAAGGATGCAGGCACATCAGAGCTGGGCAATGCAGGGTGCAGCTATACACACTTCACATGGATAGCAGTATTTGGCGTAGGCCCATAGCCTCACATGGGCATCAACACCACACTGTTTAAGGTATGAGTAAGGTATGGTGTAAGCAGGGCCGGCTTTAGTGCTGGTGGTGCCCAGTGCGACAATAATTTTTGGCGCCCTCACACCCTGTGACCACTTCCTCAGATTCTCTCACTTCCAGCGGGCAAAAGTGCCCCTCATCTCTCCAAACATAAGTTATTGCTAAAAACAGCGCCCCACCTGAGGTCAGCGCCCTCTCCACAGTCCAGCGCCCAGATGCTGCATTCGAGTAGCTATGTTCGAATCCCGGCGTCGCCAGCAGCATCTTGTGGTTCCACGCAAATTGCTTAATTACCTCGCGTTTAAAAAAAGCCTCAGGGGAGCTGACTTTCTTGTAAAAACCTACAATGCCCTCAGGCCAAGTTTGCGCAGTAAAAATCAGGAAAACAAGCATGGGTGGCGCTCTGTCTCCTTAATCCCACAGATGCACACTGGTGGGGCAGACAAAAGCATGAAAGGCAGCAACTGGCAGTAGGTGGTATAGAGACGGCGAGCGAGCTGAAGCAAAACAGAAAGTAGTGCACTAAACGTGCATAAGTGCGAAAAGTGAACTGATCCTTGTAACTGGGTCAGTCGCCAGGGCGAAAACAAGCAGCCAAAAGGTGGGACAAAGACAACGGAGGGACCATAGAACAGGAAGATGTTAGCGGGGGCACTACAAGGAGCGAATTACAAGAGATGGGCGTGGCCAAAGTCCCCAGAGGGACTACACCATTCCTCGCAGAGCAGCTCATGCCCGCTGCTAGGCTCAACCTAAAAAGAGGTATCCCTTTGGTTTTGTGTGTTGCAATTAAAGGAAAAGCAAGGACTCCTGAGGTGGTTGGTGGCACAGGATCACAAGGGAATGCCTCAAACAATACAGGGGCTGGAAACCCTGCATTACTTCCACATTTAAATCAGCCCACAGGTAAGGTCTTATCCCTAGAAAACTCGACAATGTGCAGGTTTTACAGATAACCTCTTTTCTAGGCAACAGGGTTTAGAAACTCGAATCCACTAAACGCGGGAACGCCCCTCATCCCCACCCTGAAGCAGATAGGCTCCCAGTTATCACTCGCGCATGATTGTCAAAACCTGACTGCAAACCTGATTCAACCAGTGGGTCTAACTACACCCAGAGCTGGCAGAACAAGGGCACAGAGCAGGGTAATGGGAGCTAATCCTGTTTCTTTCATGGATTTGTTCCTCATCTCCCTACCCCCACTGGCCTAGTGTACAGGGAGATTGAAGTGCCCTAAGCCACAGCGGAGATATGATTGTGTCTCTTATATTGGGGCCGGTATCTCAGCATGACTTGGAAAAGCTGTGGCCTTCCCTTTCTTCTGGAGGCATCCCGCCCCCTTAAATCCCCCCACCCCATCCACTTGACTTGACAATCTGTGTTTTCATAGGAAGTGCTTCACTTTCTATGGTGGCATTCAACAGCAGAGCCTAAGCTCTACTTGTATGAGGGTACAATAGTGTACTCTGACACGTAGTAGTAAGTGGTCCCTGATCCCTCATGACTGGTGATTGGTAGGACCTGTTCGTAGTCAGAGAGCCACAGGTATTTTCCATGGAAGTAAAGGACTATCAGGCCCCCCTGTAATATCATCCCCTATAACCAGCATGTTGAGTTAAAGATATTGGGTGAGGGACCAGGATACCACATGCCAGGTGAGCGGTGTCCATAGCAGACACAGTATATGACTACACAATGTGGTGACTCACATGCAGGTTGCTTTTGTCCTCTGTGTACTTGCTCATTTGTATGTACTCTGTTTCCTGGGTCCTTGCCCCAAAGCTAAAAGTGTCTGTTTGGAGAGGAAAAAGCAAATCTGTTTCCCTGCCAACTAGTTTTCTACTAATGTACCCGAACTTCCCTCTTCTTCCTCTTACTGCGTTATGCTGGGTGGGGCTTGGAATCCTGGAAGCCAGTGCTGTGTGCGCCAACCAGCCAATCCCCCCAACCCTAGCTAACTCTTCCTCTGCCATTCGGTTCATATGTCTGGGAAAGAGATTGAAAGACCCAGGAAAACCCTCTCTTTTTGACTGGATAAGGGTTAATTTTGAACAGTGCTTGCTCTTTGGTTTATTTTGACTTTGGACCTGTGCCTCCAGAACAGTATGAAAGCTGGCCCACTCGAGCCAGTACTTTGGAATTTCGAAGAGACTGTGCACCTGCTCACAGAGAGTGTTTATTAGTGAAATGGCCTTGTGGGTAGATATTTCTTCTCCAAGGCAAACACCAGGCTAGATGCCAGAGATGCCCTGCTATTGTGACCTGCTGGGAAGAAGAGATGATACATTTCCAGGCACACAAGAAAGGTTAATTTCCAATACCAAAAGGTAGACTTGCATAAGCCAGGCTGACAGAAGCAAGCCCAGCATGGATGATGTCCTGAGATGTGAGCCATCCAGGAGGAAAGGAAAATCTTGCAGCCTGGCGAGCCAGAATCAACCTGAGGAACTACTTCACAGAGAAGTTGAGGAGCTACAAACTGCTTTCCAGGACTGTGTTGAGACTGCACCATCCCCCACCCGCCCACTGTGATGGGAGAGCACGTTATCAGGCATGACCCAGCCTCAGAGAGGGAACTTGAGGTTTTCCCTCTTTCTCCTCTTCATCTATGGTCTTGGCGTAGTGTCCCCTTCACTGCAACTGCGTGTCCAGGTTCGGGAAGCACTTGAATGGTCTCTCCAGCCCTACCCATCCAGTTGTTGTGCATGTTTAAAGTTTGAGTTGGCTGCTGACACTAAATGCAAAACACACAAATGATGGACGGAATGCTGCACATTGGCAAACATTCACCCCCAGTCACAGATCTGGGTTTAATCCATCGTTATTTTGCTTCACCACGCCACCCCAGTTCAGACATAGCCATATGCAAATCAGTCTTGACCCTGTGCCTCATGGGAACAGTCCAGACCGAACTGCCAAGCCATGTCTTCCCTGGACCGGAATCAAGCATCCTAGGACCGGTTTCAGGCTATCAGCCTTCATCAGCCAGGATAGCTTGACTCCAGTGGCGTAGTGAGCACGGGACCCACGTCTGGGCATACCCTTCCCACTTAGGGCAAAATGCAAAACACACAAGATGATGGACGGAATGCTGCACATTGGCAAACATTCACCCCCAGTCACAGATCTGGGTTTAATCCATCGTTATTTTGCTTCACCACGCCACCCCAGTTCAGACATAGCCATATGCAAATCAGTCTTGACCCTGTGCCTCATGGGAACAGTCCAGACCGAACTGCCAAGCCATGTCTTCCCTGGACCGGAATCAAGCATCCTAGGACCGGTTTCAGGCTATCAGCCTTCATCAGCCAGGATAGCTTGACTCCAGTGGCGTAGTGAGCACGGGACCCACGTCTGGGCATACCCTTCCCACTTAAAGCAAAATGCAAAACACACAAGATGATGGACGGAATGCTGCACATTGGCAAACATTCACCCCCAGTCACAGATCTGGGTTTAATCCATCGTTATTTTGCTTCACCACGCCACCCCAGTTCAGACATAGCCATATGCAAATCAGTCTTGACCCTGTGCCTCATGGGAACAGTCCAGACCGTACTGCCAAGCCATGTCTTCCCTGGACCGGAATCAAGCATCCTAGGACCGGTTTCAGGCTATCAGCCTTCATCAGCCAGGATAGCTTGACTCCAGTGGCGTAGTGAGCACGGGACCCACGTCTGGGCATACCCTTCCCACTTAGGGCAAAATGCAAAACACACAAGATGATGGACGGAATGCTACACATTGGCAAACATTCACCCCCAGTCACAGATCTGGGTTTAATCCATCGTTATTTTGCTTCACCACGCCACCCCAGTTCAGACATAGCCATATGCAAATCAGTCTTGACCCTGTGCCTCATGGGAACAGTCCAGACCGAACTGCCAAGCCATGTCTTCCCTGGACCGGAATCAAGCATCCTAGGACCGGTTTCAGGCTATCAGCCTTCATCAGCCAGGATAGCTTGACTCCAGTGGCGTAGTGAGCACGGGACCCAGGTCTGGGCATACCCTTCCCACTTAGGGCAAAATGCAAAACACACAAGATGATGGACGGAATGCTGCACATTGGCAAACATTCACCCCCAGTCACAGATCTGGGTTTAATCCATCGTTATTTTGCTTCACCACGCCACCCCAGTTCAGACATAGCCATATGCAAATCAGTCTTGACCCTGTGCCTCATGGGAACAGTCCAGACCGAACTGCCAAGCCATGTCTTCCCTGGACCGGAATCAAGCATCCTAGGACCGGTTTCAGGCTATCAGCCTTCATCAGCCAGGATAGCTTGACTCAAGTGGCGTAGTGAGCACGGGACCCACGTCTGGGCATACCCTTCCCACTTAGGGCAAAATGCAAAACACACAAGATGATGGACGGAATGCTGCACATTGGCAAACATTCACCCCCAGTCACAGATCTGGGTTTAATCCATCGTTATTTTGCTTCACCACGCCACCCCAGTTCAGACATAGCCATATGCAAATAAGTCTTGACCCTGTGCCTCATGGGAACAGTCCAAACCGAACTGCCAAGCCATGTCTTCCCTGGACCGGAATCAAGCATCCTAGGACCGGTTTCAGGCTATCAGCCTTCATCAGCCAGGATAGCTTGACTCCAGTGGCGTAGTGAGCACGGGACCCACGTCTGGGCATACCCTTCCCACTTAGGGCAAAATGCAAAACAAACAAGATGACACTAAATGCCAGTTCTCAGATGCAACTGGTGGAAGCTGTGGGTCCAGTGACTATTCTCAGCCCTGTATCTGGCGCCACCAACCAAAAACATTGACAGAGAGTGGCGCTTTTCTGCATAAGGGCTCCTGAGTTTGTTACTCCCCCTTCTGGTGCCCCGCGCGCCCTGTGACTTCATTGTGTGTATTCAGTACTAGGCTATGTCTTCTTTATGACCATGAAATTAGTTTTGTGCTTAAGGGGTCTCGTCTTCTCTGACTCTGCCCAGCACACCACAACCCTGACTACTGGATTCCTGTTCCAGCCCTGATATCTGCACACTGATACTATTGTGTGAGATTTTCTTTTTGGCATCCTGGACAGATTTGAACTTGAGTGAGACCCCTTCTCCCATCATTGGTGGTAGGATTTTGTTTGGCTAACAATTTCTGAGGTACTCACCCCTTAGGACCCAAACCCAGTGAGTTATCTAATTTTGCACCCAGGACTGCCCCATTTACTGCCTGGACATAACTACATTTTACACCTGCACTTCCAAATGCCTGCCAAGAGCATGCAAACTATTGGCCCTTACAATGGCCATAGGACCCTATGTTATAAAAATCTAGAGCCTAACACGTAAACACCAAAAAGTGTTTGTGGGTAGTATCCTGAAACCAGGGGATGCTAGCACCTTCAAATTTACTGTGTACATCATATTTTAACTGTCCTATTTTGTCAAACACTTATTGAAGACCTATTTCATATAGCTTTGAGAAGAAATGAAGCTTAGTGTATTTTATCTACTACTGTGGTATGTTTTATTCCAGATTCGGACCCACCTCCACTGTTGCGGGGATTCTGCACATATACAGAACTATGCGCAGGAAAACAGGACCTCGGTGTATAGTGGTGTACCAACCATACCCCTTAGTACCCAAAATCCCAATCCGACTAGCTATAGTGTCACATTCGTTCTCCGTACTACAGCGAAGCTACCAATGATTAGACAGCCCAGAACACGGACTCTTTCAGGAATCGCGGGAGCAAGAACACTCTTTCATTATTCACTCATACTTGTCCACAACATGCGTATTAAGAGACACAGTATAGTTTAAAATGTTTATTTCAACTAACGTGCTCTAAGACACAGTACACGTGCCAGTACTAGCAGCATAATGCATAAAGTTAAAACAGTAAGCATGGTTACAATTCCATAGAATACAAACGGGGACAGCATTTTATAAAGACAGTGGATATAGGACTAAAAGGCCTTGCCACCCTCCCCGTGCTAGGAACTAGTTTATTATAAAAACAGAAGACATCTGGGCTTTGTCCGGGGGACCCCCATACCTCAAGATCCAGATGCAAGGTTTACATCATCAGACAAGCACAGCTCTTCTCCCTGGAAAGGTTGTTCTCCAAGTGCCACAAACAGGGAGATCACAATATTAAAAGCACATGAATTTCTCCCTGTGCAGCTGTATTCCATGTTATGTCTAAGTGCGAGGGGCTGACCAGAACAGCAATAACAAGGGACGTTGTTTTTCGACCTTGTACATTGTGTGCAGACGAACCCCACAGAGGACATGAGAAAAGGTGAAAGGCAAAAAGACAGACAGTTCTAATGCTGAATGGGCACAAGCAGAGTCTGGAAAAACAAAGTCACAGAGTAACGTGTGCAAAGAAGGCATCATGGCAGCTAGGCCTAAGCTAACTTAGCAATGTCGACAATGAGGCCACAATCCACACTACACCCTCCCCTGGTCAGTCCATAGGGCAAGACAGACAATGAAAACAGAATTCGAATAGATGGAGCAGAATGTAAACGTCTATTTGTGGGAAATGTCCCTTTGAAGGCTAGGGAATGGAACAAAATATTTTGGGGATAAAAAAATGCTAGAGAGGGCCAGAAAAGAGGGCACTCTAAGAGAATAAAAAAATCCAGCAATGCAGTGCGTTGAAAGTCAATGTCCCTACTCCATCAGAGTGTATGCGCAGAAAACTGCAACACCTTCCAGAAAGACATCATTGTCATCGTGTGAAAAAAGAGATGCCATCCAGTTCAACAAATCAAAACTGCATTCATGTTCCTCACAATAGGGAGCAGCGATCAGCATTGCGGGACAACTTGCGTGATACTCAATATAACTTCGTTGTAGGAGATGCTGAGCAGCCGCCCAGATATCCCGTTGCGCCAAGACTCCAAGTGCAGCCGCACGCGCCATTAATCCAGCCCCGGAACATTCCAGTTCATGGGCCACTAAGGGGCCCATCAACTGGTCGAAATCCGGGTTCGAACAAGACGTATTGGAGAGGCAAATATCCAAGGACCAAGAGAATGGACACCGTAAAAAGGACATCACAGGTTGCACGCAAGTGAAATACGCAAAGCGATAAGAAAGTCCATAAGACACACTGAGTGTTGCCAGTGGTAGGATGCCGAAGCTGTCAATCATGCGTTCACGGAGCATCCGTAGCCGCGCCGGGTCGTATAGACCCCCAGGAAGTGCAGCCATTGCGCAACAGGCAAAATATAAGCAATATTCCAGCAGCTAAGGCTAGGATCAATGGGAAGCCGCCAAAGATGCTGGAAAAAATAGAATGAATAAAAGCCGGAATTACACCAAATATAGTCTGAAAGGAGGTCAAAAGGCCGGAGCCCACAACTTTAAAAAAGTGCACAAGACCTTCGGTATTAGATGCATTAAATATACAGTGAACCAGTTCACCGAAATGTTGGGGGAGGTTTGTGTTCAAAAAGGCCTGTATCTCACTGTGGGTACTAGCCACCTGGAGGACGTAGGTCTCCCGTGCGGAAGTGAGCATAACCTCCTGATTTAATAATAGCGCCTTTATTCTGCTCAATTTATTGAAATCCGCCTTCAAAGTAGGTATGTAAGGCCAAACGGAACTATCTACCATCTCACGCGGGGGCGGAAAATGCACATTTTTGCAGCACACAACGCGGTGTGAAACTGTTACAATGTAGGGGATGCCTGCCTGCATCCCACAGCAGTCCTGATTATTTAAAAGCAGATAGCTACCATTAGCAAGCACAGTGAAAGTTGGTGATATAACAGGAGCTGGAACGTCCTTTAAAATACAAGCAAGATTCGGGGCAGAAACATTACAAGCCCCATGCAATTTAATGTGTTTACAAATTAGGGAATGACCCACTGTAGACTCGCAAGATTCCCCTGTGAGAAATACCTCCTTATCATCCCTAAGGCATCTGTATGTGAAAGGTAGGGACCAAAGTTCATGTAAAAAGGCACTGCCTAAAGGCTGAAAACGGGATAATGTTTCATGCATGAACTGAATTCAAACAAAGAAAAAGGCAAAGTAATAACACCGTGAACCAGCCACACTGCAGAGTCCGTCTCCGCCACAGAGAATGGCAACGGCTCTATCTTTTCGATATGTAGGAGAGTGTATGTTGCATCTTTCATGGACATGAATTGCTGTTTCTCAGTCAAAATAAACGGCAAGAACAAGGCAGATGTGTTTAAAAAATGCCATGGAACCTTCCCCATTTTCAGTGTTTGCATAGTCCATGCAAACTGCATCACTGAACGCAATTGATTCTGACCATGATATAACACAGACACATCATCTTGTACAATATCAACAACAGATGAAACAATATTCTCTAGTGTGTAAATGCGGGAAGATAGGGTGTTAATACTATTATCGACAACAGCGAGCACTTTTTCTAGATTTGCTTGATCTATTTCCCGTAAACGGGAAGCAGCTTCAATTTGTGAAAGCTTCCAGATTTCATTGTAGGTCGCATAAACAAATCTTTTAGGTCTTGGACCGCGAGGCCCTAGAACAAAGTCGGACAGATCAATGTTGCCTGATAGGAGGGATAAATGGTGTTTCACGGAATCCAATGTAGAGTGCTGCAACCACTGTTTACATAATTTACCAACAGAATATGTTGTAACTGTACGTGAGTCAGAAAACCTTGGATCTGGCCTATCCTGTTTGTAACCAGCAGCAGAGTTATGAAAACGCAGTTGGCAGGCGTTAGATGCTATGGGCCACGCCAACCAGGCTGACTGATCAATTGTAGAGACATTAAAGGAATTATTTTGAAACAAAGTTTGCAAACTTTCTAGGGAAATATTTAAATGCAAGCTCCTGTTTGGCCAGGAAGACAGCACAGGAATGGAAGGTGCATTCAATTGTTTGGAAGTAGCCAAACCCAAACAAGTTGTTTGATATATAGTACTATTTAAAAATAATATTTGGGTGGGGATAAGGCAAGCACGGTGCAAAGCTTCTGTACCGCGTACCTGCCAAGATTTAGTGCCCCAAATAGATTTTAAGTCAATGGTGTTCTTCCAGTGCTCATAGCCACCCACAGCTAATGCGTCCATAAAGGAACTGGAATATTTCAATTTGGTGTGGGTTAACATAACTTTCTGACTCGAAGAAACGTTCAATTTAAAATAATAGGACCCTGGGTTTGATCTATCAAAGTCTGTAAAGTAAGTAAATTTATTTTTAAGTGTTTGGGAGCTACCTTGCAGAGGGGTCGGGCAATGTTCCCACTGGGTATAATTGAAACTACCTCGAAGTGTACTGGGTTTATGCAGAAAATGGTTACCGTAATGCTGGTAACAATATAAATCAGCATAATTAGCAGAATTTAAGTACAAATCCTCAGCATTAAAAGCAGCATAATATTTCAAATCAGAAAATAACGATTCAATGGCATGCACATCCCAATCATCTGAATGAATATTCCTTTGTACCACATCACCCATGGAAACACGAAGTACATTTGGTACATTAATAATCTCTGTCGGTCCAAGGATTTGGAAATTCACTGCATCCCACACGATGCCATCTGCAACTGGAAAGGCGGAATTGTTCACAAATGTGTGGTCACGTTTCATGATGTGTGAAGAAGAATGCGGAGCCAAAGTTCCAGCAACAGAGTTCACCGCAGAGCGTTCCGGCAAGTAGTGACCATTGATGAGCAAGAAAAAAACTGTCACAAAGCCAATGGACATGAACAGGAAAATCAGGAATAGCACCAACCAGATGTATGTCCACGGAGGGACCAAAAAATTGTCTCTGAACCAGGACACAAAAATACTGAATTTGGTCGGGATAAGTGATGAGGTGGAAGACGAATCAAAAGAAAAACGAGGTGTGCTCAGTGGTGTTGTAGGCAAATGAGCCACTGACTCACTTGCAGGGTATGCATACTCAGTTTCCTCGTTGCAGGAGGAAGCCGGGAGGTTGAGCAGGCGATCTGTCAAAGTGACCATCCCAATGGCAACATCAGCGCCTGTGGAGACCGGAGGGCCACGAACAGGATTTCTTGAAATTGCCGGACATGATACCGCAGGTGTCACACTATTCAGGATCGGCCAGATGTTGTAGCTTGACATTGTCCACTGAGATGTATCTGTTGTCTTTGCGACCAGGAAGCGGTGGTAAGATGACTGTACGAGTACCCTTCAAGCCAAGAACTGGAACCGGTGCACGATAAGAGGGGCCAAATTCTTTTTTGTTCTCCACCTTCTCTCGGACCAGATCTCCAACCTTCGGAAGCCAGCCGGCAACCGGAATCTGCAACGCAGCGTCAGTGGCTGAAGGCAAGTGTTCGTTTGCAAGTCTGTCACAGGTCTCTTGTAAGTCCTGCAACATAGTAGAATGATTATCTACGTCAAAGATTGCGGCAGTCGCCGCTAAGTCTAGACCATCAAGGTCTGGCACAAACATCTGTATGCCAAAGAGCATTTCGTATGGGGTCCGCCCACCCAGAGATCTTCTAGGGAGATTATTAAGTGCACGTTGCACGCCATACAAGTGGGCCAGCCAGTTCCTGCCAGTAACTAAGACTCTAGCTGTCAAGGATTGCTTTAAGTCACGGTTCATTCGCTCCACAATTGAGTTGCCCTCAGGCCTATATGGAGACGAAAATTGCACCAGCACCCCCATCGACCTCATCGCGTCCTTGTACGCCTTAGAGGCGAACGCTGGACCTTGGTCGGAATGGAAGGTGCCACAGGCAAAAATTCCCACAAAGACACGCAAATCCCTGATGACATTTCGAGCGTCAGCACTACGTTGTGGCCACACCCAGATGAAATGTGTGCACGAATCAACTGCAACTAAGATATATTTATATTAGGCCTGGGCAGTAAATTCCGTTCCGCTCGCGGAATTTGCAGAATTTGGGTAATTTTGCGTTCCGCGGAGAACGCGGAATTACCAAAAATTCTGCGGCTTCGCGGAATTTTTTGCTTGTTCGCGCTTTCAAAATGCGTGTTAGCGAGATATTTCTCCCCGAGCACGCAAACAGCATTCGCGAACAGGAAAAAAGCATCGTGAACGGGCGGAACAAGCAATTCCGCGTGTTCGCGGAACTTTTGCGTGCTCGCTGAGATATTTTACCGTTTCGCGGAGCTTTGCGTAGCACGACTACGCAAATTCCGCCCACCCCTAATTTATATGCAGTGTCAGAAGAAAATGGACCGCAGTGATCAAGGTATACACAACCAAAAGGTTTATTAGAAATGCAGAGCTGTGTTTGTGGCGGTCGTGTAACCGTAGAGGGCTTAATTTGTTGACAAATGTCACAAGAAAGGACATAAGTACGGGTTTTTTTATATAAACCACGCCACCAGTAACGCTGCTGCAAGATTGAAACAGTTGCAGACACGCCAGCATGGGCCGAAGCCAAGCCTTCGTGTGCGGCTGTTATCAAAGAATTTCTGCGGTCCGCGTTGGGAATCAGCCGATCACCAACGTCTGGAATTCTTACATAAGGAACCTGGTCGGGATTTAAGTGATAAGAGTACTTGGAAGGGAAACCCTGTGGGTAATTAGTACCTTCCTTTGTTGCAGCAATAGCTGCCAAAATCTCATTATCTATCTTTGTCATGGATCTTGTAACGGCTGCTACTGAGCACGTGGCTACTGCTGATTTGGCAGCTTCATCTGCCAAACTGTTACCGACCGCGTGTGCGCCCACACGCTGGTGGCCAAGAGTGTGAATCACCTGTGTGAGAGGCAGACGTTGTTTAAGATCCGCCACTCGAACCCAAAGCATTTTATGCTTAATTGTGCTGCCTTTAGAATCTCTATAGTCTTTTTGCGACCAAAAGAATAAGTTGTCATTAAAAGCCTGGACACAGTAGTAAGAATCGCATACAATAAGCGTAGTCACCTTCGGGTCTGCAAACTCAAGGGCGAGCACCAAAGCACGCAGCTCGGCCAATTGTGCGGTACTGTCTCCCAGTGCCTGCGTGTGCACAACACTCGATTTGAACTCACCGTTCACCATGTGACCTGCCACAATAGCACATGCTGCTGAGTACGCATGCTTAGAACCCGTGGCCGGTTGCGCCGAACCATCGCTGTAAATGATACATTTGTACTCCTCAAGCGGCAGCAAAGACAGAGGAGGAGGATGAACAAATTCATACTGTAAGAACTCCTGTGTCTGAAGAGAGGAATCAAAGATAAAAGTGACATCCGGAGATGTCAAAGAAGTAGCCCATTGTATCCAACGGGGGTGCAAAGCCTTAAAGTTTGGTACACTTGCCTTTGTCACTGCCTCAAGGGCAGGATAGGGGGTGACAACCAAGATGCGTTTTCCCTGTGCCAGTGCGCATTCCTTAAGAACCGCCATTTGCACTGCAGTCAGAACCTTCTCCACAGTGGAAAAGCGCAACTCGGCAGAAGTGTAGAGATGTGACTTGTAGGCAATAGGTACTGTGTCACCTTCGTTAAACATCAAGTACGTGAAACCTACGGCCCCTGGCACAATTCTGATCACCAGGTTCGTGTGGTTATCACGTGTCAATAAGAACTTAGATTCAAGTAAATCAGACTGCAAAGATTGCAGAATAAGCGAATGTTCCGGAAGCCAGCATGACTTCGAAAAGGTCGGTTGTATCAAGGCATAAAGAGGTTTGATACGCTGGGCATATTCGGGAATGTAAGAACGCCCGAAGTTCAAAAATCCCAGCAAAGACTGAAGTTTTTTCAGAGTCGTTGGAGGGCGCAGAAGTGCGCACTTCTCCAAGAAGTGGGGAGCTAAGCCGCTACCTTCATTGTTGAGCTCATAGCCCAAAAACAACACAGTATATTCTGCGATGTGAGATTTGGCAAAATTAAATTTGTATCCTAAGACCGCGAACTCAAGAATAATGCAGTCTACTCGGGAAAGATGCGACCATAGTTCGTCGTCTGTCAGATATATATCATCGACGTACGAATACGCATTTGGGTCTATGCTGTCCAACAAAGAGACAACACGGGCGGCGAAGCCCCTCGGGCTGTTCTTGTAGCCCATTGGCAAACGCCGGAATTTGAAATGTTTCCCACCGGAAGTGAACGCGGTCCATTGGCCACAGTCCGGGGATAAATTGTGAGTGTAAAAACCATTGGAAAGGTCAAGTGTCGTTTTATACTTTTTACGAACAAGACTGTCTACGAGCGCAGAACTATGGGTATTCTGCACCGCAAAAGTCCGACAATGGGAGTTCAAATGCCGGTAGTCCAATACCAAGCGGTACGACCCATCGGGTTTAGAAACCGCGAAAAGGGGATTATTCATTGGTGACACGCATGTCTCAATTACTCCTTGATATTCTAACTGTGTTAGAATGTCGGAAACGGGACCCTTAGCTTCCCGCCGGAGGGGATATTGGGCTTGAGGCTGTGGCAAAGACCGCAATGGTATATCATGGGAGGGAGAATCCTCATCCCAGCCCACGTGATTACGGTACAGTGCCGGGGCCTGGGCCACAGCCCATTCAGCTGCGAGAGCCTCCGCTTTGTCCTTGGGGACATGACGAGAAAAGCTCGGAAGGATAACCTCCTCCCCTCTATGAGCAGCAAGTACGAATGGGGGCGGCCAATCTGCCTCCGCCAACAAAATGTCATAAGAAGAGGTCAGATTTTCCCAAAAAATCCCTTTTTATAACACGCTCAATGTCACCTTCAATTTGCAGGACAATATTAAATAGTCTGTCAGGGGGTGCCACTCGGGTGTCAGCAGTCTCGACAGTAATGTAAGTGTCAGTTGCTGTCGCCTCCACATGAGCACGTAGTGCCTCCCGCACTATGGTAACTTCTGCGGCACTGTCTAGCAGTGTCACTGCCCACGTCCAATTCAGGAGTCTCGTTCTCACCGTCTGTGGCATATCTCGCTGTTAAAGCGGCAACTTTTTTCTTCTGGAACTGTGGGCGAGGACGGGGAAATTCTTCTCATTTCCCTCTGCCAGGTTGTCGAGGTTGGTCTCGTCCCTGTGGGGCGTCACGACCCCTGCCTCTATCCTGGCGATCTCCTCCACCAGCCTGTGAGGTCGATGCTGCCTGCGAAAAACGAGGAGAACGCTGTTCAGGAACCTGAAATCTATCAGGAGACTTCTATCTCGCCCGGTCGCGCAAATCATAAGTGCGTTCAGAAGACACGGAAACCGGTGACGCAGCTCGCGACCCTGGCTTTGGTTGTTGCTTTCCCTGCTTCTTCAACTTCCAGGTCTTTTTAGAAAAGAACGGTTTCTCGTCTTTATCAGACTGAGATTTTTGTTGTGGATGTGTTTTTAGCTTGCGTTTTAGCAAAAGGCTTAACCCCCAAACTATTGCGGCCAATGGTTTTATAAGCCTGTGCAATAATGTTTGGTAATTCACGTGGCTTGTCCGGCTCTGGGACCAAAGCCAAAGCATTAGCGACTTGAAAGTTGACCGCATCACCCTTGACGTTCGCAAGGATTAGGTCAGCTACGACATCAAACACTCCCACCAGTCTCATCCCCAGTTCCACAGCCGCTTCAGGGCCATGTTCATCTTGTACACGCTTAATCACGGTGGGGAGGACCGTCATGGATGGAGTGCCGAAACACTTCGCATACACTGCTGCGAATACCTTGCCCCAGTTGTTGCATTCTGTCAACTCGGGAATTAAGTCTTTGGGCAAGCTAATAGTCAAAATCCTGTGTTTTTCCACAGGAGAGGTATTTGGAAACACCGCCTCCAGCTGGTCAAATTTTTCTGCAAGCCAATAAGGCAAATCATCCTTATTCTGTGGGCGCTTGCCCATCACCGAATTAACCATGACGGGACTTATGGTCACACCGCCCGGTCCAGCTGGATGCGCCGCGACTCCAGGAGGGGCCATCTGGACGTTGCCTGTAACATATTGTACTAAAGCTCTGTGCACACGGATCAAAGACGTATGCAGCACGCGCAGTTCATCTACTGGAACCGCTAAATGACGGGGATGTGGGGTATACCCGGCCAAAACAGGCCAAGTGGCCCCATCTATCGATAAGGGGCCTAAACGAATCGGGGTGACCGGATGTGGGAGGGCGCCATTAAACCAAACACGGTGTTGCCACGCCGTGAGCGGTACTTCAAGAGCCTGATAAGGCCGATAAACATTTAGAAGGGCGGTGGGAGCGTAAACGTGGAACAAATTGTCAGCTCCTTCCACCGCCGGAAAAGTGACCCATGAGTAAAACACCTCAAAGTGGTAAGCCGGATCAGCTTGGACCACAAAGATGAGGGCGACACCCGCGTCAGTCACTCCATACGCTGTCAAATGAGCTCGGAGCGCAGCGCGGCTATGTGCCGGGATATTTATATTCACAGCCATTAAGACCAAGAATGAAAAACAACCTAGTGCTTGGCAGCGCAATATAGGGTTAATATTAAAGAGAACACCTTTTAATAACTTCAAGCTTGAAAGAACCTATAAAAACATCAATATAGGAGGTTACACCCTCACAAATGTTTCCGGAAACAGAAGTGAAGGGAATTGTGGACAAGCACCAGCACTACTCAAGCGTCTCGCAGATAAGAAGCCCACCACGTTGGGCGCCATGTTGCGGGGATTCTGCACATATACAGAACTATGCGCAGGAAAACAGGACCTCGGTGTATAGTGGTGTACCAACCATACCCCTTAGTACCCAAAATCCCAATCCGACTAGCTATAGTGTCACATTCGTTCTCCGTACTACAGCAAAGCTACCAATGATTAGACATCCCCGAACACGGACTCGTTCAGGAAATGCGGGAGCAAGAACACTCTTTCATTATTCACTCATACTTGTCCACAACGTGCGTATTAAGAGACACAGTATAGTTTAAAATGTTTATTTCAACTAACGTGCTCTAAGACACAGTACATGTGCCAGTACTAGCAGCATAATGCATAAAGTTAAAACAGTAAGCATGGTTACAATTCCATAGAATACAAACGGGGACAGCATTTTATAAAGACAGTGAATATAGGACTAAAAGGCCTTGCCACCCTCCCCGTGCTAGGAACTAGTTTATTATAAAAACAGAAGACCTCTGGGCTTTGTCCGGGGGACCCCCATACCTCAAGATCTAGATGCAAGGTTTACATCATCAGACAAGCACAGCTCTTCTCCCTAGAAAGGTTGTTCTCCAAGTGCCACAAACCGGGAGATCACAATATTAAAAGCACATGAATTTCTCCCTGTGCAGCTGTATTCCATGTTATGTCTAAGTGCGAGGGGCTGACCAGAACAGCAATAACAAGGGACGTTGTTTTTCGACCTTGTACATTGTGTGCAGACGAACCCCACAGAGGACATGAGAAAAGGTGAAAGGCAAAAAGACAGACAGTTCTAATGCTGAATGGGCACAAGCAGAGTCTGGAAAAACAAAGTCACAGAGTGTCTTGTGGCTCATGGCCTCCTGGCCGGTCTGGCTACGTTACCGCAGGCCTGGCTGCCATGATGACTCTTGCGCACGTTATTATTGGATGTTGTCCTGTCGCCCTCTGTTATTGCCAAGTTATTCTACAACAGTCTGCATATTCTGTTTCTCACCTTTTCTCCTGTTCCCTTTTGGGCTCAGTCTGAACAACAGTTACAAGGTCGAATAACAACTCCCTGGTTCCTACTGATTTGGCCCGTCCCTCGCACCTAGACATAACACATGTACAGCTGCCATTGAGAAATTAGTGTGCTTTTAATAATGCGATCGCTTGCTCTAAGATAGCACTTGGAGACGACCTTTCCAGAGAGAAGAGCTGTGATTGTTTGCTGATGTAGTTTTGCATCAAGAGACTGAGGTATGGGGGTTCGCTAGTCAAAGCCCAAAGGTCTTCTATTATTATAATAAACTGGCTTCCAGCACGGGGAGGGTGGTAATGTTAGTTAGACATATCTCCACTGCTTTATGAGATGCTTTCCCCGTTTGTATTCTATGGAGTAGTAACTATGCTGATTATATTGTTCTTATGTATTATGCTACTAGTACTGACACGTGTACTGTATCTTAGAGCACGTAAGTTGAAATAAACATTTTAACCTATACAGTGTCTCTTCATACGCATGTTGTGGACAGGTACGAAAGTGACGAAAGAGTGTTCTTGCCTCTGCGTGTCCTGAGAGAGAGAGATACCGTGTTCTGGGTTGTCTAAGCATTGGTACATTGGTGCCAATGGGACGCTAAGGCTAGTTGGGTTGGGGTTTTGGGTGCTAAGGTTTATGGTTGGCTCACCACTATATTCCGAGGTCCTATTATCCTGTGCATAGCTCTGTATGTGCAGAAACCCTATGACATGGCGCCCAACGCGGGCGGCTTATTTGCGAGACGCTTGAGTAGTATTTGTGCTTGTCCACAAACCCCTCACGTACGCTTCCTTAAGCGTGTGTGATGGTGATACCTCCTATATTACAGTAATTGTAGGTTCTTTCAAGCTTGAAGTTATTAAAAAAGGTTTCTTAGAAAAACCCTTTTTGTGCTGCCTTGTGTAAATTTGTTGAAAAGTCCCGTTCGAAATGGCGGGTATAGACATAGCGGCGCATAGCCGCACAGCACTCCGTGACCACTTACGGATATATGGAGTGCCAGACGCGGGAGTTGATCTAGTCTTTGTGGTTCAAGCCGATCCGGCTTTCCACTTTGAAGTGTTCTACTCTTGGATCACTTTTCCAGCGTTGGATGCGAACGATAATCTGTTTCATACATATGAACCCACCGCTGTTCCTGCTGTCTATAGACCTTATACTAATCTTGAAGTACCGCTCACGGCTTGGCAACACCGTGTTTGGTTTAATGGCGCCCTCCCACAACCGACTACCACGGTTCGTTTAGGCCCCTTATCTATAGCAGGGGCCACTTGGCCTGTTTTGGCCGGGTACACCCCACATCCGCTTTATATGACAATACCAGTCGTGGAACTGCGCACTATGTATGCGGCCTTGGTGCAGGTGCATCGAGCGTTAGTGCGATATGTTACAGGCAGCATCCATGGAGCCGCTCCTGGAGTGCCTGGCCAACCAGCTGCTGCAGGCGGAGTAACCATAAGTCCTGTCATGGTGAATTCTGTGATGGGCAAACGGCCACAACATAAGGAAGATTTTCCTTATTGGCTTGCAGAAAAGTTTGATCAGTTGGAGGCAGTTTTTCCACATACAACTCCAGTGGATAAACATCGTATTTTGACGATTAGTTTGCCAAAAGACTTAATTCCCGAGTTGACAGCATGTGACAACTGGGGTAGGGTATTCGCAGCAGTATATTCTAAATGTTTTGGTACGCCTTCCATGACAGTTCTCCCCTCTGTAATTAAAAAAGTACAGGATGAACACGGCCCTGAAGCGGCTGTGGAATTAGGGATGAGACTAGTGGGAGTGTTTGAAGTAGTAGCTGAACTGATTCTTGCAAATGTCAAGGGCGATGCAGTGAACTTTCAAGTAGCGAACGCGTTGGCTTTGGTCCCAGAATTGGACAAGCCTCGCGAATTACCGAAAATTATTACCCAGGCTTACAAAACTATTGGTAGAAACAGCCTGGGTAACAAGCCTTTTGCAAAACAGCAAACACAATCGCAACCACAACAGCAACAAACCAAATCTCAATCTGAGAAGGATGAGAAACCAGTCTTCACTAAAAAGAGCTGGAGGCTGAAAAAACAGGGTAAGCAACAGACAAAGCCGGGATCGCGAGGCGCATCCCCGGTTTCAGTTTCTTCTGAACGTACTTATGATTTACGCGATAGAGCGAGAATTAAGTCTCCGGATAGGTTTCAGATCCCTGATACGCGTTCTCCTCGTTCTTTACAGGCACAGACTTCGTCACAAGCCGGTGGAGGAGACCGCCAGGATAGAGGAAGGGCCCGTGAGGCCCCACAGGGACGAGACCAGCCTCGACAACAGGTCAGAGGAAAAGAAGAAGACACTCAACGTTTTCGACCCCAATTTCAGAAGAAAAAAGTTGCCGCTGTAACAGCGAAATATGCCACAGACGGTGAGAACGCGACTCCTGAATTGGACGTGGGCAGTAACCCTCCTAGACAGCGCCGCGGAAGTAACCATAGTGCGGGAGGCGCTACGTCCTCATATGGAGGCGACAGCAACTGAAACATTCATTACTGTTGAAACAGCAGACACCAGAGTGGCACCCCCTGACAGACTATTTAATATAGTCCTCCAAATTGAAGGTGATATACAGCGTGTAATTAAAGGGATTTTTGGGAAAATCTGACCTCTTCATATGATATTTTATTGGCAGAGGCGGACTGGCCACCCCCATTCGTACTTACAGCGCGTAAAGGGGAGGAGGTAATCCTTCCGAGCTTTTCTAGACATGTCCCAAAGGACAAAGCAAAGGCTCTTGCAGCAGAATGGGCTGTGTCCCTGGCTCCAGCGTTATTCCGCAATCACGTGGGTTGGGATGAGGAATCTCCCCCCATGAAATACCTTTGCGATCGTTACCGCAGCCACAACCCCAATATCCCATAAAACGTGAAGCAAAAGGCCCAGTTTCCGAAATTCTGACACAGTTGGAATATCAGGGAGTAATTGAACCCTGTGTATCACCTATGAACAATCCCCTTTTCGCGGTTTCTAAACCCGATGGATCGTACCGTTTAGTATTGGATTACCGGCATTTGAACTCTCATTGTCGGACCTTTGCGGTGCAAAATACCCATAGTTCTGCGCTTGTAGACAGTCTTGTTCGTAAAAAATACAAAACAACTCTTGACCTTTCAAATGGATTCTACACGCACAACTTAGCCCCGGAGAGTGGCCAATGGTGTGCCTTTACTTCCGGTGGTAAAATGTTCAAATTCAGGCGTCTTCCTATGGGGTACAAAAATAGTCCAGGAGTGTTTGCCGCTCGTGTTGTCTCTTTATTAGACGGCATAGATCCAGACACCTGTTCGTATGTGGATGACATTTATCTGACTGACGATGAACTGTTTCTGCATCTGACCCGAGTGGACCGCATTATTCTTGAATTTGCGGTTCAGGGATACAAAATTAACTTTGCAAAATCCCATATTGCTGAGTTTACCGTTTTGTTCTTGGGCTATGAGCTCAACAATGAAGGTAAGGGTTTAGCCCCCCATTTTCTGGAGAAATGTGCACTGCTGTGCCCTCCTACAACTCTGAAGAAGCTTCAGTCTTTGCTGGGTTTTTTGAATTTCGGACGTACATACATTCCCGAATATGCCCAGCGTATCAAGCCACTGTATGCCTTGATACAGCCTACTTTTTCGAAGTCTTGCTGGCTTCCGGAGCATACCTCCATTCTGCAATCACTGCAGACAGACCTTCTTGAGTCTAAATACCTTTTGACGCGTGATAACCACACAAACTTGGTGATTAGAATCATTCCAGGGGCAGTGGGTTTCACGTATTTAACCTTTAATGAAGGTGACACCCTATCCTGCCCTAGAGGCAGTGACTAAAGCAAGTGTTCCGAACTCTAAAGCTTTGCACCCCCGTTGGATTCAATGGGCAACATCTTTGACGTCTCCGGATGTCACTTTCATTTTCGACTCTTCTCTTCAGACTCAGGAGTTTTTACAGTATGAATTTATTCATCCTCCTCCTTTGTCCTTATTGCCGCTTGAGGATTACGACTGTGTGATCTACACCGATGGCTCGGCACAACCGGCCACTGGGTCCAAGCATGCTTATTCAGCCGCATGTGCTATTGTTGCAGGTACGTTTGTGAATGGAAAGTTCAAATCCACTGTGGTGCATACGTAGGCACTCGGGGATAGTACCGCACAATTGGCCGAGTTGCGTGCTTTGGTGCTTGCACTTGAGTTCGTAAATCCTGATGTGACCACTTTAATTGTGTGCGATTCTTACTACTGTGTTCAATCATACAATGACAATCTGTTCTTTTGGTCGCAAAACGACTATAGAGACGCAAAAGGCAACACAATCAAGCATAAAATGCTTTGGGTTAGGGTGGCAGAATTACAAAGACGTCTGCCACTCACACAGGTGGTTCACACCCTAGGCCATCAGCGAGTGGGCGCACACGCTGTTGGTAACAGTCTGGCGGATGAAGCTGCCAGATCAGCAGTACTCACGTGTTCAGTAGCAGCAGTTACTAGATCCATGTCTAGAATAGACACTGATATCTTGGCAGCTATTGCTGCAACAAAAGAAGGAATTAATTACCCTAGAGGTTTCCCTTCTAAATATTCTTACCAGATAGGTCCCGATCAGGCTCCTTATGTAACAATACCTAACGTTGGGGTTCGGCTGATCCCCAACGCGGACCGCAGACTTTCCTTGATGGCAGCGGCACACGAAGGCATGGCTTCGGCGCATGCTGGTGTGTCTGCGACAATTTCCATTTTGCAGCAGCGTTACTGGTGGCGTGGTTTATACAAAGATACACGTACTTATGTGCTTTCCTGTGACGTTTGTCAACAGATCAAGCCTTCAACCGTTACAAGACCACCGCAGACCTCGCTTGCAATTTCGAACAGACCCTTTGGGTGTGTTTACTTGGATCACTGCGGTCCATTTTCTTCAGACACTGCCTATAAATATATCTTAGTGGCAGTGGACTCGTGCACACGGTTCATCTGGGTCTGGCCACAACGGAGTGCTGACGCACGAAATGTCATTAGGGATTTGCGAGTCTTTGTGGGAATTTTTGCATGCGGCACCTTCCATTCTGACCAAGGTCCGGCGTTTGCCTCTAAGGCTTACAAGGACGCAATGGGCTCCTTAGGGGTGCGGGTGAAATTTTCGTCTCCGTATAGGCCTGAGGGCAACTCTATTGTTGAACGAATGAACCGTGACTTAAAGCAATCCTTGACAGCTAGAGTTATAGGTACTGGCAGGAACTGGCTGGCCCACTTGTATACTGTTCAACGTGCACTTAATAATCTCCCTAGAAGGCCTCTGGGTGGGCGGACCCCTTACGAAATGCTCTTTGGCATACGAATGTTTGTGCCTGACCTTGATGGTCTAGACATGGCGGCGCAATCCGCCAAGTTTGATGTAGATAATCATTCTACTATGTTACAGGACTTACAAGAAGCCCGAGACAAACTAGCAATTGCACATTTGCCTTCAGCCACAGACCCTGCTTTGCAGATTCCGGTTGCCGGCTGGCTTCCGAAGATTGGCGACCTGGTACGAGAGAAGGTGGAGAACAAAAAGAATTTGGCCCCTCTTTTCGTGCACCGGTTCCAGTACTGGGCTTGAAGGGAACACGTACAGTCATCCTACCACCGCTTCCCGGTCGCAAGGAAAACAGATACATCTCAGTGGAAAATGTCAAGCTACAACATCTGGCCGATCTTAAATAGTGTCACACCAGCGGTCTCTTGTGCTGCCATTTATCGGACAAGCGTTCGAGGTACGTCTGCACGAACAGTCACTGATGTTACCATGGAGATGGTTGATTTGCCTGAAAATATATTTGAACCCCCTGCATCACCCTGCATAGACGAGGACGAATATACTTATCCCGCCACAGAGTCGGTGGCACACCAACCAACAACGCCACTGAGCCCGACACGTTATTCTTTTGACTCAGAATCCAATTCATCACAAGTCCCGTCCAAGTTTAGTCTTTTTGTATCGTGGTTTAGAGACAATTTTTTGATTCCACCTTGGACATACATTTGGATGGTACTTTTCTTGGTTTTTTTGTTCATGTCCATTGGCTTTGTCACAGTGTTCTTTCTACTCATCAATGGTCAATATTTACCTGAACGCTCTGCTGTGAACAGTGTTGCTGGAACTTTGGCTCCACATTCCTCTTCACACATCATGAAGCGTGACCATACATTTGTGAACATTTCAGCGTTTCCAGTTGCTGATGGCATAGTATGGGATGCGGTAAACTTTCAAATACATGGCCCGACAGAAATTATTAATGTACCAAATGTCCTTCGAGTCTCGATGGGTGATGTAGTAAAAAGTAATATTCATTCTGATGATTGGGATGTGCATGCAGTTGAAGCATTGTTTGCTGATTTAAAATATTATGCCTCTTTTAATGCTGAAGACTTGTATATGAATTCTGCGAATTATGCCGATTTGTATTGTTACCAACATTGGGGAAATCATTTTCTCCACAAGCCAAGTGCACTACGTAGCCCTGCTACTTACACCCAATGGGAACACTGCCCAAACCCCGTACCAGGTAGTTCCCAAACTCTTCGAAATAAATTCACCTATTTTACTGATTTTAATCGATCGAACCCTGGGTCATATTATTTTAAATTAAAAACTCCATTGACTCAGAAAATAATGTTGACCCACACTAAATTGTTATATTCGGGTTCCTTTTTGAGCGCCTTGGCGGTGGGTGGTTATGAATATTGGAAAGACACAGTGGATTTAAAATCAATTTGGGGTTCGAAGCCATGGCAGGTGCAAGGCACTGAGGCCTTGCACCGTGCTTGCCTTATCCCAGCCCAAATTCTATTTCTAAATGCTTCCATTTATCAGACCACGTGTTGGGGGTTGGCTACCGTTAAACAACTAAATGCGCCAACCATCCCATCCTTGTCGAGTCTGCCAAATGATAGTTTGCATTTTAATATGTCCCTTATGGCGTTACAGGCTCAGTTTCAGAATAATTCCTTTTACGTTTCTGCACTGATACAGTCACCCTGGTTGGCATGGCCCATATCATCTAATGCATGCCAACTGCGTTTTCATGGCACAGTTCCTGGCTACATACAGGACAAGCCTGATCCAAGATTTACTGAAACTCGTACTGTGACCACGTATTCAGTTGGTAAATTATGTAAACAATGGTTACAACATTCGTCCTTAGACTCTGTTAAGAACCATTTATCCCTCCTATCAGGCACTATTGACTTATCTGACTTTATCTTGGGACCTCGTGGTCCCCGACCGAAGAGATTCATTTATGAAGCGTATAATGAGCTCTGGAAGCTGTCACAAATGGAAGCTGCTTCCCGTCTTAGAGAAATAGACCAAGCAAATTTGGAAAAGGTGCTTGCTGTTGTTGACAATAGTATAAATACCCTGTCTTCCCGCATTTACACATTAGACAATATTGTATCCTCTGTTGTTGATATTGTACAAGATGATGTCTCTATGTTGTATCATGGTCAGAATCAGTTGCGCTCAGTGATGCAGTTTGCATGGACTTTGCAAACTCTTAAGTTGGGTAAAGTTCCTTGGAATTTGTTAAACACCACTGCCCTCTTTCTGCCTTTTAATTTGACAGACAAACAGCAGTTCATGTCCATGAAAGATGCATCCTACACTTTGTTACATATTGAAAAAGTGGATCCTTTACCGTTCTCTTTAGCAGAACTAGATTCTGCGGTGTGGCTAGTTCATGGGGTTATAGCTTTACCTTTTTCCCTATTTGAGTTCAGTTCGTGCATGAAGCATTATCCTGTGGGCCGTTTCCAGCCTTTGGGTGGTGCTTTCCTGCATGAACTTTGGTCCTTGCCTTTCATGTATAAATGCCTTAGAGATGGCAAGGAAGTATTTCTCACGGGGAGTCTTGTGATTCAACTGTGGGTCATTCGCTTATTTGTAAACATGTTAAATTGCACGGGGCTTGTAGCGTTTCAGTTCCAAATCTTGCATGTGTCCTGAAGGGTATTCCTGCTCCTGCTATTTCTCCTACTTTTACTTTGCTTACCAACGGTAGCTATTTGCTTTTAAATAACGAAAATTGTTGTGGCCTGCAGGCCGGCATTCCGTATATTGTTACAGTCTCACACAGAGTTGTCTGCTGCAAGAATGTGCTTTTTCCTCCCCCTCACGACATCGTTGATAGCTCTATTTGGCCTTCCATTCCTACCATGGAGGCAGATTTCGATAAGTTGAGCAGAATAAAGGCCCTATTATTGAATGAGGAGGTTATGCTCACATCCGCCCGGGAGACATTCATTCTCCAGGTGGCGAGCACCCACAGTGAAATACAGGCCCTTTTGAACACTGACCTCCCCCAGCATTTTGGGGAGTTAATTCATCGTATTTTTAACGCATCAAACACCGAGGGTCTGGTGCACTTTTTTAAGGTTGTGGGGTCTGGCCTCGTGTCCACCTTTCAAACTATTTTCGGTGTGATACCGGCATTCATTCATTCTATTTTTTCTAGCGTCTTTGGTGGATTCCCATTAATCCTCGCTTTGGCGGCCGGGGTCTTGCTGTTGGTCTGTTTTTTGCGCAATGGCTGCACTCCACTGGGCCCTTCTCGATTCCGAACGCCTCCAGCTGCTCCGTGAGCGACTCCTGGTTGGCTTCGATGTTCTGCCCTTGGCAACTATCAGTGTGTCCTACACCTTTTCCTTTCGCTTTGCGTATTTCACTTGCGTGCAACCTGTGATGTCTTGCATCCGATGTCCGTTTACATGGACCATGGATTATTGCCTCTCCAATTCGTCATTGTCGGTCCCGGATTTTGTTCGGTTGGTGGGTCCCTTAGAGGCCCATGAACGGGACTGTTCCGCTGCTGGCTTTATGATGCGTGCGGCTGCACTGGGGATTTTGGCACGGTGGGATGTCTGGGCGGCTGCTCAGAGTCTCCTACAGCAAAGTTGTATTGAATGTCACGCAAGCTGTCCCGCATTGCTTTTGGATGCTCCATACTCTGAAGACCATTCCTGCAGCTTTGACCTATTGGACTGGATGGCGTCTACGTTTTTTGACGATTCCAATGATGTCCTTCTGGACGGTATAGCATTTTTCTGCTCTTTCACATTTTTGGATTGATTGACTTGCCGTTAGTTGTTAGTGGACCGCCTCTATTCTGCTCAGGTGTTTGGAACTCTGTCTTCATTTTCGTCGTGGCCGATGGACTGTCCAGGGGAGGGTGTCTTGTGGCTCATGGCCTCCTGGCCGGTCTGGCTACGTTACCGCAGGCCTGGCTGCCATGATGACTCTTGCGCACGTTATTATTGGATGTTGTCCTGTCGCCCTCTGTTATTGCCAAGTTATTCTACAACAGTCTGCATATTCTGTTTCTCACCTTTTCTCCTGTTCCCTTTTGGGCTCAGTCTGAACAACAGTTACAAGGTCGAATAACAACTCCCTGGTTCCTACTGATTTGGCCCGTCCCTCGCACCTAGACATAACACATGTACAGCTGCCATTGAGAAATTAGTGTGCTTTTAATAATGCGATCGCTTGCTCTAAGATAGCACTTGGAGACGACCTTTCCAGAGAGAAGAGCTGTGATTGTTTGCTGATGTAGTTTTGCATCAAGAGACTGAGGTATGGGGGTTCGCTAGTCAAAGCCCAAAGGTCTTCTATTATTATAATAAACTGGCTTCCAGCACGGGGAGGGTGGTAATGTTAGTTAGACATATCTCCACTGCTTTATGAGATGCTTTCCCGTTTGTATTCTATGGAGTAGTAACTATGCTGATTATATTGTTCTTATGTATTATGCTACTAGTACTGACACGTGTACTGTATCTTAGAGCACGTAAGTTGAAATAAACATTTTAACCTATACAGTGTCTCTTCATACGCATGTTGTGGACAGGTACGAAAGTGACGAAAGAGTGTTCTTGCCTCTGCGTGTCCTGAGAGAGAGAGATACCGTGTTCTGGGTTGTCTAAGCATTGGTACATTGGTGCCAATGGGACGCTAAGGCTAGTTGGGTTGGGGTTTTGGGTGCTAAGGTTTATGGTTGGCTCACCACTATATTCCGAGGTCCTATTATCCTGTGCATAGCTCTGTATGTGCAGAAACCCTATGACAAGAGTAACGTGTGCAAAGAAGGCATCATGGCAGCTAGGCCTAAGCTAACTTAGCAATGTCGACAATGAGGCCACAATCCACACTACACCACCTTCTAGAGTAATCCTTGACCACTTAACTTTGCCACTTTAGGGAGTTGGGTGTCTAATCAGTGTTTCTTGGTTATCAAGTTGAAGTGCAGCAGTACTGCTGAGCCTCGATCAACAGTAGTAAACCGCAGTACCCCCCCCACATACTGCCCAGAAACCTCGATTGGCTCAAGACCCTCTTAAAGAGGCAGCACTGTCTACACCAAGGCCCTTCATAAGTGTGGACTTCGCACACACCGAGGGGGGGGGATCTTATTGTACTCTATTGTGTCCGCCCAGTTTTTCATTGTATGTTCCCTTAGGCTCCATATCTTGTTTTACTCTTTCCCACCAGTTATCAAAGCATGGATTCCGGCTCTTTCATGGCGTGGACGGCAGCGAGCAGATGCTGGAGGTCGCACGCCAGAAGAATCTTTACCTGGAGCTGAAGCAATGCATGTTGGGACAAGGCCCACTGCTAGCACCTGCAGGTAACATGCCAGGAACGTGGCAAGAGAGGGCTGGAAGGGAGAGAGGAAGTAAGAGAATGAGAGTCGGTAGTGTCAATGAGAGGATTTCATCATCGAGCCAGAGAGGACCTTGAACGGAGACGTAAAGACGCACGGAGAAAACAAGGAAAATAATATGGAGGAAGTGATGTTCAGTAATTGGGTATTAAGGTTTAGAGATTCTTTTCACCCCTCCGCAGTGGCCACCACAGCGATTGTGATACCTATATCTGCTGTGTTCGCCCCCGAATTATTGTCCAACAAGTAGAGTTGTGGATTACCACGTCCTTTGCTTCTAGATCTTTCTGGAGAGTATAACATGAATGCCTTAAAGTCCAGTCCTCAAATTTATAGAGGTAAAATGTAGCTGTAGAAGAAAGCAGTAGAATGGTCATGTTGAATGGGAAGAAATTTGTGCTGTCCCTGGTGTGTATATTACCACTTTGGTGACAGCACTGCTACCTGTAGTGAGATGCTTCCTATGAGTAATAAGGTGGTGCTGAAGTCTTTTTTCTGCCCCTGCAGAGCAGTATGATGCTGTCATCATAGTAGGAGCCCTGAGTGAGGGGCAAGTTCCCTGCAGCGTGGTACCAGATTTGCTCCATGTGACCAAGCCTGGTAAGAAACTCATCCACCGTATCTTTTTGTGCGTGCTTGACTGTATGCTGGTTCGTAGCACTGTACATTAAGTGGTGTGGCTGTTGGGAGATGATCTAGGATTGTGTACCTCATTTTAGGTATTTTCACATGTAAATTGCTATGGCGTGGATTAGAACATTGGTCCATGTACATTCTCTGAATGCAAATTCTTCGTATGAGAAACATCAAATTTGATTATAACCCAAAAGCCCCCATATTGGTGTGTTCTGTCCCTTTCCCCATGTCCTTTTTTGGCATCTTTAAAACGGCTAAATAGTTTGGGAGTGATGAGGAAGTCAACCTGGTTTTAAACCTTATCTAGGTGTATGGACTGAGGTGTGATTTTAAACTCTGGTCAATGTTTTACCCTTCCTGAAAAATGAATACTCAATAGATGATATAAAGAATTGTAGTTCCAATAAATGTTTAAATTGCACCAGCACACACCTTGACTCTGTGGGGTAGAACCCTCTGTCGAAGAAAGAGCTAGGATGTACAGCCAGTGATTTTAATCTGGAAAGAGCCAAGGATTATTAATGTGAATTATAATTATACATTCGAATTTGGGAAAGGGCTGGGATGTACAGCCAGTCATTGGTGAGGTGTACACGAGTATTCCCTATTACTAAGTGCAATGAAGAAACATGGAAGCGCGTCAAACGTACCACTGTGTTTCTTGGGAAGATGCAGTGTTGGTGGGGAATGCGCTTTGATACTTCCAGATGAGCTGTTGAAGCAAATGTGCAGCATCTTGAATGCTGCATCCTGCATCGAATGACAGAATCCTGGTTGATAAGCTGTCAGGACAGAGCACCTGTTTCCTCCCAGAGAACAGGTGGAGTTTAAACCTCAATACCTTTACGTTGGTCTTCTTAAACATTCAGTCGATGAAGCAGATGTCCTCTTCCTTCCTTGAAGATAAAGATAGGATATTTAAAAATTCATATACTTCATTGAAATTGGGGATTTGGTGGGGAAGATTTGATAATTGAAGTCCTAACAGGTAAGAGAGTCTCCGGTGAGGATCTGCGCTGAGTTTCTTGTATGTCTGCTACTTCTTTTTCCTGTGCGTCAAGTCTTTCTGTGCTCCTGATTTTGTCTTCGTATCTTTTGACAATTTCTTATCCTCAAGAGATCCTCGATCTTGCAATCTGAAAAAGATGTCCTTCTCCGTTTGTTGCATACTTAATTTCTACCCCTTCCCAACTGTTCAGGTGAAATAAAAGCTGTTTGTCTATACAGAAGAAGTATAAAGTTGCATATGCTCTTTTAAGGATCTCCTCTCCTTCGTTACTTCCTTCTTGCTTTTCGCAGAACAAAAGAACCTTTGGATGGAGTCCACACGTGATCTCGCAGTTGCACTGCTTGCTTCTCAAATCTTCTTTTGTAGGTCTTTTAACCTAGCAATAGGCTTCAGCTTGCATGACTATATTCACTTAGTAGGCCTTCTTCTCTTTCTATGTCTCTGAGGAATGTTACAGAATGCTGAATCTTCTCAATCTGGCACATGCATCAAGCAAAAACGGGCTCGCAAAAACAGCGAATCGCTAAAAAAGACCGTTTGCGAACGCAAACCAACACTTCCCAATGCATCAACCCATTTACGCAAAACCCAACACATTCGCAAAAATAGGGACTTGCAATCAATGCGAGAACCCCAAAAGCGAATCCCTAATAGCGAGTCCCACAACAGCCACCGCAAATAGCGATTAGTCCCTAAGGACTCGCAAGCCAATGCATGTAAATTCGCAAATAGCGAATAACCATGAATTCGCTATTTTGCAAGTGCAGATTAAGGGGAATCACAATCGGGTGGTAAAGTTTGAAAACATTAAAAATTCAGGTGCAACCTATCGGAAACCTATTTAAACAGACTCAGAAGGCCCATGAAGCATTCCACAATGACTGCACACTACGTGATGGCGAGGAGGAGGAGGACCCATGCAGCAGGGCAGCGAAGAAGGTGGATACAGGAGAGGACCCTCAGAGTGCGCATCACAGTGCTGGTCCAAACTGAGGATGAGAAATACGATAAGTACAGGCTGGACGGTGCAACGATCATGCACCTAATAGCAGAATTGGAACCCCTAATGCAGCGTCAGACCCGTAGGACCCATGCCATCCCCGCATATGTACAGGTCCAATGTTGCCTGCACCTACTTGCGTCAGGCAGTTTCCAGGGGGTAGTGGCTGTAGCTGGAGGGAATCACAAAGCTCCCTTTCACGTTTCTTCAAAACCTTCCATGACGCCATGATGACAAGGATCCACACCCACATCAGCTTCCCCACAACCCCCCCGGAGTTGAATAAGACATAACTGGACATCTACCAGGTAGCACAATTCCCCCATTTGATTGGCTGCATAGACTGTACGCATGTCCCTACTTGTTCACCAGCAGTGAATGAATACATCTTCAGGAACAGGAAATCATATCACTCTATCAATGTGCAAGTAGTGTGCAATGCTAAGCACATCATTACGGGCAGCGTGGTGCAATTACCTGGGAGCAGCCATGACTCCTACATCTTCCGACACAGTGGCATCCACACGCGTCTGCTCAGGGGTGAATTCTGAGAAGGACATCTGCTGGGTACACACATATAACTATCCGCTACATTAATCAAACAAATGAAAATGCATCACTGTGGCTAACCCTTTGCTTTCCACCCTGTAAGTGACTGCGCATACGCCGTGCGTAACTATATCCTGACGCCAATCCTCAACCCATCAACACCACATGAGCGGATGTACTATGCTGCACACATCAGCACACGGAATGTGATAGAACGCACATTTGGAATACTTAGAAGCCGCTTCCGCATCCTGCACAATACTGGTGGAGCCCTGCAGTACCGTCCAGAGAGATGCTGCCGGATCGTGGCTGCATGTGCCATTCTGCACAATATTGCCACCAGCAGAGGCATGAACATCAAGGTGTCCGACAGTAAGTCAGATGGCGACAACCAACCACCCGCACAACTCCGACAGGCGCACGTGGCAAACACAGGAGAAGGGCAGAGGAGACGTGCAGACATCACCCAACATTATTTCTGAGGCAGGCAATAATGAGCCATGACACCTAGATGCTGAACATGAAAGTATTTATTAACATGAGCCCATGTATCAATGGGTAGCCACACAGAGATGTGTGCTAATCATAGCTATGATTGCATAGGTGAATAACGTTAAATAAACAATACCATGTGCTGGTTAGCAATCATTAGGCTGCAATTGACCATGGTTAAGTCACCATGGCCAAACTGAGGAGAATATGCCTGGCTAGCGCTTCCTGCCACGCACACCCATACGTCTTTCGCCTGCATCGGCCACATCACCATGATGCGCAACTGAAGGGTTTGAGCTGCGCGAACTGCGCCTCCTGGCAGTGGTCACTGGCATCGACAGGCTGCTAAGACTGGAGGCCTCCTCACTCCCCTCCTCCCCTGTCAAGTTGCTGCCGCCAACAGTACCAGCCTGGAGTTGTTCCACGGCGGTGGTCACTTGTCCTAAGGCCCTAGCAACATCCCCACAGTAATGGCCCAGATCTATTTGCATTGCCACGGAGCGACGTGCCAGCTGCGCAGTGGTGTTGCAGAGCTTGTTATTGGCCCTGGTATAGGCTGACATGCACATCATGCTCTGGCGATGCCTTCTCCTCTTTGTGCTTTGGCCCGCAAGCATTGCCTTGGTGAGCTCCTGAATGCTTGCGTTGGTCTGCCTATTCCCCTCCACAAACGCAGTTGTCTGTGCATGCACACTGTCTGTCATTAGGCTGATGTTCTTTGCCAGTTTGGTTATTTGTAGCTGTATTGCGCCCATGTGTCTTGCTTGCATGCGCTGCACGCGTAACATCTGTGACTCCACACCAGCAAACACGTTTGAACCCTGGTCTTCCTGCACAGCAATGCGGGCCCTTGAAATTCGCCTCCGCCCACGTTGGACCTGTGCCTGTGGTGTAGGTGGCGTGGTCACAGGAGGCTGGCTGGTTGCTGGGGTGGGTTCAGGGGCCACCTCAGATTCCATGGGCTGCAGTGAAGGGATCTGGGCCCTGCGTTTGGTAGGTGCGGGTGGTGTGCATGCTGGGGCATCTGGTGGCTCCACATCTGTCTCAGCAGGAGTCTCAGAGATATATAGGCAGTCACTGTCTTCCGAGTCCATCTCAGCTGCGTCTGTGGTGTGAAACAGTGAAATGTTAATATGTGTGCGCCTTCCCATTGTGTGACATCATGCATACTTGGCTCACATTGAATCACTGACTGCCATGCAGTGTTGGCGTGTTTTGCTTGCTAGTGTTGTGTTGGATACCCACTTGACTGACATGACTACGACTCCCATGATGCATTGGGGGTAAGAGGGAAAACGTGGACTGGATTCTGAGCTGTACACTGGGGTTGGCCTGGGGGTATGTGCACCACTGGACATTACGTAGGACTGTATGGTTGCATGCATCTTACCTTGTGAGGTACTTGCCGCGCCGGATGTGTCCAGCTGGGTTACTCCCACCACTGCCTCAGGCTGAATTGTCGCCTCCACCAGGTCCTCCAGGGCTGTGTTGTTGGGTACTGTAGATGTGCCCCCTCCTGTGGCCCTTGCCTCCTTCAGCCTTTCTGCGATACGTTCCTTGGCCCGGCTTCTGAGGTCATACCACCTCTTTTTAGGTCATCAATGCTGCGGTGTGTGACTCCCACTGCATTGACCGTGCTCTTGATGCGCAGCCAGATCCTCCTTTGTCAGCCTCAGGCACTTTCAGGGACAATTTCCCAAAGAGCTTGTCATGGTTTCTGGACACCCCCTCAATGAGATTTTCAAGTTCCCTCTCACTGCATTTCAGCTTCCTCTTCCTGGGCGTGGCACTGTCCCCTGTTGTTGCTTTCCCCATCCTGGTGCACAGTGAGTTGCAGGAAACAATCTTGGGTGTTGTCTCAGCTCAGCTCCAGTACTCTCCTTCCTCCTGTCTCCTCCTCTGGGCATTGACTGAAGCATGGGCTGGCTGACTTCCTGGTTGTGATGTCATCAGCATGTTCCCAGAGCGACGCGCTATTTGCGAAATCGCTAATTGCGAGCTCGCTAATAGAGATTTCGCAAATGGTGGGTTTTCTGAATTTGCGCCTCGCTTTTCGCTACTCGCAAATAGTTTTTGCGATGTTTAGCGAATCGGTAGATTTGCGCGAATGGCTTCATGCATAGCGGATAGCGATTTCTAATTTGCGATTCCTTATTTATCGCAAATTAGGAATCGGTATTTTTGAGTTTGATGCATGTGCCCCAATGTCTTGCAATTGTAGTTGAGGAGGTCTTCATCATTGTTTTTAATGGTTGACTACCAGTGTGGGCATTTACCTTGCAGTTGTTGTGCTTCCCTCGTTCTGGACTTGACTCTCCTAATCCCCAAAAATTGTTTGTTCTTCCTCCCCTTCCTTTCTAGCTTCTGTAATTAGCACAGTGTACCTTGGCATGGTGTTTTTACTCCTCTGCAGCTTCGTCCAGCCAAGTGCGTTGGGTGTTGTACAACGTTTGTGACAGCTCATGACTTATTTTCTCAATCTCGGCATGGCGTCATGGTGCTGTGTCTGTCGTGAAACTGTCTGCTCTGTGTATCTCCAGTCAAGGTCATTCTGTGGCTTTACTGCTGATCAGTGTGGTGTGTAGTGTTGGAGTTGGGTAGAACCCTGGGGACTTACACGCAGAAGATTTACGACTTCCATCTGCCGCAGCAAATTTTCCATTCACAATCTGCAATTTGGAATGAGCAGCTTGGCCGATTGTGTTTTACATGAGTGAACTGGCACTGCACGAGTGCACTTTGTAGGCAGCTCTGGTAATATGGTCACATGCACAAACTTGTGTGTGTCCATAATATGTACATACCTCAAAGCTACCTTCTCTGCTCAATCTACCACACTCCATAGCCCTCTGTTCAGGGTCATTCCCTTGTGTAAAGAGTCAGCCTCTTTTCCGGAAGTCCCTCACTGTAAAGCGTCGGAGCCGGAAATGGGTACTCCTTCAGTGCCCATCATCTGCACAGGGTCTCCCTGTCTCGAAGTACTTACCTCTATTTGAAGTTCGGCACCCGTTAGAACCCAGCCTGCTCTTCGATTCTTCTTACCCCTCACCGTCCGTCCTCTGCTTGGAGCCTCCCTGTCTGCCCTCATCTACTCAATATCTTGCCCAACACAGAGGTTGTGGCCTCTGCAAGCACACCATGCACAATAAGTGAGCAGACTTTGAGTGAATCGTAACCATGGCATATGGAACTGAATATGTTTGGAGTTTCCAAGGCTAGTGGTAAGAGACCAGCCTCTCTTGGGCTCTCAATCATTACTAGCTACCTCTTAAGAGCCCTGCCTATTCTGCCGTAACTGGACAGTTTAAAGAGACTGGTGGTGGACTCCTTCCCCTCTCCCTCCTCCCCCCTCCATCCTTTTTAAGGTTTATAAAACACTGTTAAATTACGTAACAGTAACACCCGTAATTCACAGCATCTCTAAAAAGCAGACATATGATTTGACTCTCTCTATAAAAATATCTATCTATTCTATAATCTATCTATCCTATGATCTATTTATTTTATAATTTTCTAGTCTATAATTTCTCCCATCCGAGAAATGAGGCCTTACTATACAGGCTCATATAGTTCATTTCTGAATGGCTTTCAGCGGTTTAGTACCAGTCCGTGTCCGGTTGATGTTTTATGCTGTAGGGAGCGAACGTACCTTGTTGAACTAAAGGTTTTCTGTCTTTGCCATGCTTGAAGAAGCTCTGGGTTGGATTGGAGTTTTAATAAAGCCTTCAGTTTTTAGGACACCATTGCAAAAAAAAAGTCTTGGTTTTAGGTCAATGTTTTACTGGACTCCTAGGACGGGACACATGACGGATGCTCTTGAGAGCTATTCATACAATTTAAAACATGAACTTCAGCCAGAGTAGGCTTCTCCGGATTGGATGGTGTTGAACACATTTCTTAACTCCGACCATCAGTCTCATTAGCTGTTGGTTGCATCTGGTGGTGTTTCAGTGTGGCAAACCCCAGAGCTAGGTTTTCTACACAGGTATTTGTGTCTTTTGTCGGGGTTGGGAGTTAGCTTTGGGGGAAGATTTATCAATGATCAGGTGTGCAGTTTTATTGTCCAGATTTAATTTTTAAAGTTTACTGTTTAATATCCATTTTTCAATATCATGGGTGGTTTGAGCTCATGTGCGCACCAAGGACGCATCACACTTTTTTCTGTAGCTTATCATGACTGAAAACAGCTGTCAGCAAATGAGACCTTGTGCAAGGCCCATTTCATTATATTTAGAGGCGTTAAGGACCACCAATATCATAGGAACTTTTCCACTCCCAGTGTCATACAACATCTATCTCTTCCATCGCCTGGGCACCCATTTCATGAAAGAATGCTGTTTAGGTATGCTGATTCCTGCCTTATTACTTTTTATTAGTTACATCAACAATATGTTGAACATTTCAATTCCAGCCTCCACTCCTTTTCAAGGTGCCCTAACATCATTATACCTCATACTTCATGCTAGTATCATAAACCCTAAGAGCCTGCTCGCGGCCCCTCTCTAGTCTCGACAAGGCCACACTTTCAGCTTTCAACTAGAATAAATGCAATGTCAGCAAATTTACTCCCTCTCTTATAGGTATTGTGCGCCTAGGGAGTTCAGCAGACATTCCTTCGGAAGGCCATCCATACTGTACCCAGTGAGCTGCCATATGGACTGAGTGACCTCTCGCTAAAATTCCGCTATTGCATTTCACTGACAAAACGTGCATCAGTCTGTCTGGGACCAGTCATGACTGGGAACCCTTAGCTGCTCAGTCTTCTGGGCATCGGGTATGTCCGGTGCAGAATGTTGAACTATATTCAGCGGCGGCTCCTCCGTTATGGTGGAGGAACATCACCCCCCCACCCCCTGCAGAGAGCCAGCTGAGGGAAACGGAGAAAAATAAAATGATGATAATTTTTTATTATCATTTTATTTTTCCCGTTTCCCTCTAGAGCCAGCTAAGTCTGGACGGGGCGGGACTTGGTTGTCGTCACCGGCACAGCCACCAGGATAGGAGTAGTGCACAACCTAAGTGCGCATGACGATTTGGCTGGCTGTCTTAGGCCGGCCAAACTGCCATGCACACTTAGGTTTCTCCAACCCAGCTGTGTTGCTCAGCCGATTGGAGAAACAGCAGACTCCCGGGCACTGTCTGAGCGGCTCAGCAAGCCACTCAGACCAATCCTGGTGCTGCTCTCATGCTATTGAGTGCAACAATCAACAGTGTCTCAACAGGTTACATTTACATAGACAGATTCATAAAAAGCATATAAATTGCAGAAGCGCAGAAAAAAAGGGGAGACAACCAAGGGTGTTCGTTGGTTACTTATGACGGTCTATATTTAAGGATTGGTATACATTAAGTTAGAACCGCACTATTTTCAATGTATGTGGGTGTAACCCTCAAAAAAAGTGTACAGACGTGCTCGTGCAAAGAGAGGTCCGCGCTAGTGACACACGCAAAAAGAACATGGAAAGACAGTGAAATATAGGGCGCATAAAATACAAACAAGGGATGGTTACAAGACAAAATATTTACAATGTGCAAGAATGATTTTAATTTCTTTGTATGCAACCATCAGAGCGCCATGAAATGAACTGAATGGTCGATGGCATTTCGACCTTTGAATACTTTAGGTCGTCATCAGGACCGGGTTACAATTCATTTGTGGAGTGCTGTAAAAGAATTGACAAAGGATAGAATAAGAAGGGGAGAAAAGGGTGATGTCACAATGAATGGTAATGACCGACATGGGAAATACCTGTGGTCGATGAGTTATCCACAAGGTATGTGATTGGATCCTTGGGTCGGGAAGAAAGTTGTGGGGTCATGGAGTACCCGTGCGTTCAAGCGCGGTAAACGAGGGGCCTGGGTGGAAGGACAAAGCGCGGGGAAAAGAAGGAGACCGATTAGGGGTCAGGATGTATCCTGTGTATCGCCTAAAAGGATGACAAGCAATCAAAGATGCCCTTAGAGGACCGAAGTATCGGCTTACCGTAATAAAAAACTAAATCATGGCGTGATGACATCGATTTTAAGGGGAGTTCCAGCAAGTAAGGTGAGATGGCCCTCGAGGGAATCCCGTCTGTGGAACGAAGGTTCTCCGAAATCTGGAGGTCTGAGAGGACTGGATGCGTCTGCCGTTCGTCGTGAAGTGAAGTCACGGCGGGTAAGCACAGGAAAGCTGGGGTAGGAATAGACGAGATCACGTGACAGCGTGCATAAGTGATCGGGTTAGAGCAACCACTAGAGCGGAAGGGGTATTGGTGATGCAAGGGGGTCTCAGGTGCCCCAGGGAGACAGAAAGGAGTAAGAAAAGGGAGTCAAGGAGAATAGTATTTGAATTAACATATCATGTAAAACATCAGAGAAGATATACAGTACAAGTGTAGACTATTTACAAGATATATCCATGAAATACTCGAGTGTAGAGTATGTAAAGTAAGTGACATTTCAGTAGACCATTGAAAACATAACATACATGTCATATATATTGGAGAGTGTCTTACGTAAACAAATTACGAATGTTGAGTCTAGAGTGGACGAAACGGATGGTGTGGTTGAATATACGTTTTCAAGCTTATCCATATATGCGGATCAAGTCATGTATAGAGGAACCCCCAAGTACCTATGGTTGGGACTAAGCCATGGGGTGTGTCTAAGGAATTGGTGTAAGTCCCGTGATGTAGGCAAAGTTCATACCCCAGTACGGCCTAGGAGGCAATGTAATTAGGAGTGCAGCAGTCAAATCTGGATTGTGTTGTTCCATTCATCCAGGGTTTTTAGTCCCTGGTGCACAGAGTTGCATCGTACAATCCATCGACACTCGCATCTATTCAAGAGTTGCTGTAGATCACCCCCACGTAGAGGTAATGTAGGTTGGTCAATAACCTGCCAGAAAATGTCATTGTCAGAGTGTTTTTTTTTAAGATAGTGCGCCACCAGTGGGGCGTTCTCAACCTTGCATCTGATGCGGCTCCTATGCTGTGTAATCCGCTGTTTTACCATTTGTGTTGTTTGGTCAATGTATAGTAGGTCGCACGGACAACGTATAGCATATATTACATTTGTAGTTCGGCAGTTGGAGAATTGCTTTAGTTTGTATGTGTGGTTTTTGACCTTGAACTCTTTGGTGTTTGATGTAAGGGGACACACAATGCAGTTTTGGCATCTGTAATGGCCTAGTAATGGAGGAAGGCCCCATGAAGAGGTTATGGAGGTAGTGTTCTTGATTTTTTCAGGCTATGTCACAGCATGTACAAGATGGTCAGAAAGATTGTTACCTCTCTTGAAGGAGAAAAGGAGCGGTTCCTGAAAGAAGATGTTGGTTCGTAGGACAGCCCAATTCTTCCTAATAATTTTGCTGATTTTGTTACTTGAAAGGCAAAACGTTGAGACAGAAGGGATGCGTGTATTAACCCGTTTTTGTCTGGGTGTTAGAAGTACATCCCTATGACAATACCAAGCGTGTTTTTGAGCGCGAGTAATCCAGCACCGAGGGTACCCCCGGATGGCAAGTTTCTCAGTCAGGATTGCTGCTTTGTGAAGAAAGTCTTTCTTCCATTTGTAGTTCCTTCGAATACGAAGGAACTGTCCGTACGGAAGACCAACCTGAAGGCCACATGGATGGTAGCTGGATTTTTATAAAAGAGTGTTGCGTTCCGTAGGCTTCCGGACAAGGGTGGTGCCAATGCATCCGTCTTCAATATGGAGGGTCAAGTCTAGAAATGGTAAGTCATTTTTCCGTGATTCAGAAGTGAATTTGAGGTGGAGTTGGCAATTATTGAGCCAATTTAGAAAGGCCAATAGGTTGTGGTCTGCTCCTTGCCATAATAGGAGTATATCATCGATATACCTCCGCCAAAAGCCAATTTGTTAAAAAAAAAGGGTTGGTAGGGGTAAGTATTTTTTTGGTTTCCAAAATGTGCAGATATAAAATGGCAAAATTAGGGGCGAAACATGCGCCCATAGAGACACCCTTGATCTGAAGGTAGAATGTATCCTTGGATAGGAAATAGTTATTGTTCAGTGCAATTCGGAGTAGGTCAATTACAAAATCAGTGGGTATACGACATGGTTGGGGACGGGTATTGAGTAAATTCTCGATGATCTCCAAGCCATCATTGTGGGGGATATTTGTGTACAATGACTCAATATCTAACCCTACCATCAGGTCAGTGTTAGGGTTAAAAGGGCGGTCCCCAATCAGATTGATGAGGTCTGTGCTATCCCGTATATACGTATCAGTCAGGGGTACAAATTCCTTTATAATGGCATCTATGTATTTTCCTAGGGGTTCAAGTATAGAGCCACACCCTGAAACAATAGGGCGACCCGGTGGGTCCGTAGTGCTTTTATGAATTTTAGGTAGGACATAGATGACTGGTGTCCGGGGGCAAAGGTTGTTGAGGAAAGAGTGTTCTTTTTTGGAAATAATATCCGACAATCTGGCTTGATAGGTGACAGTTTGGATATGATTGCAAATGCTATCAAGGGAGTCGCCTGGGAGAGCTCGATAGTGACTTTTGTTTGAGAGTTGTCTCATGATGTCAGCGTCATATTTGTTGTTATCCATAATGACACCCTTATCAGCCGGTTTGATAATGAGATTGGAATTTGCTTTGAGGTTATGGAGGGCCTGTTTTTCAGCGAGTGGGAGGTTGTAAGGGACAAATTCAAATTGGCCCTCCATTTCCATTATTTCTTGAAGAGCTAGCTGTTCAAAGGTGAGTATTTCAGGGGGCATGCAATTGGTAGGTGGAAGGAAGGTGGAGGGTGGGTGGAAGGGGGAATAGGCTAAAGAGGAGTCAGACGTTTTTTTCCCCAAAAAATTGTTTTAATTTGATGCGTCTGAAAAATCGTTGTAAATCCTACTGCTTCGATCAGTCTGGACAAAGGAGAGGCCCTTGCTTAGGAGAGATATTTCATCAGAGGACAGTTCATGTTCAGACAGATTGAAGATGGGAATCATGTTCAACCCTGGAGTAGGTGTTGCATTGGAGATGGGTGAGGTGGTCGGTAGTATGCGAGGTGTAGTTATTGTGGAGGCCCCCATTGATAGAATTTGAGTCTCGTTTGGCGTTCGCCTGCGTATTGGTACTGGTAATGTCCTCTTGTTCTGCCTCTCCCGCGTCCACGGTTCACTCCTAAAAAAATTAGGAAGACGTGGAGGGGGTGGTCTATTATGGTTTCTTTCTGTCTGAACTAGAGCCCTCACCAGGGTCGGAGTCTTCAATGGATGTGCTGGATGAGTCTGAAAAGGTGATGGCTTGGTTATTTCTATATCTGCCCCAATTTCTGGTTCTCTGTGGTTGGCAGGGGGTATCGTAAAATTCGTCCCATAGGTATGGGTATGTTTTCTCTACGTTGTAGCTCTTAATGTCCTTTTGTATTTTACTGATTTTTTTATTTTGTTCAAAGATGTTGAAGGTAGTGATAGTCTGATTGATTTTTTTTCTAACAGGTTTTTTGCATCAGTAATACTAGAGTCTTCCTGAATGAGTTTCTCCAACTCTGTAATCTCTTCAAGTTCTTTGCGGCTATGTTCAATGGCGGTGTCTATGCTTAAGAACATCCAGTGTCTGAAGCAGGTTGTGGCCAGATGACTGAAACCAGTATGAAACTTTGGATCCTGCATAAAAATAGCAGGAGTGTTGCGAATTGGCAAGCCTAGAGGAATCACATTAGATATTTAGTATTCTGTAAGCATACCTACATGTAGGTTTGTACGGATCTGTTTTTTCTTTAGTTTCACAAGTTTATCCAGTAGGACCCTTGGGGCCAGATGTACGACGGTTTTTAGCGTGCGCAAATGGGTTTTAGACCCGTTTGCTCACGCTAAAAACCTTGGGCCCATGTACAAAACCTATTTTGCGAGTCGCTAATCCATTAGCGAGTCGCAAAATAGGTTTTGCGACTCGCTATTAGTAAGGGGCGTTCCCTTTCTAACAGCGACTCATGAGCCATGTATGAATGTTTTTTTAACCGTAATTGCGGTCGCAAAACACTCGCAAATTACCACCTACTTGAAGTAGGTGGTAATGCAATCGCAAATGGAAAGGGGTCCCCAGGGGACCCTACCCCCTTTGCAAATGCATGCAAAAATATTTTTTAAGGGCAGGCAGTGGTCCCAGGGACCAGTGCCTGCCCTTAAAAAATGAAACGAAAACGTTCTCTGACCACAGTCCCTGCCCCTCTCCAGCTGCTGTTTTACTGGGCTCAAATCCGCACCGGTTAAAACCGGGACTGGTGATTTCAGGACCGGAAACTCCAGGCCACTCTTAGTATGGCAAAGCGGTATACCCAAAGGGACCGGGATACCTCTTAAAAAATGTAATGTGAAATTCAAAAATGTACACAACTTTGTACTGTCTCCCTCCCCCCCACCCCATTGCTCCCTACCTAAGTTTGTGCTACATAAAAAACCACTGCCAATGCCAGGAAAGCAACACAAGTTGGGCATCTTGTAATCCTCAATCTGCACTTTTATCTTTTTCAGTAATTCTATGCAGCCACCAGCTCAGTTCACCACTAAACAATATCTGGATTGGCAAATGTTAGCTGATGACAAGGGGGCAGAGCAAGGGTGGGCGAAGGGACCTCTGGGTGTCCTTTGTCTGATGAGCAGTCGCACAGAGGCAGTTGTGGTGCGGGCATACTATTTAACCGCATGTTGTCCACCACAGTGCTCAGAGCTGTGTGTGTTCGCTCCACTCACCTCCTCACAGCTGGAGGTGTGTATTACTGGGCCACGTGTGTGACATATTGGTGTTGCTTTTGTGGTCGTCTACGTAATGGGTGGAAGCCAAACTAGGCTAAGGCATGGCATTCAGGCAACTGTAGGCTTGTGCTCCCTTTCTTGTGCGAGGGCCCACTGCAGCACTGCTTGGCCTTTGTTTCATCTCCTTATCCTCCACGCACTTACTTTTTTCAAATGTGGGCATTCAGAGCAAACATGCAAAATGGGAGCGGCCACGTAGGAGAGGAGCTCCGGCACTGTCCAACCTGTGAGCCAGTTATTCTTACTCCCCCCACCCCCCACACACGTCTGCTCCTTGGATTTCGGAGGGAGACCCCCTCTGGAGGCACAGTGGGTGGGAGGGCCACTAGGCCAGCGGTGAGGAGGTGGTCGGCCCAGCGCAGGAGATTGGAGGCTGGAGAACCCCACTAGCAGGGTACACAGGACCGGAGCAGAGCGGGAGGGCATACAAAGGCCCCAGTAGGGATGAAGCAGAGCTGGCCTTAAGGGCACATATAGCAACAATACTGGCGGCACTGCGAGAGACGAAGACTGCCCTGGAGCTCAAAATTGATGCCGTAACACAGATTGTGGGTCTATTGAGGACGGACCACAGTAAGTCAGTAGATAGGGTGTCAGAGACAGAGTCCACAATCACTCACTTGACACCGGCAATATCAGTGGAGAAATTGCATATTGAGGCATTTTGAAAAGACTGTGGCAGCCCTTGAAACCAAATTGGATGATGCAGAGTTGCGATCTCGCCGCAGCACTGTGCGAATGGTGGGTGTCCTGGGGATAGTGGAAGGCTCATGCATGGAGTTGTTTCTTGAGGACTGGCTGTCCTTGGTGGTGCTGGGGGGGGGACACTCCAAGTGGTTTACAGTGGAGAGGGCCCTCAGGGTTCCTGGGGGGCCCCCCAGGGCCTGGAGCGCTGCCATGAGCAATCGTTGCCCACCTGCTGAATTTCCGGGACACAGACAATCTCCTCCAGGTGCAATAGAACATGGCACATGGCCCCTGGAGGGTGGGGGGTGTAGTGTGAATATTTATCCCAACTACACAACGATGGTGCAGCAACAGCGGGAATCCTTTCTGGGGGTTAAGAAGCACCTCTGCCTTCTGAACATATAGTATGCCCTCTTCTTTCCGGCATGGCTCAGGATTGTGGACCAGAGAACCTTCCAATATTTCACAGCGGCAGAAGAGGTATAAACTGACTGGAGGTCAAGGGCTACCTGAGGCCAGATAGAGGTGAGGGGGCCTAGGCAGGTAGCTGGCGGGTGCCCCGTAAGCGCCTTAGAGCACATGGATGCCCGTCATTGGCTCCATTGAAGGGCCAGGGTAGTGGCGGCATTGCAGCAGGCCCCGGAGGAAGTCAACTAGTGGGATGCCCTGGCGGTGGACTCCAGTGCATCCGAGAGTAGCTCACCGTCTGGAGTGGCTCGGAGGGTGGGCCGCCGCTCCCTGGTGTGACACCAATGACGGGAGATGAGATAATATGAGGTGGAGACTGATATGTACGCTGAAAACTATGGTGGTTCACTGAGTCTGCATATATATGTGTGGAAGTGGGCGGGGGGGCTCGTGGAGGCTCAACTGCAGATCTACAGGTCACCACAAGCCACAAATTGCCTCCTGCCACTGTGAAGTGAATTAATAGTGTTAAGTGTTAACATGGTTGTGGCGACAGAAACCTCAGCAGTTGGGGAAGCAGGCAGTTTCAAGCCTGCAGCCAAAGAGTGTAGGGAGGAGAGGACGGTTGTCAGAAGTTGGGTGGGGGGGAACAGCATGTTACCAGTAGCGGCGTCACTCTGTCCTGGGATCTGATATGACAGGTACATTATCCAGGACACGGTATGACTGAGCCCATGTCCATATCAACAGAGAGGGGGCTGTTGGACTGCAGGGTCACCCCCAAACCTTTTGCCTTTCTCCTCTCTTTTTTGCTGAATTGATTTGGGTTGGCCCTAGGACTCTGGGCACTTGCCCACTGCTAAGCAGTGCTAAAGTGCATGTGCTCCCTACTTTAAAAATGGTAACATTGACTTATCCACAACTGGCGTATTTAATTTACTTATAAGTCCCTAGTAAAGTGCACTATATGTGCCCAGGGCCTGCAAATTAAATGCTACTAGTGGGCCAGAAGCACGGATTGTGCCACCCACTTAAATAGCCCTTTAAACATGTCTGAGGCCTGCCACTGCAGAGCCTGTGTATGCAGTTATAAACTGCCAAGTCAACCTGGCAAGTTAACACTCTTGCCAGGCCCAAACCTTCATTTTTAAAACATATAAGTCACCCCTAAGGTAGGCCCTGGACAGCACCAAGGAAAGGAAGCAGTGTATTTAAAAAGTTGGACATGTACTTTTAAGTTTTACATATCATGGTAATGAAAAACTCTGAAATTCATTTTTCACTACTGCAAGGCCTATCTCTCCCATAGGGTAACATTGGGACTACCTTATTACATTTTATAATGTAATTTCAAATTGAGAAATTATAGACCTTTCAAGTTTGGTGTCTCTGGACTCACAACTTAAAATCCACGTTTACCATAAGTTGTTATTTTAGACTTAAAGTCTGAAAATGCCCCTTTTAGAAAGTTTAACCATTCTGTGTCTTCTGCCTGTCTCTGAATACACGTCTGAGGTGGGTGACATCTGGGCTTTGTGCATTCCCTCCAGACATCCACACACAAAGGGAGCTTAGGTGGGACTGATGGTCCATCAACATCCTGATAGGTCATCATGGGCAGGATGAGAAGAAGGAGCTGACAGTTACACCTAAATAGGCTGTGCCTGTCCCCATACAAAGGGCTGAATACCCCCCTGGAGCCAGGGTAGGAAGAGCAAGGACTTTGTGCACTCCAAAGGCCTCTCTTTAAAGTCCCCCCCACTTTAAAGGCACACCTGGGTATACATACTAGAGCCCTGACACCAATTGAGTAGACTTCTGGACCTGAGGAAGAAGGAATGCCAGGATGCCAGGAAGAAGGACTGCTGCGCTGCTGAAAAGACTGTCACTCTGCTGGACTCCTGCTTTACTGTGCCTGCCCTGCTGCCCTCCTTGCCTAGGAGTGAGAAGGACTGGACCTGTATCTCTTCATCCAGAGAACCAAAGTGACTCTTAGGGCTTGCTGGCCTACCTCCTGTTCTGAAGGCCCAGGGACATCAGAAACTTCCAACAACCCTTCTACAGCCTCTGGACTCTGCCAGCTGTGAGTCTTGCCCTACCAAGTGGTGCCAATCCATATCTGGGCACTTGGAAGTGGGTTTTCTGGCTGTTTTCCTGCAAAATCCATGCATCACTGTCGTTGCGCCGGTGCAACCGACGCATCCCTCCTCAACGCCGACGCACCACCCCTGCTGCTGAGAACGAGGACATCGCATCACCAGCTGCATGGCTCGACAACAATGCATCACCTTCACCGTAAAGGGTTCGCCGACAACACATCTTCGACTACACGGATCGGAACCGATGCATTACCTTCATCCGAAAGGATCCATGTCGACGCATCACCTCCTCTGCTCCCCACATCGGGTCTTCGACGTCAATGCATCCTCCATCCAAAAGGACTTTTTCAGCGGGACAAGTCTGGTCCCTGTATCCGACCGGCTCTCCATCGCTCTATTTTTCTAACCTGGTGTGTATTATTTTTTTGTGCGGTGTTTTCACTGTTTTAAGTGTTGCACAAATACTTTACACATTACCTCCTAAATTAGGCTTGCCTGCTATTGGCCAAGCTACCGGAGAGTGAGCAAAGATTAATTTATGGTGTGTAACTGATTTACCCGAACTAGGATTGTAATCCCTACTTGGACAGGGTGCATACCTCTGCCAACTAGAGACCCAATTTCTAACAGGGGCTCTCCCTGAAAATATTTTCTTGGAATGTGAATGTAAAGTGCTCAGGTACCTGACCAACCATGATCCCAATGTGGTTTTGCTGCAAGAGACACATTTGGTGGGGAATATTTGTGGCTTCCTGAACTGGGGGTGGTATAAGCCGCTGGCCCATGTTGGCTTCTCGAGGGGATCACGGTGTGTGGGTGTGCTGGTGCGCAGGTCACTGCTGCTGGAGGTGTCCCGTACATTGGTGGACACACAGGTATACTATGTGGTGGTTGGGGTTGCTGGAATAGTATGGGCTTGGCAGTGGCCTCCTGGTATTTACCACCAGGATAGCAGGAGGAGGGGCTGGTGAAGCTTGGGGGCATGGATAGCACATACTCCAAACGTGCTGTTGCTCGTGAGAGGTGACTTCAACTTCACACTTCAGGGAGACTTAGACCAATTGAGAAGTTCAAGGGTCTCTTGTAGGGAAGACAATCAGCTGGGAGATTTCTTAGCCGCGACTGGAATGGCGGACTTGTGACGGGCTCATAATCCCCAAATGTGTCATTACTCATTTGCTTCAAATTCAATGCGATCAGTGTCTAGACTGGACTACCTGTTGGTGCGCATCATCTGGTGGGAACATTTGGGAAAACTGACTGCTGTCACTAGATGCTGAAAAGGCATTCGATTCCGTGGAGTGGCCATACCTATTGGCAGTTCTGTAGAAAATGGGCTTTGGACCAAAGTTTCTGCACTGGGTTGGGCTTCTGTACAGGGATTCAGTAGCCCAGGCCCACGTTAATGGGGCAATGTTGAGGGAATTTAGGCTGGGGAAGGGCACCACACAGGTCCTGTTCGCGCTTGTCATTGAGCCTTTGGTGGCCTGGCTTCGGGAGGGGGACACTTGAATCAGAGCCTAAGGAAGGACCTAGACTGAGAGGACATGGTCTCGCTTTATGCAGATGATGTCCTCTTGTTAGTAGCAGAAGCAGAACTCTCGATCCCACGTGTCCTGGACATTATTGAGGTGTTTGGTACATATGCCGGGATATGCATCAACTGGAACAAATTAATAGTGTTTTCAGTGATGGAAGGGTGCCCATTGGAGGGGTGCGAGGTTGTCCACTGTGCTGTGAATGGGCAGGATTCAAATACCTGGGCATCTATGTTGCCACACAGTCTGACATCTTTTTCCAGGAAAACCTGAAGCGTATCCTGCATGACTATAAGGGGGCGGAGAAGACTCACGATCTCCAAGCTGGGCAGAGCGGCACTGTACAAGATGATTTTCCTCCTGAAGTTTTTGTATGTCCTGCAGAATTCACAGTTTAGGGTCCCGGAGAAATTTTTTAAAGAGGTTGAAGTCATGACTAGGCAGTTGATTTGGGATGGGGGCTGACTGAGGATTGCCTTGTCCATCTTGACAAGGAAGCCTTATGATTGGGGTGGAGGGGCTTCCAAATCTGAAGCTATACTACTGGGCGTTCCAAATGCAAGTCATTAATGATTGGGTGTATGCGACGCAGCAAGAAACATCTTTATATGCAGACAGGACCGCTCTAGTTCCAGACAAACTCAAGGCTAGAATATGTTGTCCTTGATACAAGGAGTAAATAGTAACTTTTTCATCCTGGATAGATTTGCTGGAACTGTACTGCACCAATCAGAGCGACCCTCTTTCATTCAAAGATAGTATGGCTGCGTGTATAGCTTCTATATCATACATGTTTTCATAGATAAGGACCTTCCTGATGTCTGTTCTTCTGTATTTAGGTGCCTTTCACTGGGTTAGTTTGGTCACAGAAAGTTGGTGTGGGCGCAGAGAACCCCCTAAATTCTGCACCCCAAACATATTACCTAAGATACTCGCCCACGGGTTGATAAATTGGAGATACTGTAAAACCTACATTTTATGAAGGAATGTGTCTCCGAGATAAGGCACCCCACAACAATCTTAAATACAGTCAACTGGTAAGGGCCTTCTCAATAATTGAGTTCTAGATCGGGAATTCGTTTGAAATACTTACTACAAAAATTCAGAAGATATGATACAGAAATCATAAATGCAGAAGCATAAAGTCCGTGCCATGAAGGCTCTTAGAATAGGGCATTACAAAATAATGTACAAATCTGAGAAAAATTCTAAGTCCTAAGTGAGCAGCAAATTCAGTACAGAAACCGATAGCATCCCTAGTAGCATCAGAAAGGGTTCTGGCTTGTGTTGAAAATCAGGAGTTTATATAAGAAATCTTTTCCTAGAACAGAATAGAAAGTGCAGATTCATCGTAATGTGAGCAAAAGTATTACATTATTGGGAATTCAGAACACAATTTCTTGAAACGTCATATTGTCTTTGCATCTAAGTTCCATCCCTCTAAATGAATATTTATTACGTCCACTCTGCCAATGCCATTCAAAGATGTCAGAACAAACTAGTTACATGAACTACTGCAAATTATGATCAATGAATAGGGTACAGTGAGCCGGGTTCTTGAAAGATGCAACAATAAGTGGCTACCCTGGAAGTTTTTCCTCGAGAACAGCAGAATACAGTGTCGATGGAAATAAACAGACATGGCTCTTCTTGACCTTGTGCTGCAGAAATGATGAACAGCGAAATGTGCAGGGGAAGACATCCATTTCAAACAAAATTGTGTTTGGGCCTAAATTCAGGCCTAGTTAACAAGAGCCAGGAAAACGCACTTCTATATGTCATAGCAAAATTGTTTCAAATACGATAGCATCAGGTCAGTGTGCACAAATACATTCAAGAATAAATCCACATTTTACATGTTATTAATGATGCACAAAAACGCTAACATTGGCAAGCATGTAATTTTTATGCTTTAGTTGATTTGTCAACATTTAATGTCAAGACTTAGGGCCACTCAAAAGGGAGATTCTGCATCAAAAGGGAGCATTCATCTTTCCCTAATCTCCCTTCCCACTCAATTTGCATTGCAATGCTGAATATTTACTTTTTAGCAGGGAGAAAGCAAACAAAGTGAGCCTACGTACATGTAAGGCAAAGAAGCAGAAGTATCCCTTCAAAAGGGGGGAGTTGGGGTGTATGTTTCAGTTTAGATTGTGCACTTCACTGGTGAACTGTTGTCTGCCCTATTTTGGGTTTTCTGTAGGAATCTCCCAGTTTAAAAGCTGTAACTATTCTCGTCAGTTACAGTTCTCACTATTATGCACATGCCATCCCGTAAACACTAATCACACTCCCTGCCATACGTGCACACATACAGGTACACCTCATCATCACAATCAGATACTGACACACACACACACAGCCACTTGCACTTGCACTGCTCCTGCCTATACTGTACCTCTTCTTGCAGGAGGAAAGCTCGTGCTGCAGATGCCCATGTGGAACCTGTTCTCTTTCTGTAGCTTGTGATTGGCTGGCACTAGGCAGGAGCCAAAATGATTGGCACTGCCAATGCTTGTATTGAATCCGCTTCAGAGATCGGCAGGTACTGAGAAGCTTCCTGATGCCATTGGAGGGTACAAACTGCACCAGAGGCATTGGCACCAATCTTAGCATTCATAATGTAGTAGACTAACACTACGTATGTATGTATAGGCCTAATGCCATCCCTCTCCTCTCTTCTGAGAGGTATATTCTAGATGTGTTGTGTAAAACCCTGTATAAAGGTTATTTTGTCACTCTCTCGTTTTACTTCCTCTTTTCTTGTCTTCCTTATATAACATTTAACTTACTGTTTTTATTTATCTTTCTGCACTTCCCTCCTGTATTCTTGCCTCTCTCCCCCTTTCATTCTATTCACCACTCTACCGAACTCCCCCCTCTCTCTCCGCCCCCATTTCCAGATGGAATAGTCTGCCTCACCACCAGGTGCAACCCCTCCAATCTACGATACAAGGCTCACCTGGAGGAAGTGCTGCAAGAGATGGAGCGCAAAGGATTGTGGGCACAGGTGGACGTACTGGAGGTGGAGGACTGGGAGAAGGCGACCTCCGCACAGGAGGCCAGGCCGGGCACAGAGTTTATCTCCGGGGTGGTGTACCTGTTTCGAAAATCAACGCCAAAACAACTGGAAAGTTAATAGGAACAAAGCCCTCAACATTATCAAAAAAACATTTTTCATACACAACCAATAAAGTTCGTTTTTTTCTTTCTTACTGGCCTTTTTCACTAAGCTTCATTTTGGGGTTGATGTGTGTTCCCCAAAGTACAGCCGCTCTTAAAAGAAGTCCTCTTGAGGTCCAGGGTCAGACCAACCCTCGTGTCTTTCAGCAGCTAAAATGATCGTGTCATATGCACTTTGTCCAGTGGGTGGTACTGCTCTCTAATAATTTAGCAAAGCTGGTAGTTTCTTTTAGTTTCATTTATGACTCAGATTGGAGGAGGGACAGTAGGTTTGCAGTAAATCATTGTCGCTTTCACCTCCGCCTCTGGAGTTTGAGAAATGCTCAGACAGGGCAGAGGATGTGGTGCAGCGGCCAGGGCAGCTGACTTCGGAGCACAGGGTTCACGGTTCGATCCCCTGCTCCGGCGGCAGCTCAGCTCAGCACCGTGTGACTCTGGGCAATAGCTCACTTAATTTCCACGACGGCCCCCAGCGCCTTGAGACCCCTAAGGGTGAGTAGTTCGCGCTTTACAAATACGGATTTTAGAGGTAGCAGAAAAGAGATGAAAAACAGAAATAGAGAGGATACAGGGAAAGAAGAATAATTTGACAGTAAAAAGTGAGCAAGTAGATGTGAGAAGGATAAAAGAACAAGCATTTACAATGCAATAGGTCTCGCACTGACATTATTTTGAGCTATTGACATTGTAAATGAAATTGTTTTTTGGTTTTGTTTTTCTTTTGTAAAACATAAATAAAATGCATTGTAATTTAATATGGCAATTGCTAAAAAAAAGTTGAAATGCGAAACCTATTGCATTTACACTATTGTACTCACAGTGCTTTGTCTGCCATAACCCCAGTGCATCTCTTTTCTTGGGAGGTGAAATAGCTCAGCGGGTTACTGCGTCTGCTGCAGCAGCCTAGCTGTCCGCAGTTGTAAATCTAGGCCTCGGATGACCCGCTTTCAGGGACAGGTTGGCGGAATTGACTGGGTTAAATATGATGTATCCGAAATGCTCAGTAAAATGCTCTGCACCGGGGCAGTTGCCAAGGCAGTTCACAAAAAAATGGTGTTTGAAAACGTGCAGGAGAGAAGCACACAGTATCCCAGTGAATTATGGACCCGGTGCTGGCCTAAATACATCCCGGGTGGTGGGGTGAAAAGACCCACGCTGGCACCCCCGGCATGCCATGGCCTCCAGAGAGCCTCTTGTTCCGTGCACACCAGTTGCTGATTCCGGTTTTCCCCACACAGTTAGAGTATCTGCCCTGGTAGTCTTTCTTCCCTGTTTTTCCTTTTGCTTTGGACACATGTGAGCAACAGTAAAGCCGTCCTTAATATTGTGTTCGCTGCATTTGTACATCCCGCAAAAAGTCAATATAGTTAGTGCCGCTAATTCTGGATAAAACGACAATGCACTCTAGGGACGACTAGTTGGTTGACGTTTGAAGGCGATCTGACATGAAGACCATCTAAATCATTGTTGTCCATTGGTTTAAGGACTCTTCTAATCCTGGGGGCTAATCATGTCTGCTGCCACTAGACCGGACAGAAAACTGGAAGTCCAAGAAGAGAACAGGCTCTTTGGAGACAAGAGGCGACCAAATATGGCAGGGGCCACATTTTTATTACGTTTAGGAAAATTATTCGTATACAAAATAAAACGTTTATTTCGCGATGTGGTAAAATCTTGCCAGCTTGTTTTACCGAATTATGCTTTCTGCATTGATTTAAATATGACAGATTAAAGGATATATGTTGTTTTACGTAAGTACGTTTAACATCCATTAGTATCCCGACACAGGCCCCGGGGCTGGGGGAGGGGCACCTCACAGCTGCTGCCAGTTAAACACTCCCTGGCATGAGCAGTGCACGTCAACGAGGCCCCGCTTAATGCACGGCAATTCGGCTCCTTCCTCACCCCTTCCTCTCTTGCTCAATATTTTACTCTCTGTCCCTGGGTTTCTCGTAAAGCCATCCTGACGGTGCCCCTGCCCCCCCTCTGCTGTGTCACTTGTGGGGTTTCTACTAAACCCCTGCACTGTCCTGATATTAAAGTCTTGGAGCATAGCGCCTACTCACTGCATGCCATTCCACAGCGCTGTTAAGAATTATTATTATTGTTATATTTTGCATTGGAGCGCTTTATATGATCACCAATTACGTTACACAAGGACACATTCATTTTTGGTAGGTTCAGGGAGATTAAGTGATTTACCCAGAATCACAGGATGTGGAGGCGACGCTGAGACTCGAACCTGGTTCCCCAGCTTCAAAGTCGGCAGCTCTGGCCGTTAAACCACACCCTGTAACTAGCACCCTATTTAATGGAAAGGGGACGGACACAACTGACATAGCACGTGCAATGGAGGTGGGAGGGGGCCCCGGAAAGAAAGCCTGCAAGGGGGTGGAGATGCTGGTACCAGGAAGTAGAGAGGGTGATAGGAAAAGGGGAGAAGTGGGAGAAAACGCGATGGGAAGCGGTATGGAATGAATGAGGCAGAAAGTGAGAAGAGGAGAAGAACTGAGGCAAACTGAGTTTGGTAAAGGAGTAGGGAGAACTGCAGTGAAAGAAGATAGAAAGGGAAGGATGCAATAGAGAGGGGGGAGTGATAGGGAAGAGTGAGGGGTGGAAGGAAGCAAGAAGAGGGGTGAAGGGGAGATATAAACGCGAGGGAGGATGAGGTGCGAGTAAATAGCGAGAATGAGGAAAATAGATGAAAAAGAGAGAGAGGCAAAAGCCGGCAGAGCGAGAGAGAGGGGGAGGTGGAGTGAGAGCCCCCAATGATGATTCACAGTGATAGTCAGTTCATGGGAAGGGGGTATGTATCTTGGACTGAAAGCAGAGGTGATAAGGGATTCTAACAGCTGCACTTTCAAATGTCAGACCTGTAAATCAAGGAACAGAGACACGTGTCTATTTCTACAGGTAAAGGTCCCAGCTCCCCCGCCACTTCACCTGTGATCTTATGTGTGTGCTAAAGTGAAAGCGTGTCATTTTGCCGCTTTCCCAAAAGGAAGGTGTCAGGAAAGTGCCAAGTGGCAGGTCTAGGCCTTCTTTGAGAAAAATTCTTACTATGGCAGATATTCCCGAAATCCGAGAAAGCTGCAGCCTGGAATGGCCCGTTTTGTGCTGAAGGTAAAAACACACTTTGTTACAAACCGCAAACCGCTGCATTCTGGGACTTGTGGTGTGACCGCCAATAACCCACACATACAAAGTGCTGCTAGCTCAAAAAGCCAAGACTGGCTGAAGGTGTCCCATCTGACACTAGGCAGTTATGAAAGGGGGGGTGTCATGAAGGAACGAAAACTACCAACTAATGTCATAAGTCTCAGCTGGTTATGGGGGTGACTGTCAAACAGTCTTGGGTTTTCAGCCAACAGCACAAAGCCTCCTGGTAGTTGTAGTTTGTTTCCAATCTAAGAGAGAGCCCAGGATGCTAAGTGTAGCGAAGGAGAAAACTAGGACTGGCTAAAAGTCATCAACACGATTTGGAAATAGTAGGCAACTATAAAAACTTTTTCACGCACTATGTAATTCTAAACAGCACCAGGACACCCTCCAAAATTAAAAAATATAATTCTTAAATAAATAAAAAAACTGAACTATTGGTTGGCCAGCACTCAGGTTGCCAAAGTGCTAGTCCCCGGGTGTCATTTACAAACCGCATTGCATTCTGGAAGTTGTAGTTTTGTTGCTTTATGGGCGCTTGAACTGAAGAAGAGGATTATTACACCTGCTGATAGCGGCTACAGGAAAGTCGGAGACTGCGAACATGGCACCCTGCTGACTTTAAACGATCTGCCAAGGATCTTAAATGTTGCCTTTTTCATAAGCACGTGCTCTGCTGCCTTCTCGGTTTATTGAGTCCGCCCTCGCGCTATCCCGTGAAGAGAGAACCGCCCACCCCTTGCAGAAAAGGCAGGCCAACATCTACTCATATTAGAGAAGAAATTGCCCACTTTAGACCGGCAATAAAAGAGGGATTCGTTGACACGAATAATTGTTAATTGTAATAATTGCGCAGCCCTCCCCCAACTTTAATTAAAACAGCCCCTTGCCGAACATCTTCTGCAAATGAAGACGTGAAAATACTGCGAGGAGCCGGCGAAATTGACACAAATTTTAAACCACGTATTTGTTTATTTTTTTGGTCTCCACCCCCAAAAAATATAAACAACACACTTTTTGCTCTGTTGAAATTAAAAAACATTCCCATGTTCCCGGGCGACAGCCCATCTCTCTTCGCCGGCTCGGCTTGTGTATAGTTTGCATGCCCTCTTTTCTGTTCAGGGGGAATTTGGGGTGATTCGGGGCTAATTGCAGCTCAGAGCCAGGGAGAGGTAATTAGCCCAGATTACAGGCGTTCAACAGGAGATCCTGGACTCGTTTGTACAATATCACACTGTCGTCCTGAGCCCCAGTAACTGCACCCCCAGTTCAATCTGTGTCTGCGCATTTGTGAGGGGCGTAGAAAACACCCGCTCCGATACAAACGTTGGCACACCTCGGGTTTTGTATTTTTAATAAAATAACTGCATTTGAGGTAGCTGACGTAGCAAAAAGTGACTGTTAGGACATAATACAAAAAAAATACAAATGCTATAAAAACATAATGAAACACCTTTTACGGTTTTATCTTTTAAAGTGTTAGGATTTGGTGAGGGAAACGTTGTTGTGAAAAATGATAAATAAAAAATAATTTGACATACAATCAGTAGTCCTCTCTTACGTAGATGAACTTGCGTAAACGCTGTTACCATAAAATATGTGCTAAAACTCGTGTGTGTTTATTTTCAGAAACCCGTATTGGCGGGAGATAGATGGTGAAACGTGCGCAAGACAAGTTAAGGGATGGTAGTTTCCAGACTGGCAATGAAAACACGCATCGGAAAAAATAATTTAAGGCGCTAAATTTTGTTGGAAATGTTTATTCAAATTTTGTTGGAAATGTTTATTCAAAAACAGGAGAAAAGAAAACCTTTGTTTTCATTTTTTCTTCACTATCTTGTTTTTTGGTAGCTAAGAGTTACGCCTGGTATTCAGTAAATATATGCATATACCACCAATAGAAAAACATATTGTAATGACACCGTGACTATAAGCCACTTTGAGTAAAATAGCCCAATGCTGAGCATATAGCTAAATAGAAAGACCATTCAAACTGCTCTAGTTAATCAAGAGGTCTCAGAACTGCTCTTAAAAGTCTGGTTTAATGTGCATTTGCTATGAAACTAAAGACCGGCTTCGTAGCGCAAATACACATAAATCGGCCAGGAAGTAGGCGGGATGGTGATAAAAATAATGCACGTGCGCAGGGTAAAACCAATCCGGATGTCTTTCAACTTTTCACTGAGAAATGGAATTAAATTAAAGCCAAAGGTGAGAAGTTTTATTTATAAATTTTCTTGCACCTAAAAAAACGGTATTGAAGAAAAACAGGGGCGAAACAAAAGGCCTCTGATGTTTGGGCGATCTGGTCGAGGGAGTGAGTGAGAATGGCAGAGCCTTTTCTGCTGTGATAGTTTTCGGACGCCCCGCGCGCTCGGTTACCTCGTGCTTTGCCCCGAGCCTCGGTTTGCTGTTTTCTCCTCATCATCAGAAAGCGACTGTTAAATATTTATCAGGTTTGTTTATCTACAAAGGCAATTAGTGTCAGGGCTGCTTTGGGAACCCGAGCCCTCATGAAGATGGATGGCGCTGCGGAGGGGGTCGGGCCCTGCCAGCCCTGGGACCCCCGATGAATCCTCCATCTGGGCTGTGGGGGTCACCCCTCTGCCTCTGTATCGTGAAGGGGGAGCGGTGGCAGAGCTGTGCGGGCTCTCAATGAAAGCACGCGCGGCAAATTAATTACATAAACAAGCGTGCGATTGAAAAAAGCTGGAAAAGCACGCGCTGCAAATTAATTACATAAACAAGCGGGGAGCAGTGGCAGAGCTGTGCGGGCTCTCAATGAAAGCAGGCGCGGCAAATTAATTACATAAACAAGCGTGCGATTGAAAAAAGCTGGAAAAACAAGACTTGGGAAACATGATCCTGACTACACGCCTCCAAGAGATAAGAAATTGCTTCACGACAGCCGTGAAGCAGACGACCCAGTCCGGATGGGCCGTCCAAAAGGGAGAAAGGGCAGTGACCAAAAAGCATCCTTTTCAATGGGAAGCCAGCGTTTAGCATAAACACTGACGCGACCCAATGAAAATGAAGGGCGAAGCTTCAAGTCCCCTTCTGAAATCTCCTCTCTCACAATATGTCTCGCCGAGCGAGCAGCGCATGCGCGCTGCAACACTAGGCGAGACCTAAAAATGTGGAAGACCTGGGAGGTCTGAAGTTGTTCCGAGGCAGGTGGGAGTAACTCATCCTGTCCTAGCTTTTCTTTGTATTTTGGTATTCCTAGTCTTGAATTTTTAGTTCTAAATACTGAGCTGAATGTTTGGGGGAGTGGGGGAGTTTTATATAACGCGAACTAGACCCGAAGGTATCAGAGCGCTTTACATGAGCACCAGTTGGGAGGGGTGAAGAGAGAGGACGTGTAGCTGGTAGAGGGGAGCTGAGGAAGAGAGAGAAGGTAGAGAGAGAGGGTAGAGAGAAAGTGGGGGGGACAAGATAAGGAAAAAAGCAAGTGAGATGGAGAGAAGTAAAGACAAATAGAGTTGGAGCAAGAGGGTGGGAGATGAGAAAGACAGGCATGCCGAGAATGTATCTTCTGTGCTGGACAGCAGTAGCTAGTCCTTGGGATGGTCTAAGTGACACCAGCACTGTGGGCTGGGAGGGTGGTGCAAGCTTGGCTCTCCGAACCTGACCTGAAAGACAAATAGCGTGCATTTCAGTATCTCAAAGTACATGCTTGGTTTAATGACCATCTATAGGAGTGACAGGCCTGAGCCTGCGAGTTCTCCTAACCAGAGAGATTGAGGTCTAACACTGAACGGTCTGTAAAGCTGGAGGCATAGTTCTGGTGTCTGAAGCATGAGCCTGTATGGTCTGTAATCTGCCTGGTATATCTGTTATCTTTCACTGTGTAATCTGTATTCACTTGAAGGATAACTTTGAGGCCTGGTTCATAATATCTCTGTAACCTGAAGGATTGCTGTTTGGCAACTCCTTATACAACTTTTGTTCAACCTGCGGCATGTTGCTGCTGTGTGGGCAATCTCTGTTGTCCGAGGCAATGAACCAGTGCTTAATTTGAGCCGGTGGTTTCTGGTGCTCAGCACCAGCACTTAATTGTCAACACCAGCACTTATGACATCTTGCCGCATGGTGACGCTATTGATGTAATTTGGAGCTGAGCAGAATAGCAGTTGTTTATTACTTAAATGTACATAAAAACAACTAGTACATGGCACAAAACAAACCGTTCTTATAGCTTTTGGGCCTGGAATAGTTTGAATTGTTACACTTATAGGAACGTGATGGTTAATAGTTCTGTTTTTTTTGTGGGAGTTTTATATAGCGCCAATTAGACACAAAGGTATCAGAGCGCTTTACATAAGCACCAGTTGCGTTACAGAGGGACAAATTCATTTTTTGTTAGGCACGGGGAGATATAGTGATTTGCCCAGAATCACAGGATGTTGATAATCCCTGCTGAGACTCGATCCCGGTTCCCCAGCTTCAAGGTTGACAGCTTTAGCCATTAGGCCACATCCTCTCACATGAGTGTTTTTGGATGCACTGGTAGGGGCAATGGGTGATGCAAGTTGGAGTGTTCTCCTGACGAGGGTCCTGGCACTTACTCTTTTACAAATTAAGCACTGCAATGAGCCCGTAAGATCTGTCCATCTTCAGGAACAGTTTGCTGTCTGAAGATAAAGCCTTTTATATCCCTGTAAACTGAGAGATAGCATTGCTGTCTTATGTCTTAGTCTGTACCATCTGTCAGCCTGCAGATGGTAGTGATACTTTGATGTATGCGGCCTTTGCAGGCTGGGGCCTGGTGTTGCTAAGTAGAGCCTCAGTTGTACAATCTGTGTAAAGTAGAATGGATTTCCAGCATATAGCTGTATCCTGTAATAACTTCTGTGTATCGTAAGTGATTGATATGCTGCCTAAAACTTGAATAGATGTTATTTGTGTGACCAGAGAGTTAGCTCTGTTGTGAAATTCTGCAGCCTAACTCTCCACAAAATAGTTTAAAATTATTCTTTATGTTCATGTGACCATATAGTTGCGTAAAACGTTACAGACAATGTAGGTGTTATTGACTGCTCTTAGTTTTTGTCACTAGTGCGTTTGATGAAGAGAAGTGTGTTAATTCATTCCTAGACATGTTAAAATTAACCTCGCACTAGATTAGAGGAATGATATAGAGCAAGTGTACATATCATAGAAAGAGGACTAGAAGGCAGGTGCTAGAGTCATCAGTTATTAAACTTACTGTCCCAAAGCTTATGGATCTTGAGATGATTTCTGCAAAAGATGAAGAGAAGGAGCAGGTTGGATGTGAGTCTGGACAGCATTCCAAATTTCTGGGGCATTGCCGGAGAAAAAGTGCTTAACCATGCTCTTTGTTTTCTTCAATGTCAAATCCCAAAGCCCAGCAGAGATTAACTTCTCCGTTTAAAGGGGTTCTTTCACTCGCTAGCTGGAATTGTCCATGCGGCGAGCTTTATAGGACATGCAAGTTGCAGTGCTTAATTTGTAAAAAAAAAAAAAAAAATGCCCTGGCCCTCGTCAGGAGGTCACTGCAGCTTGCACCACCCCTTGCCACTGCCAATGGTTGTACCGAAAATGCGTCTAGCTGACTCCTTCTAGCATTGTGCGAGTTAAGTTAGCATTTGCGGCACCATTTTGTATTCAGCCGCCATTTTGTGCCATGATCGAAATGAAGCTTATGTCTCATACTGCCTGCCTCAGCAGAAAGCAGCCTCGATTGTTTCTCTTTATTATTCAAGGTTGAGCTTCGCTGCACTAATGAATAGATCATTCTGTTTTTGCATGCCTTTCCTTGTAGGTAGCCCTGCTCCCACTCTCAGAGAGACGGGCGCGGGCTGTGTAACCTTGAAGCTAAGATAGTGTGTTCCCGGTCTCAGGATGGTAGCTCGTCCTTCTGTACCTCCTTTGTTTATCAGTGCCCAGGCTGGAAAATTCCAGTCTGGCGGGTCTTAAGGGTGTTGGAAATGTATATCTGACTTTACCTTGTGGACGGGGGTCAGTCCCTCGACAGCTATCTAAGGAGGCTGGTCAGACTGGACTCCGCTCGAGCGCATACTAATAAATAACTTTGGTTTGTATTCTCTACTGTCTGACCGACTCTTCATTTGTATGGAAGACTGAGAGTGAATGAATGACAATTTGTTGAGCGCGATAGCTACCCTTAGGCGTCCTAGCGCTGCAGACAATACGGGCATGAAAGACACTTGGGGCTGTCCGGGTTTATTGAAACAGAAAAGTCTCGAGGAGCTTACGGAATGAGAGTATATTAGACTCCGATCGCAGATGCGGGGGGAGAGCATTCCATAGTTTGGCCGCGTTGTACGAAAACGAGCGGCCACCACATCTAGTTCTTTTTATCCTGGGTACTTTGGCAAGAAGAGAGGAGGATGACCTAAGCTGTCTAATCGGCTGGTAGGGAGTGATCAGCGGTTGATTTATGGCGGGGCCTGTCTTCCAGAAGGCCCTGTGGGTGATACAGAGGGCCTTGAATTTAATTCTCTCCCGGACTGGGAGCCAATGTAGGCTTCTAAGCCCAGGACTGATAGGAGATCGACGGGAGTCTGAAGAAGCGTTCGAGCGGCGCAGTTTTGAATGACCTGAAGCTTATTCAGAGTGGATTGTGGGGCTCCCAGATAGAGGGCATTTCCGAAGTCCAGGCGTGACAGAATAAGGCCCTGGACCATGATCTGTCTCGCCTGGAATTGAAGTAAGGGGAGAACCTTCCGAAGCAGCCTCAGTAGACCATAGCAAGTGGCCGCGAGTTTGGTTGCTTGGTGATTGAAGCTGAGGGTGTTATCCAGCCATATACCCAGGCTCTTGATCGTGTCCTTGGGCACTGGGGCAGGACCAAGACAAGATGGCCATAGTGGATTCATAATGTACTTGGGAGCATTGCCTAGGAGCATAAGCTCCGTCTTGTCTCCGTTCAGCTTTAGGCAGGATGCTGTCATCCATTTAACCACCTCCTCCAAGCATTCACTCAAGTTGTTATGGGCTATGTTAGGCCGATTGAGAGCCACTACTAGCTGAGTGTCGTCGGCATAGGTGATGATTTTTATAACGGACGGACAATTTCAGCTAGGGGGCTCATATATATGTTAAACAGCGTGGGGCTCAGGGAGGAGCCCTGAGGCACCCCACAGCCGAGAGGTTTGCTGGGGGAGGTGATTTCGCCCTCGAAAACCTGAAAACTGCGGTCTGCCAGAAATGACTTGAACCACTTGATGGCATTTCCTGTTACTCCCAGAGGTGGTCGCAAGTGACCCGGGTGGCCCAAATATGGTCACTTCCTTCAGTTGGCGCCCGAACAGGGACCCCATGGGGTGAGTGACCCTTCCTTGCCCACGGACGGGTGAGGGGGACGGGGCCTCGTCGGGTCGGGCGTGCAGACCGGGGATCCCTGCACAAGAGAGTCTAGTACTCGCAGCTGCCCCGTCTGTCTGACCGGGCGGTGCTTCGGCCAGCGGTCATCCCAGCTGGGGTCCTGAACGGCAAAACCCTTGGATCTGACCGTTTGGTACGAAGAGTCGGCAGTGGAGAATAAACTCGTTAAACCTGATGGCACCAGGTGAGTTTGCTTTGGTTTTGTTCTCTGGCAATGGCGCCACTTTGGTTTGTGTTTGGTACGGTCTGAGGATCGTTTTTGGACAAGCGCTTGAATTTGTTTGAGTTCTCTGTGAACATGGTATTGTTTTGATCCGGATTTGGTGAGGTCTGCGGACCAACTTTGGTAAGATATTTGCAAATATCTGCTCGGCATAGATAGTAAAAACTTTTTCGTTTAAAAATGCCCTGTTTTAGTAGGCTATGTAGTTTGAGTTGTCGTCGTTGTTCTACTGATGCTCGATTGGAAGCGAGTCAGCCTGCGCGTCCAGAACGCACCCCAAACTTTGAAATGTATGTCAAGCATGGCCTTGGCCCTATTATGTTTAGTACATTATGGCACAAATATACGAGGGACAATGCCGAGTTGCAGTGGCCGTTGACGGGCACTTTTGATGAGCAAAAGCATAATTTCCTGCAGGATAAATTGTTTGCGAAGAGAAGTAGGCAGTCGATTCCCTCAGAACTTGGCGAAAGGAAGCTAAACAGAGATGAATGAAAGCAGAAAAGGAGACCCGAAAGGGAAGGATGCAGACAGTGACTCAGAAAGCTGTTGCGTATGATAAAGAAAAGACTGAGAAGGGAATCGAGTGTGCCGATAGGAAGTTTCGATTGCAATGCGAAAAGTCTTATGTGGTTCGGGAAGACAATGATACATTTGTGGAGGAATTGTTAGACACCCGACCTCCGCCTCCATACGCCCCGCAGAGAATATACCCTGCTGTGCCCCAGTCGCCTGTCTCTTCTTCCCCTGCTGTTTCTTCTGTTATTGACTCAGTTGCTTTGGCTGCTGCGCCTCCTGTCAATTCTGTGGCTTTGCCCTCCACACCTGCGATAACTGCTAGTGTCTCTGCTATGCCTATCATGTCAGTGTCTTCTTTCTCTCCAGCCCTTATGCCCACAACACAGCCATTAATGACATTGGTGCCTACTCTTTCAGTTACTACTCCTTCCTTTCCTCACTCCCCGGCAGTACTGGGTAGTGGAACGCCTGTACGTGGACTTGGGGACGGGGACTGGGCAACCGCTAGGGAACGGTTGGGATGAATTTTAATACGATCTGATGTGGGGGAGGAAGAAAAAAGGGCGGTAGCAAATCAGGCCGCTCAGTGGGCCTGTCATCCCATCTATAGTACTGAAGATGTGTAGAGTGTGATGAGGGATTATGAGCCGTTTGTGCAGCAGCATGCCCTTAAGCACATGTCGGCTACACTGATTGGATTGTGGGAACAGTGCTTCAATGCTATAGCGCCCCAGATTATTTATGATATCAGAGATAATGTATACGTTGCTGGTATGGCGCCTGAGGAGGTTTTTGAAAATGTTGCAACATTGGTAGCTTACTGTGGTAGGTTGTTTGAGAAGAGCCCGAAGACAGTATCCCAGTTTCCAATGAGGGAAGTCCACCCCATATATCACCCTGAGTTGCCAGTGCTTCGAGATCAGCATGATGCTGTCATTAGACCAAAGCTAGAGGCCCGTTTCCAAGAACAGTGGGTCTATACCCCATGGAAGAGGAGTGAGGTGTTATCCCTTAAGACTCAGAGACCTGATCCTAGGAAAAATCCTACTGCATATTATAAGGAATTGACAGAAGCCGCTTCGTCAACAGTAATGAGGCTTGCGGATATTGAAATGTTCTTTGGTCTGCTGGTGCCCGTTGACATTTGGAGGTAGGTGCACACGCAGGACCACGCTGTGGAATTGGGTGGTACCTGGGACCAGATTAAAGCATGGGATAAGGAAAGGAAGTCTGGAGAGAAGCCAAAGGCTGAGATACTAGCTTTACCCGGCCGAATTATTACCTATATGCACTCCCTTATTCCTCCGAGAAGGGTAGATTGGGACAAGTTAGCCGCATGTCGTCAGAAGAAAGATGAGTGTGTCTGATTTTTTCACACGGTTCGAGGGTGTGTTTTTGGATTTTAGTGGACAGGATTTGTCTGTGGAGGGAGGTGTCCGATTGTTCGTTAACAGGTTCATTACGAACCTGCTCCCAGAGATCGCAACTCGGTTGCAGGCTTCGGAGAGCACTTGGACGACATCCTCCCCTTCTGTAATTTTGAGTATGGCACAGTATTATGAACACAGGGAAAATGAGGAGAAGGAGAAGGTGGAAAAGAAGCATAAGGAGTTGAAGATGAAGGTGTTGTTACAGCAGGCGTCATGGGGTAACGGTAGAGGACGTGGAGCTGGTCCGGCCCGGCAGCTCCCCCGTACTAGTAGGAGCACTACGCCTGTGGGACCGAATCAGTGTGCATATTGTAAGGAGGAGGGACACTGGCGTAGCGAGTGTCCGGTGTTATTGCAGAAAGTTGCGGCACCCAGGGGAAGAGGTTCATGTGGACGGGGCCGTGGAGCAAGTGATCAGTCTGGGGCTCAGGCTCGGGAGGATGGGACATCGCAGGGTCGCTCTGACCAGAACTAATTTGATGACCCTCGAGGGAGACCGTATTATCACGATGATTATGATCTGGACGAGGTGACGGGGATGTGTCACAGCTAGGACAGCCAGGGACAGGGTGAGGGACCAGTACAGATACCTGTAGATCAACACGGTCCTTATGTCACCGCAGATTTGCAAGGCTTAGTTAAGAAATTCTTAGTGGACACAGGTGCAATGAATAGCTCTGTTTCTCGTTCGCTGGTCCCCGGGGCAGCTCTGTCTGGCCAAAATAATGTTTCGGTAGGATTTTCTGGCGTACCGGTTGTAAGCCCCATTTCCAAACCTCTTGCTTTGACTATCGGTCCTTTTACTGTAGATTCACAGTTCTTATTGACGTCAAGTCACTTTGTGGGCAACAGGTGATGCGGATGTAGGATTACTGCAAATTCCCCCAGTTTCCATTAAGGTTAAACACAATGCCATTTTGCCCGGTATTCCTCAGTACAAAATACCACAAGCAGGGGAGCAAGCTTTGTTGCGGATTATACAGGACTTGATTGAGTCTGGAGTTGTTGAGGAGACGACTGCGAACGTGTGTAATATCCCTATTCTTCCCATTCTTAAGAGGGCACCTTCAGGCTCCTCTGATGATCACCCAGATGTTTATCTTTTTGTGATTGATTTGCGCGCAGTTAATAAAATAGTGGTGCCACAGTTCCCGTTGGTCCCCGGCATTACTGCCCTCCTGACAATGATCCCCTCTTCTGCTAAATTCTTCTCTGTCATTGATTTGAAAAATGCCTTCTTTAGTATCCCAATTCATCTGTTTGGTTTTACCCTTGCTGGGAGGAGCTTTAGATTCTGTCACGCTCCTCAGGGCTATACTGAAAGTCCTTGTATATATAGCCAGGCTCTGAAGCCTCAATTGGATTCTCTCACGCTTTCCCCAGGTAATGTATTGCTTCAGTATGTAGACGACATACTGATAGCCTCTGATACTGAACAGGGATGCAAAGACAGTACGGTTAAGTTGTTGCTACATTTGGCTAACCATGGATATAAAGTGTCCCTTTCAAAATTTCAATATTGTCGACACGAGGTCACCTATTTAGGTCACCTACTGTCGGAGGAGGGTAGGAGATTGACCCCTGAGCGCATTAGCGCCATTGTTAAAATGCCTATCCCTAAAACCCAGAGGGATGTGCGTGCTTTTATTGGCATCACTTCCTACTGTCAACATTGGATCCCTGGTTATTCGTTACTAACGAAACCCCTGCTTGCGCTAACCACTAAAGATGTGCATGAACCCCTACCTTGGACGCCTGAATGTCAGCAGTCATTTGAACAATTAGAGGTTGCGCTTTGCTCTTCTCCTGTGCTTGGCACGCCTGACTATGGGAAGCCGTTCGTGCTGTATGTACACGAGACGGCTGGTTGTGCGCTCTCTGTTTTAACACAGGCCTTTGGAGGTAAGCAACGGCCGTGTGCTTATTTCTCTGCTTTGCTTGACCCTGTCGCAAGAGCCCTCCCGATCTGTCTAAAAGCGGTCGCGGCTGTGGCCATCTCAATAAGGCAATCGGCTGGGCTTGTACTTGATACTGACCTCGCAGTTATGGTCCCCCATGCTGTGGATACCCTTTTGAATAAAACCAAGACACAGCACCTCACCAGTGCACGTCTGACCGGTTATGAGCTAACTCTCTTTGCCCCGCATATCACGATCAAAAGATGTTCCACTCTGAACCCTGCCACGTTACTGCCCCTCCCTTCTGAGAGTGAAGAAATAGACATACATGATTGTCTTTTTCAGACAGAGGAGCAGATGAAGGGACAGGTAGACCTTATCTGACCCCCAAGGGGAACTATATGTCGATGGCTCTTGTTTTAAATTACCAGATGGCACCACCACTGCCGCATATGCACTTACTACACTGCATACGGTAGTCGAGGCATCACAAGTTCCCTATCAGTCAGCTCAGGCAGCTGAGTTAGTCGCCCTTATCAGAGCCTGTGAATTGAGCGAGGGACTGGCTGTTAATATTTATACTGACAGCCAGTATGCCTTCGGGTCGTCCATAACTTTGGGCGGCTCTGGGCAGAGAGAGGGTTTCTCACCTCCCAAGGGACACGCATCCAGAATGGCCCCCTTATACATAGACTTTTGTCTGCCCTGACACTCCCTAAGAAATTGGCCATAATAAAGTGCAGCGCCCACAAGGCGATTACTGATGATGTTGGGAGAGGAAATGCATTTGCGGACCAGACAGCGAAGGAGACAGCTCGAACAAAATTGAAAAGGATGTTTGTGGCGGGTCCTGCCAGGTGGGTGCCCGAGGTCACTATGTTCGAGGACACTCTAGACAATGTGAAAGAAATACAGAGTGAGGCAACGCTTGAGGAGTTAGCAGTATGGCAGGAAAGTACAGCACGTCTCGATGAGGATGGGTGTTGGACGGATAAGTCAGGAAAGCAGAGATGGAGGTTACCAGACGCATATGTCCTTCCTGTGGTTACTATGGCGCACGGGCCAGCCCACATTAGTGCGAAGGGTATCTGTAAATTATTAGATCCTGTATGGCAGAATGACAATATTCCCAAGGTTGTTGCTCACTTGGTAAAGTACTGTATGGTATGCATGATGTACAACCCTGGAAAAGGCACCCCCACACCTCCTGGTAATTTTGCACTGCCTTCCTTCTCTTTTGAGGTCCTTCAGATGGACTTTATCAAAATGGAACGAGTCCACAATCTGAAATATGTGTTAGTAGTTGTTTGTGCATTCAGTAAATGGGTGGAGGCTTACCCCACTAAAGAGAACACAGCCATGGCGACGGCAAAGGTACTCCTAAAGGAGTTCTTCCCACGTTTTGGTTTACCCCGTTTGATTTGGAGTGATAACGGAAGTCACTTCAATTCAAAGGTATCCAGCTGGTGTGCAACGGCTTGCACATCAAGCAGAAATTTCATGCTGCAAATCACCCCCAGTCAGCAGGCCTGGTTGAGAAGTACAATGGTACTCTCAAACTGAAATTGGCAAAGATTCAAGAGAGCACAGGATTGCAGTGGCCAGATACTTTACCATTAGCCCTTTTGTCTACAAGAACGGCTCACTCTAGGACAGGGTTGTCATCATATGAGGTCGTATTCAGACGCCCAGCGAATGTCTGGGGCGTCCCGCGTCTTCGCAGATTCTCCGAAATTGAATACCCTTTGTTAGTGGATTACTTGTATAAGTTGACTAAAAGTTTGCGTTCTATTCACTAACAGGTCCACAAGGCCTTGCCATCAACACCCGAGGGGCCCGGGCACGATATTCGGCCTGGTGACTTTGTCCTGACCAGACACTTCCAGAGGAAAGGCAGTTTGGAGCCGCGCTGGAAGGGGCCCACACAGGTCCTTCTCGCTACTCGCTCAGCTGTGAAGGTGGCCGGCCGGCCGGAAGAACTGGATACACTCCAACCACTGTCGTAAGGTGCCCCTTCCTTTACCTTATGATCAGTGGGTGCTTGATGGAGTTGGCGATTCTGAAACAGAGCAAGTGCCCCGTTTTGTTCCTTTCTCGGTTGCCCGGCTGACGTGGGCACACTCAGATGAAGAGAGTGACGCAGTGTTGAACAAGGCAGTGCCACCTGAGATCAAAGCCGTCCAGGAGCCCCAGCCTGCTGGCTCATCTGTGCTTGAGCCCCAGTCCATTGGCCCCTCTGTGTCTGAGCCCCTGTTTGCAGACCCCTCTGTCCCTGGTGTAGCTCGGTACAATTTGCGCCCCCGAAGGAGGATCAGTGCACCAAAGGAAAAGTCAGATTAGCAGGGACGGACTCGACAAGGTAGGCCACAGTAGAATAGGGAGAGGTGAAATTGGTGCATTGTTCGGACATTGGACAGGATTGCTCGAGTGTGCTCCCCTGGGAAAGGGAGTTCCTCATCCTGTGCGACATGGGATTTCTTCAAAGAGCTAGGATCGCCTAGCTCCACCACTGGTGCTCAACAGCGCCAACACTTGACGAACAATAGGAGTCTACCAGCGAGGCTCTAACGGACGCTGGGGACATTTGCCCCTCTCTTGTTTCCTTGTCATTGGCTCCATCGCATGTCTTTTCCTCGGGTTTAATTTTTTTTTACCCATTTGGTCGCCCCATTATGGAGGAAGAACAGCCCTTTGCAGCCCCACGTTTCGGGCAGGGTGGGTCTGGTTGGTCTAGTTGGTCTATTAAGAGTAAAACATTTTCGTAGTAATTGTCCTGATCTTTCTGATAACAGTACTTGGAATAGTGTGGTTCCTTGAGGAGAAATATCCTGTGCACTCTTTGATTGGCACAACGCCCGTTTCCCCTGAGCACATGTTTGTTACTTTGGCCCCTCACAAGGGTGAGCACAGAAAAACATATGTAGATAAAGTTTTCTTGCAAATGCTCCACCAGGCACATAATACATCAAATGTTACTAATTGTTGGATTTGTCGACTGCTCCCTTCTGTGACACATAGGAACGATTTATCACTGTCCATGCCATTTTCCTATCTCGGGAGTTGCGAGGCCTGGTTTCAACTGTTTACCATGGTGTATACTCATTTCCATTCTGATGCCATGAATATGACATATGCTGATTATGATACTGTGTTAGAATACATACGTGTTCACCAAGGGTTTACTCCAGGAGAACAAGGGGCCCCTGATACCTTGTCCCCAACAGCCTGTATGAATGTATATGAGAACGAAAAAATGTAACATGGCTTCGAAATGAAATGTTGGATTTTCATGGATTTAATGTCACTGAATATTTTAAGTCTTTCCAGATGCGCAATGTTACTCCGGATGAAGCAATGCCGGTGCCGGTAGTTAACACAACAGCTAGTTTTTGTGTTCGAGGCCTTGGGAATGTTGCAATTATACTTATGTGTTGAGCACAACAAGTAGCCCACCTTTGCTTCCCCCCCCCCATAATGTTTATTTCGGTTGTGGGACCCAGGCTTATGTGTGGCTTCCTAGGGGGTGGTCTGGCATATGTTACGTTTCTTTCCTCCTTCCCCCGGTGTATATAGCACCGTCCAACTACCATAGAGATCACCTATTGCAGCGTAGTAGTGTCCATCTATCCCGTATTAGAAGGGTTATTAATACAGAAGACATAGATCAGACAGATACTACTCTACAGCAGTTCACTGATGCTATGAAGGGTATCATCCCCTTTTGGGGCCCTATGTCCAATAGTCTCAATATCCGTCACCTCACCAGGGTAGTGGAAGGGGTCATTAATACCACAGCTGGAATTCTGACAAATATTACAGCTGAGCTCCAGGCTACGAGGCTCGTTGCTCTTCACAACAGGATGGTGTTAGACGTCATCCTTGCTGATCGGGGAGGGGCCTGCTGCGTCATCGGCAGCAGTGGCTGTGTATACATACCGGACCACGCTCCTAATGTATATGCTGCAATACAGAAGTTGCACAGGCTTGCATCCGACATTCACCAAGAGAATGGTACCTGGACTCTTTCTGGTTGGTTCTGGGGTTTAATAGCATCCTGGGGTTGGAAGATTCTTATCTTTCTGGTAATAATTGCAGGTGTCATTTTCACTTGTTGCCTGTGCGTCCATTGCCTTCCTGCCTGTGTGCTTACTGTGTTGGAAAGTTAACACCTACACCAAAGGCCCCAGAGCATGATGCTAAGTCTTCAACAATGATGATGCAGGCCGTCCACGACTTAATGTCCATTGACAAAGGTATTTTTGAGTATTGATAATGTGCGAATAACAATGTACCAGTAGTTCTTATGATGCGAGCAGTTATTAACATCCTATCCATTAGACAAAATTGTTAGCAAATGCTAAAAGGAGGGTCTGTTGGACTTAAAATGCGTCTAGCTGACTCCTTCTAGCTTTGTGCGAGTTAAGTTAGCATTTGTGGCACCATTTTGTATTCAGCCGCCATTTTGTGCCATGATCGAAATGAAGCTTCTGTCTCATACTGTCTGCCTCAGCAGAAAGCAGCCTCGATTGTTTCTCTTTATTATTCAAGGTTGAGCTTCGCTGCACTAATGAATAGATCATTCTGTTTTTGCATACCTTTCCTCGTAGGTAGCCCTGCTCCCACTCTCAGAGAGACGGGCACGGGCTGAGTAACCTTGAAGCTAAGATAGTGTGTTCCCGTTCTCAGGATGGTAGCTCGTCCTTCTGTACCTCCTTTGTTCATCAGTGCCCAGGCTGTAAAATTCCAGTCTGGGCGGGTCTTAGGGATGTTGGAAATGTATATCTGACTTTACCTTGTGGACGGGGGTCAGTCCCTTGACAGCTATCTAAGGAGGCTGGTCAGACCGGACTCCCCTCGAGCGCATACTAATAAATAACTTTGGTTTGTATTCTCTACTGTCTGACCGACTCTTCATTTGTATGGAAGGCTGAGAGGTGGTCGCAAGTGACCCGGATGGCCCTAATCGGGTCACTTCCTTCATACCTACACAACTACTAACAAGCACACTGCTACAAGTGTGACATTGCAGACTGTTCAAGACCTCCACAGCTATAAGAATGGCTTGGGCAACAGGTATTGGTTGTTTTTAATGCATATGGAATGAATAAGGAACTGTTGTTCTGCTCATCTCTAACTTGCACATCCTGAATAATATCCCGCCGAGCACGGACTACCGTCCGGAGACTCAGACCCTTGACGACCGCATCAAGAGTGATTAATTAAGTTGATCCCGACACTAATGGAATATTTTCACGCCACCATCACGCTATGATTCTGGATTCATAGTAATCTCGAGTTACTTTTGTTATCGAACATTGCCCGATTACATACAGAGGCTTATTGAACTTTGCCTGATTACATACAGAGGCTTTTCAACCAAAGGGAATTAAATTGCCATTCGCTACAACCAGGAATCCTCCTAGAACTACCATTAGGAAGACAGATTCCTATTCCGGCACTTTTACAGTGCCCTTAGTCCCCAGGATCCCCGTCCTGAAGAGACCCAGTACCACGAGAGGTTCGAAACGTCATCGACAACTACAAAAGGAGAACCCCAGTAAACTAGAAAAGTTTTCTAGGAACAAATGGTTGTATCAGCTATCCAAAGGGCTCCCCTTAAATTCCAATAACCAATCGTTTCCTTCTTTATCAGCACTGCAAATATTGCACTGTTTGGTTATGGTCACTTCACTGGGGTCACAAAGTCCCGTCCAAATATGAAAATGTATATAGTGTAAATACTCATCAGAATTTATTTATATGTCTTTTTACTCCTATAATACTGTTGATGCAAACTAAATAACACTCACTTCAGCTGAAGTGGGTACAGCAAAAATAGTGTTTTCTGTGGGTTGTCTTCAAAGTGATAATACCTAAGTGTTATATGGTTTGACCTTTTATTATATGCTGTTTCTGCTTAAATCACACAAGAAATCTAAACCCCTTGCATAAAAATCTATCAGTTAGGTTAAATGAGTTTCTTGTGAACATTCTTTCTGCTTGAATAGCCATACCCAGTTTGCAAGGACATTTGGGTTGCTCTTGTTTTTTGTGAGAATAACTTACACGAACAGCACCCCCATGTGGCAGCTGTCATACGTGCCGATGCTGACTAGTGCCGGTTCCGAGCACCGGAAAGCACCGGCTCAAATTAAACACTGGCAAGTTCTTTTATGTGACTCCTTAACATCATGGGTGGACATTTAAGGGAAGCGAGACCTAGAGTTATCTGAAATCGTACATTTTGTCTCTGTAGCATACTGAGACAGACAGTGAAGGCCAGACATTATGGACAACTACATTTTTATTTACAAATACTGAACCAAGAGAAATTGTATTGATTTTTTGGGGACTTCTGCGAAGGAAACCACATGCATAGGTGGCACAGTTCTACATTGTGCAAAGTACATTGAATATAGCAATATGCAAAGGTGTCATGTGATGTGTTGATCCCCTTTATGAATACATTTTGAAGATATATTTAACTAGCATTGGCAAAGCCAATTGGTCTCGTTGTGAAGCACAGGCATTTGCAAGCCCTTGAAAAGTTGCACTCAGACCTTTCTTGACACAGGCAGCATTACCATGGGAGGGAGCATGAAATATACAGGTGGAAGGGAGTATCAAACAGCCAGCATACAGGTGAAAGAGGGAGGGGTGGGAGAAAGCGATCAGATGCAGATACACAAGTAGAAAAAAGGAAGGGACACGTGTTCCCAAGTGCTAATAGTCAAATGTTATAGAAACATGCAATAGTAAAATTAGTTCCCTGTAATGAGCAGTGGAAGAATACATCTCAGCCAATAAAACACAGTGAGGCTAAAATACTCCTAGGCAGGACAAACCTGGAAATAGAGAGAAAAGCTATTAAATCTGAAGCAGGCAGCTCAAATAGACAAGAAGGCCATTGAATCATGAGCAAAGGGCAGACCTAAAGACCACTTTAATAATGTGTTACAGTATTGTGCCTGTCTGTAGCAAGATCTAAAAAGTACATTAAGTGATAATTCCAGCTTCCCATTTAGTTATTATGCTACATCACCAAAATGGGCTGTCCCTTTGTCACACTGGCTTTTATGTTGTAAGCCAAAGTAAGTTAAAATATTACATACATGTTCCCGTAAGAGCATACTACATGCTGCAGTACATCTTATCTAGGGCCTGCAGAAATATGATTGCATCACTCACATCCTGATGGAGCTCGCATTGGCTCCCCTTGCCAACCCAGAGCATCTTCAAAGTCAGGTACATTATTTTCAAGCCAACATGGCCAGCACCCCCGCTTATCTTGCAGACAAACTCACTATCTCTAGTGGTCCTTGGCACACCTGTAGCCACAACACCATCAAATTGCAGAGTAAGAAGTATAAAAAGAGAAAAAACAAAGGAGTGGGCCTTTTCTATCTAAGCAACCAGGATCTGAACCAATGTCCCTGTCACCATCGGGACTGCCTAATACTATTCCAATTTAGGAAAGAGTTGAAGACATATTTAAAGAATATTTCATCACAATGCATTAACTGTCCACAAACAGCTACTCTTCCTATCAATCACTGACGTTATGCTTCTGTTTTATACTGTATAGCGCTCCGCTGACTTTTGGCTAGGTTCGCGTTATAGAAACAAAACCTACATCCATGCATATACACAGGACTGCATTCTTACGCCTGTTTTCCAAGAAGGATTTTTGTGAATTGCTGTGTGGTAGGGACAAACACATCTTGTACAGCTGAGCAATGTCAAATATTTCTGATCTCAGCTTTACCACTTCACCAAAATATACTTGAAATTACACACTGTATTTTGAATCTGAGCAAGACCCACAACATAGTTACATTTCACTGAGAAGGGCAGTCTCTTGACCTTGCCTTCAGAATGTTTAGCACCCCACATATGGTTTAGTGGAATGTTTGGAACCTGGAAGCAAGGTTTTATGCTCAGTCAAATCATTTGGCCAAATTGTGTGCTCTTCGACAATCGCTTTATGAAATTATTCCTAAGCGGGGGCGTGGCCTGCAGCCGAGGAAAATGGCCGCATACTAGGTGAGCTGCGACAGCAGATAGGGTAAAACCACCCCTAAATCCGTCACAATCCGGCCATTGGGGAACGCGAACAGCGGAGCTGACCGGCGGCGAGCCGCTCGCGGGTGCAATCGCGGCAGCAGCAGGGACGAGGGAGGCTTCCAGCCCGGTGGGGCGAAAACGCGGAACTCAGCGCCCGTACGGGCGAAAATGGCGCCGATGGAGGGCGAGCGCTCGGCCTAGAGCGGACGGTCCCGAGACACGTCCAGGAGCCGGACCTGAGAGCGAGAGGTGCTCGGACTGCAGCGGAGCCCGGGAGTGGTGTGCACACAGCGGCTGCGAGGCGTCCTGAGGAGACCGACGGCTGACACAGAGGTGGGTGCGGAGGTGCCCTGGGAGCGTCGCTCGGCCAGCTGGGGGCCCGGAGGTGAGCTTGCAGCGCAGGCACGCAGAAGCCACGAGCGGAACCGCTGTCGCGGCGGATAGCTGCGTTGGGTGTGCGCTACTGACAGCGCGGAGCCCCGGAGCCCGGGGGGGCGGCGCGGTGAGCCCGAGATCGGGGGACTTGGCCGCACTGGTGGGGCCCGCGGAAGCGAGCTGGGCCTGCTGAGCGTTACTGTCTCCCACCGGAGCGCCGCGTCTGGATGACTCCGGGGTCTGGGGCCCGAGCGCTCTGAGGCTCATCCATGGTAGTGGGAGGCCTGGACCAGTACTGAGTGGCCTGAGAGGCGCTGGGGGTGAAAACTCGTCTGCCTGCCCCTGGAGGCCTGCTGAGTGACCGTTGCCTGCTAAACCGGTCGGCGTGCGACCTGAGCGGGGGTGAGCGTTGGTGTCCCTCACGGCTGAAGTGGCGGAGGACCGGGGGTGGACTGGACGGTCCCTCCGGCCTGCGGTTGGACGACTGCGACAGGGACAAGGGGCCAGACGTGTGAGCCCTCCCGCCACGGCTTCATCTACGGCAATGGGTCGGCATAAGCCGCCCCTTCCGAACCAAGCCAACCAGATCGACAAATACACAGTGGCTATGGGGAAGGGAGAGGGCCTCCGCGATGGGGGACAACAGGGTGACGACGCGGACGGAGGATCGGACCCGTCACTCAGAGACATAATGCAGGCCATCAGGGACATGCGTGGCACAATGGAGCCCAAACTGGACTCGGTCACAGAAGAGGTTAACCTCCTCCGGGCTGACTTTCGGACTATGTCGGGCAGGGTGGCCGAGACGGAGAGTGGCATTGGAAATCTACAGGGCAGAACGAAGAAGCTTGAGGAGCAGGTCGCCACGCTGGTGAAGGCCCAGGGTGACGTCGTAGCCCGCCTGGAGGATCAGGAAGGCCGGGCGCGACGCAACAACGTCCGCATCGTAGGGGTGCCGGAGGGACTGGAAGGGCCGTCCATGGATTGTTTTGTTGAGGATCTGATACTGCAACACCTTAAGCCCAAGCGTCTCTCAAAATTCTTCTCCGTCGAAAGGGCCCATCGCGCAATGGGGGGGAGGCCTAAGCCTGGGGCCCCTCCGCGCACCATCATTGCCCGGTTCCTGAACTACCAGGACCGGGATGCCATCCTGCAGGCCTCACGTACCACCGGGGACCTACGACTGGAGAACGCAATGATCCGGTTTTTCCCGGACTTCACTCTGCAGGTCCAGCGCCAGCGCAGGTCCTTTGAAGGCGTCAAGCGAGCCCTTAGGGACCAGGGTGTGCGGTACATGATGCTCTTTCCAGCACGGCTCAAGATCCTGGACGGGGAAAAGGTGTACTTTTTCGATTCTCCGGCGGAGGCGAGCGACTGGATGGAGGGATGGCGGACCGTGGGCCGCCAGGGTGCGGCACGGCGCCGGACCTCCAACGACAACTCTCGTGAGGCTGAGAGGGCTACAGCACCAGCCCGAGGGAGTCAGGAGCGTGAGCGTCCGCCACCGGAGGACTGATGGGGACACAAGCCGCATTGAGGGCTCTACATGGGGGAGGCGGGCAATGGCGCACGTCTCTTGGGCCCTGATGGGCTGGGGGCCACTAGTCAGGCTGCATAAAGATTTTGAACATCTCCGTGACTGTGAGTGACCGCGCTGGCTGACGTGGATTGCTCGCCCATAGGGCTCTAGGCGTTGGCCCGCTGGGGTTTGGGAGAGGGGGGAGGGTGGGGGCTAATTTTCTTGTTTAAAGGGGTGGAAATCCGACAGTCAGTTGTGCCAGTTTCTGCGAGTTGTGGGCTTACGTTCCCTCAGTTAGTTGAAATGGGATTATTTGGGCGACAGGCACTCTGCAAGTTTTTAAGGTGGGGGTTGGGGGCCCACTTAGCAGGGAGGCAGGGAGGGGGACGGACTGGGGGGTGGGATGGGGTTGATGGGAAGTTTAAGTTTAGCTCATGTCAATATATCTATGTTAATGCTGTGGTACTGTGGGGGCACTGCGCAGTGGCAGGGTGGAAATCCGTTGAGGATGTGGATTCACAGTGGAGATGGGGGATCAGGCTAAGATTAAAATATGGACATGGAATGTCAATGGGATGGGCAACAAGATCAAGAGAACTCTAGTACTGCAGGCACCTGAAACGCCACTCTCCAGATGTGGTGCTCCTGCAGGAAACCCACCTCCGGGGTAATAATTGCAGGGCCTTAGATAGATTCGGGTATAAGATGGTAGCCCACTCCGGATTCACGTCCGGCTCGAGGGGGTGGGGATACTGGTCCGTAGGAGCTTGCCAATAACTGTCTTAAATTCCTGGATGGAAGACGCTGGGTGCTTCGTGGCGGCGGCGGTGAGATGGGAAGGGCGTACGGTGCTCCTGTGCTCCTGTTACATCCCGCCCGGCCTGCATGCTACACTCTACAAGAAACTGGGGACACATTTGGCGAACCTCCCCAATGGCACTCTGATCCTGGGGGGCGACACCAACGCGGTAATGGACGTCGAACTAGACCGGTCAGGTGACAGACGAGCCAGTGGAGGGGAGGCGGGCCTGCGGGGCTTCACGGCTGCAATGGGCCTATGCGACATATGGCGAACTCGGTTCCCAGCCCGCAGACTCTACACCTTTTATTCGGCCAGACATGGCTCCTTTTCGAGGTTGGACTATATTTTCACGCGGGGGATCAGTTGGGAGATTTTGTAGACCCGAGTATTATGGCGCGCGGCATATCGGACCACTCTCCGGTGGGTGTTACCCTTCGGGGGACGGTGGTGGACAGGGCCGCATTCCCGCGAATAGATCCGTGGCGGTTAACTGACGCTTCGATCACTGATAAGCTTCGGGAGGGCTCTGAGAACTATTTCTCCGACAATCAGGGGTCGGTTACCTCCCAGCTAACGTTGTGGGAGGCATACAAGGCGGTCCTGAGGGGACAGGCCCAGGCCTTGATCGGTGCCTAGAAAAAAGAGGAATCGCTGCAGATTCAAAAGCTGGAGCGCGAAATCGAGTCTCTGGAGCGAGAGGCAAGTGCATCGCCCTCGCCGGAGCGCAATCATGCTTTGGCCCTGAAGCACAGGGAACTTCGCTCGCTAGCGGAGGGTGAGGCACGTGCCTACTCCCTTGCCACGCAGCATCGGATATATGATGCAGGTGACAAGAGTATGAAGCTTCTCGCGTGGCTGGAGCGCCGGGACAGGGAGCGTTCCTGGGTTACGGAGGTGCGGGATGGTTCCGGGGCCCTGGCCTCCACGAGTGCGGCCATAGCGGAGGCTTTTGCGTCCTACTATGAAGGAGTGTATACCCCAGTGTGTACCAGAACCGAGAGAGACTGTGAGGAATTCCTGCAAGACTTTGCGTTGCCTATGCTATCCCAGGAACAAACGGAGTGTCTGGATGCAGACCTCACAAGAGCAGAGCTGGGAGAAGCCCTTAATGCCCTTCAGTCCGGCAAGGCGCAGGGACCCAACGGACTCCCGGTCGAAATCTATAAGAAACAGGCGAGTGTGGTACTGGAGCCCATGCGACGCATGTTCCTTGAGGCACGGGAGGTAGGCATGCTTCCGCCTGACCAGAGAGAGGCCACAATTGTGGTTATTCATAAAGCCGGGAAACCGGCGGACTGCTGCTCATCCTATCGGCCTATCTCCCTCCTGAACGTGGAGGCGAAGGTCTTGGCCAAGGTCTTGGCGACAAGACTGCTATCTGTACTTCCCGACCTCGTGCATGTAGACCAGTCGGGTTTTATGCCCCACAGGAGCACTAGGCACAACCTGCGGAGGCTCTATGGTATTCTGCACATGACTAAAGACGTGGGACATACGCAGACGGCATTGATGGCGCTGGACGCCTCAATGGCCTTTGATAGCATCGAATGGCCATACCTATTTATGGTACTGAATAGACTGGGATTGGGCCCCGTGTTCAGTAGCTGGGTGAGACTCCTGTACACGCAGCCGATGGCAAGGGTGAGGGTCAATGGGGTTACGTCCCGAGCTTTTGCCCTGTATAGGGGCACTAGGCAGGGCTGCCCCCTGTCACCGCTCCTGTTTGCCCTCGCCCTGGAGCCGCTCGCGCATTGGATCAGAAGAGATAGGGCCTTTTGGGGCCTGGCACTCACGGATGAATGGGAGGAGCGTATTTCTCTATACGCTGACGATATTGTCCTGTACATGGCCAGACCCTACCAGTCCATGGCGCGGGCCCTCCACCTTTTCGCCCTTTTCGGTAGTTACTCTGGCTACTCGATTAATTGGACCAAATCGGTGGTTTATCCTCTGTCGGGTCCGCCTCCTCGCATACCGCGGGATTGCCCGGCATCGCTGGAGACTGCTGGATTCAGGTATTTGGGAGTGTACGTCACCAGAGACGCGGGGGAGTTCTTTGCCCGAAATTTGGAGCCTCAACTGATGAGGCTGGGGGTGGACATTGGACACTGGAGGTCCTTGCCCTTGTCCTTGATGGGGCGCGCGGCGCTCTTCAAAATGCTGGCGCTGCCACGACTCTTATATATCCTCCAAAACACACCGTACCTGGTCCCGACGGCGACATTTGAGCGTATCTCCCGGGAGCTGCGGACGTTACTTTGGGACGGCGGCAACCCGAGAATTGCGTTGCAGAAGCTTACGCGGGGGTGTACGACGGGGGCTGGCCCTCCCGGACGTGCAACTCTATTATTGGGCAGCTCAGTTGCAGGTGGTCAATGACTGGATCTATACGCCGGCCTCGGAGCCAGCTTACAGAATGGATAGGCACGCGATGGTTGGAGGAACCTGTGAGCCGTATCTCTACTCCCGCGGGCGGGGTCGTGATCTACCCGCGCATACTGGGGTGGTATTCCACTGTTGGAGGGAGGCCAACAAGTTCTTGGGCTGGACGAACACCCTAACGGGACAGACCCCGCTTTGGACGGGCGATCGGCTAAAGGAGGTGACGGGACTATCCGGCTACAGGGGGTGGAAACTGATCGGCATTGAGCATCTCGGGGATGTGTGGAAGGGGGGGGCCCCGGTTCCCTTTGCGGCTCTGAAAAAAGAGTATCAACTCCATGATTCCCAGCACTACCATTACCTGCGCCTCATGCATGCCTTGCGGGCCCACATCCGTGCTGGCACTTCCATCCCGGAATACTCCCCTATGGAGGACAGGCTCCTTCTCGACCCCATTCTAACGAAGCCCACGTCAACGATTTACCGGAAACTTATTAATAACATGCCGGACCCCTTGGGTCCCCTGCGGGCGAGATGGGAGGGAGACATTGGAGCACTAGATGACGACGACTGGCAAGACGCCCTGCCGAGTCCCCGCGAGGTAGCGATCCGGCCACGATTCCGCCTTGTGCAGCTAAAAATACTCCACAGGGTCTACTATCCCCGCACCCACCTGTTCTCCTGGGGTAGGACTCTGTCACCCTTGTGTGTGAGGGGCTGTCAGGGGAGGGCTCCTTTTATCACATTCTATGGGATTGCCCACTCATAATTCCGTTTTGGACCAGGGTGACGCAAACGATGGAGGGGGTAGTGCGGGCCCCGGTCCCACTGGAGCCCAAGTGGCTCTTGCTCATGATCAAAGGTGCCACGGACTGGACACGTCATAATGAGATTTGGTTGGGGCTGGCAGCAGGGGTGGCTAAACGCAATATTGCCAGGTACTGGGGTGCGCAGGCACCCCCCTCGTGGGATCAGTGGCTCTGTGACCTGGATTGGTGCCAGAGGGCGGAGGAAACGGTCTACAGGTCCCGGGGATCTGTGAATAAATGGAGGAAGGTGTGGGGTCCCTGGCAACGGTTTCGAGCTGTACAAGAGGGGATGGGATAGAAGACTGTTGCAATCACTTCTCGGCATTTCCATGAATGTAAAATGTGACGAACTGTGATCCCTGTGAATATATTACGAACTACCGCTGTGTAACCCACTTGAACATGAGCAATGTTAATAAAAAGAATTTAAAAAAAAAAAAATTATTCCTAAGCTTCCTTTTTGGTACGATTCTGAATGTTTGGAATCATTCTAAAAGCTGCTAGTCAGTATGCACTTAAAGAAAGAAATGGACTGGACATTACCTGGTGAGGGGGACAGTACTGGTCTCATAATATAGTCACCTAAATGCAATATAGGGGTAAATGTTATAACCTTTGGAGCAAATACTGATGTGTTGCAGTCTCGGATTTCCTACTTTGAAAAACTGTTTGGTCCTGGGCAAATCGTACTCTCTCTATGCATCTTTCCACTAATGTGACAGCATGACACTTTGAAACAGGCTTAACAGAAAAAAAAGCACCAAAGGCATATTTCCAGTACAGAACCCAGCATGCTTTTTATTCACACTTTGTTTAATCTGACCACATTCTGCTTTTGCAACTTTAACGCTGAATGTACTCCTGAAGCTGCAACGTGCAGAACACTTTCCTTGCTGCCACTCCTCCCGTCCAGACTCCAGCAGGTTCCTCTTTTACAACGAGTTTCTCGTTGCTCAAATGGGTATAATTTCGAATATTTATATGTTTCCCTCGTCTTCATTGCTTGATTTTGATGTCGAGAAAGTGTCACTCATAGTCGTTGAATGTCACTCATAACTACACTGAAATCATGGAAATGTCTCACATAAGCAATCTCAAACCTAGGCAGATATGGATGCGTGGTACTTGGCAGGACTGCCTGAGGTGTGCCGCCCGGCAGCACCAATCCTCCTATCCTGCTTGTCCTTGAGTGGCAAAAACCAGGACATTAGGTATCCCACAGTAGCTCATTTTTGGCTGTGGAATAGACCACTCATAAGTGGGACAGCCCAGCAGAAAAAGTGATAAATGATGGCCAACCGACACCAGTGTAGTCTTGGCAGGAATGGACACATTTAAGCACATGTTCTCATTGCAATGCTCTCTCTGTCCGCAAGGTGGCACTCTGGAACCAGCTATTGGAAAACTGAAAAGTGGTTGAGCATTAATAGGGCTCTTCTCTTTTGCTGGGTCTCCACTAAAATGGGTCTTCTCTGACTGTACCAACCGAGAACTTCAGTGGATAGTTTGAGCCGCAGGTTGATGGTGGGCACCACCGACTCTTGTTTTAGCTGACTGGGAAGTTTTATATTTGTTCCGCGGGTCCGAGTATCCAGTATTAAAATAAACAGAACTGGTAAATTTGCCTATGTTAGTCCACTGGCACCATCTTAGGGTAGAATTACAAACTGCAGCAAGTAGTTCGGGAGACAAACTTTAACCATTCAGAATTCATAGGAAACTTCATCTTTTGTCACTGAAATGGCCGTGTGGCTGATTAAGTGTCCCGAGGTCAACCACATCAAAGTACTAGTACTCCGTCACAAAATACGGCGGTCACCAGGAATTAACGGCCTTGCCAACGGTGCAAGTTGACAACATCCGTGCATTCTGAGAAAAATGTTGGGCGCCTGCACTTCTTTTTTTAAACAAATTAAGCGCTACGAAGCCTACGTTTGTTAAATTATCAAACCATCTCTGTTGTTTGAACAATCTAGTAAACATTAAGTCGATGGAAGTGGGGGTAATCAACAAACCACACACTGCCCCCACTCGCCCACTATACACACATATACACACACACCGAAGCTATGCCCCGGGGTCTGATAGATCTTCTATCATGCCCATGCCCCCCATCCAGTGTTAAAAGTCAAATACTTTCAAAACATGCTAAAGGAAACGCATTTTTCTGACGACAACAGTGGGAAGATAGAAATCAAACCATGGCAAGAACAAATACTCCAGAAGCTGGGACAAATAAAAGAAAACCGAGGAAAGCCATCTAATCAGACACATTTTTGGTTTCATTTTCATAAAGCGTTAACATAGTTTTGCAATTATGAAAAGGAAGCTGACGGGGAAGATGTGCAACTGCTTCCAGTTAATAGAAACGGTATGGTGCAACGTATGGTAAAGCAAAACCGGGTCTCTACTAAGGGCCAGATTTACTTATCTTTCACGCAACACAGTGCAGTAAGGCAACTTGCTGCACTGGGCTGCATTGCGTGAAAGGCAGAGAGCAGAAATGCACCATATCTACTAAGATATGGCGCACTTCTGCTCTCTCAAAGCGCTGTCGTACTTCAGGCAGCCTAGCGCCAATGCAGGTACCCAATGCAGCCATGGTGCAAGGGGGCCTGCATTACAAGTAGAATTGTTTTTTGTGCAGGAAGGGATACCTTGTCTACAAAAACAATCCCTCAAGGAAATGTCCTCTTTCTATGCGTGCTGCAGAATGCAAAAGAAGGAAATAACGAGGAGAAAAAGATTTTTCTCCTCATTACTTCATCCTCTGGGAGGCAGAGCAACTTTGATTGCATGAAATCCATAGGTGGATGCAGTGGAACACCCATGCTCCTCCCATGAAACGCCTCCTAGAATGAAATGAAAAGCAAGGCAGAGCAAGCCGCTGCTATATATATATTTGTGAACCTTACGCTCATTCTCCATCTACACGTGTTTTTAAAACTTTTAATATTGTTGCCTACCTGTGTTGATCTTGTAGCTCTGCACTTTGCACTTTCTCCCCCGCTACGTCCTCGGTCCGCCACAGCAGTTAGTGCCGATTGAGCGGAAGGATGTAGCTCCTCCTCCCCCTTCCGGGACAGCTTTCTCTTCTGGCGGGGTGATGGGCTAGTCTTTTTGGCTTCTGCCACTATAAGTGGAGCATGCTGGGCCGGACGCACGCAGCGGACGTGCCGCCGGCACGCCAAAGGCAAGCCTGTCTGTGCCCGTCCAGCCGGGGCCAGGGGCCACCCACCATGCCCGTTTGAAGCCCGACCAGCCCCTGAGGTACTCAGGTAAACTTTTAAAGGAGCTGGATAGACCTTTACCCGATTTGTGCTATTGATCGAGCGCAATATTAGCCAACAACATTCATACACCATATACTCACTTGGGCCCATACATTCACACTACACTAATACTTACGCTGGGTGTCAGATGTACTCTTTTATCAAAGTCCCAATTACCTTCTGATTGAAGAGTAATAACTTACCAATGGATCCTTTGCTATTTGGGAAATTTAAAATGAGTGACATTCAATATAGTTCATAATCCTGAAATAACCACTGAGTCAGGAAGTTTTAAAATGTTTATCTAAAGTTTAGCAGAGTAAAATACAGAAAACACGGTACTTGATTGAAATACCCAAGAAAAAGCATAGAAATGATTTTGCTAATCAATGACGGTGTTTAAGGAAGAGGAGAAGATAGAGACAGCAGCGCAACTAAAGGTTGCGGTATAGTTACCTAAATGCGAGAACCAAGCCCTTGGCCAAGGAGTTGGAAAAGATAGGACCCAGGAAGGATGAAGAGCAAAGACTTCTTCCAGGATCAGGACAGGACCGGTGACCTCTCTACAACGACGCCTGCGCCGTTCCCCTCTCTGATACTCGACTTCTCCTCAATTCTCCCTTTATAATGGACTCCGCCGCCCCCTCCTCAGGACCTCTTCTGGACAGGGATTCAGTCAGCAACCGATCAGCATAGCAGTCTGGATCTAAGAGCTCTCTCGCAGCATGGACGCCTGTTCTTCGTGAAAGCATGCTCTGACTAATTAACTAATGCTATATTCTATTATACCCTTCTACGCCCATGTACCTCCCCTTAATGTTGCTAAAATATGGGACCACTACTTCTGATTGGACAGGGACAGGGGTGGATTCTCGCACCATATCGATTTGGCCTAAATTGTAAAGCCTTTTGTCTTTACGTTCCCACCCCTTCAGATTAATACATTTGCTTTATTTCCCACTCCGTCTCACGACAAATGTTATACATTTTACAGGGGAAAAGTATAATTTTGTCCTCCGGAAACATAAAGTACAGCATCTTCGGCCAATGGGTCATGGCCTTGGAAGACGTCCAAGTTGACTTCACTTGGCAGGCACACAGGACACATGCGCAGAACCATCTGTCTCTCGAGTTTCAAGTTACCAACCCAGGCCCAAGTTTACGAATTACTAAAAGTGAAAGAAGAAAATATTAAAATCACAAATAAAATGTTTCACTGTATGCCCACTTTCCTACTCTATTCCCAATTAATTATAATACTATCCTGCATTAGTAGCATTAAGAAAACGACAATTTAATAATGACATGAGAGCAAGCTGAAGCATGTGAAAACATTTAGCGGCCATTTTAGTGCACACTGCGCAGAAGCAGAAGTTTCCACCAAGCAAAGAAAGACGTCACACCATGTGATCAGGTTGCGACATGCGCAATGAAGTTCCCGCGCTTTAGCGGACATTTTGGATTACAGACAAGCGTTATTCATTAGTAAAACACATAGGCAAGCTTCTGTCCCTCTTGTGTTTGTGAATGCAAAGGTTAGTTTTGACAATACAAGTGTAATAAATTAATACTATGAGGAGAATTGCATACAAGCAAGTTTCATTTTTGAAACCTTGCTCCATCAATCCCTCTCTGATGGCGTTTCTGAGCCATCAAAAACACTACCCTCAATCAGATGCCAACTTCTAGCAATTCGTTTCATTCTCATTTTTACATTTTCTGTTTTTCACATCCCCTTTCAACTTTTTGTATAAATCACTTCTCCATTCTTCAAGTTCTATTTCATCTAGTTTTCTCTTCTTTCCTTTTCCTGTCACTTTATATGTTGCATTCTTTCTACAGCATTTGCACCATATTGTTATTGCCAATATTATTATTGCTATCCCTGCTAGGGGTACTAATATTTGACCTATAAGTCCTTTTCCTACATTTGCAAACCAGGTTCCAATTGACGCAATACTATTTGTCAATCTTTCCCATACACTATCAACTTCCAGTGGTTTAAGTTCTTTCTCAAGTTTAGTTATGTTCTGAATATACGTTCCAATTTCTGCACTCTTATCAGGAATATAAGTGCAACAATGTTTCGTCTTCAATAATTTACAGACTCCTCCTCTTTTGCCAATAGAATGTCAAGAGCAAGTCGATTTTGCATCACCATAGATCTAATCGCAACCATCTCCGTATTAATCATTAGAAAACCTCCAGCAGTATCCGTTGATAAACGATCAACTACTGTAGACAATTTGCATATTTTCCTTGAGTTCAGAATTATTCCCACTGAAGGTATCAATGCACCAAATATATCACCTACAATTTCTGAAAAACTAGCTCTTTTACTACGTATTAATTCGCTATTGTTTTCATTGCTTCCAGTGTTTCTTTTTACGTGGTATAGCTTTGGAAAAACTATTCCAAAATAACAACTTCCATACCACCGTGCAGGAAGCCTAAAGTAAGCCTTATTCCCGCATACATAATAAATTCCAGGAAAAACTGAATCTGTTCCTCCTTTGAGTCCCCAACCTCCAAGAATTAGAAAATTGTGTTCACATTCACTGGTACCGATGAAAACATTGTTATAATCAGTCTTTAACCTATGAAGACAAATTTTCCCTTTCTTTACGAAATCCAGAGCCATTGCAGCTTGAGCTTTACCAGGTGTATAACTCCCTTCTTTCTCCGCCCAAGGTGGCAACTGAGCCTTATGCTCTGAAGCTTTCTTTTGAAAATCATGTCTTCTATCTTCTACTAAATTCAAAAATATCTTTTTCTTCTTCTAGTAAAGAACATGTTAGATTGTGTCTATGTGCATGTGTTATATCTATCGATTTCATTGTTAAGAAAAATTCTCCCATAAACTGTGCGTCTTGACTTCTAAACACTGGGTTCATACTCTTGCGAATCGGAACCTCAGAAAATATCACATCTAAGTTTGAATAATAATACTGTAGCCTACCTGTTCTATAAAATAAACTTGTTAATACACTACATGAGATGCCATATGTCAGTGGTAAATGATGGTATGTTAATCCTTCCGCTACTGATTCAGGTAACTTCATACAGACATAACAATTACTAACTTCCATTGTGTCTACATATTGAAACAATAATTTTGTGAAAACATTTAAACTAGTGTCGTTGTCAGCTATTTCATGATGAATTTCTGCCTCATCTTCTGCCATTAATTCTACTCTATTGCCCTTCATGTTTGCTGTCCTCCCTTTAGTTTCATTATTAAACTTCTTATCTATTATCATAAGGTAAGGAACTGCTACAATCAGTACTAACCATACTATAAGCACCAATACTAGACTACATATGCAGATTGCACAGCATCTCCTACAACAATTTCGTTTTGGTCTCCCAGTAACTCTATCGTCAGGCATTTTTCGACAAGGAAGATTGCTCTTCTTATCTCTTCTTCTTTTCTTTAGCGGATTCTTTTGTTTAGTCAGGGTGGTCTTGTTTCTTCTTCGTATGTTAGTTCTGCACTTGTTCCTTCACCACCACTGTCACTTGACTCTGAGCTTTCAAAATCTTCAAGAATGATATAAGTCCAGTCAGGACCCTTGAATTTGTTATTCACAAGTCTCAGTCTTTTACTTTTTCTTTTTCCTGACTTTTTCTCTTGTTCAGTTTGACTTGTCACTTCAGGTACTTGTTCTGGATCTTCACTTCTGGTTGTTATGTGGTACTTTACTCTTTTAATGACACTTGGCCAATGATCTCCTTTCTTGTTTCCTTTGTTGGCACTGTTTCTTTGTTTTCATCTTCAGGGATCTCGTTAATTTCACTCTTTAGCACTGTTTCGTTTTCTTCAATTACTGTGTTTCTTGTTTGCTCCTTTTCAGGTCTAATTTGTTTTTCTTCAGTAGCTCCACAATGTCTTTCAAGATGTTGACTTTGTTCTTTTTTATTTCTTTATGTTCATTTGTATCAACCCCTTTTTCTTTAGTGAATTCTTCTTGATCTAACTTCTTCTGATCAGGGCTTATTGCACTGTGAACTTCTGCAGCCTGACCGGATTCTTCTAAACCTGTCTTTCCCTGTTCAAAGTCTATTAGGTTTTCACTGTTTTGAGTCCAATTTTCTTTCCCTATCTGACCTTGCTCAGGTTCTCTTATTGTCTTTTCTTCTTGTACCTGAGCTGCTTCTTCTTCACCTATCTGATCTTCTTCTATTTCTTCCAATTTCGCTGACTTCTTGTTCTGTGGTATACTTCAGGAACTTCTACCACTGGTATCCAATCCTGACTTGTGCTCGGTTGTTCTCCGTCAGCTTCTCTCGAACCTCGATCCTGAGATTCCTCTGCTGGGCAACCTTCAGCTTCTTCAGTGATTGGTGTTGTCTGTGAATTCTCTTCTTCAGGGTCTGGTACTCTCTTGTGTGGCTTACGTGAATCCAATTAGGAAATCTTGCACACTTCACTGCTGTATTGGTAGTCAATATAACTTGACAAGGTCTGCTCCACCTGGGTGATAAACACGTTTCTCTTGTGTGATTCTTCACTACCACCCAATCACCAGGATTCAGATCATGTTCTAGTTCAGGCTGCCTGGAAACTGCGTCTTCTCCAACCTGATGAGAGACAGAACGCACTAGGTCAGCCAATCCTTTGCAATAATCCAAAACCGTATCATCAGATATATTCACCAGTTTGTTTGTGGGAACATGTGTTTGTCTCATTGCTCTTCCCATCATTATTTCATGGGGGCTTAATCCTGTCGTTCTGTCAGGTATACTTCTGAGTCCCATCAAGACAAGTGGCAATGCGTCTGGCCACTCTAATGATGTTGATGCACACATTTTTCCCAATCTTGACTTTATAGTGCCATTTAATTGTTCAACCACTCCAGAAGCCTCTGGGCGATATGCACAGTGCAATTTCTGCTTGATTTGAAATGCTTCACAGATTATCTGGATCACTTCGCTATTAAAGTGTTTTCCTCTATCTGATTCCAAAGATACTGGGAAACCAAATCTAGGTATGAGCTCACGTAACAACAGTTTTGCAACTGTAATACTGTCATTTCTCTTAGAAGGGTAAGCCTCCACCCACTTTGAAAACAGACTAGTACATATTTTAGTCCTCTGCATGGTGGTAACTGTATGAAGTCGAACTGGAGTCTTATAAATGGGCCCTCTGCCTTTCCAATTTTTCCAAACCCAATTATCGTTTTCCTGCCTGGATTATGCATTTGGCAAGTTAGACATCTCTGGCAAAGACTCTCTGCAACAGCCCTGAATTTGGGATTGTACCAATTTTGTCTGAACAGCCTAATCATTGCATCTCTCCCTATGTGTGTGTCTCCATGATGCATTCTGGCCATTTGTGAGAGTAAACAGTCTGGCATGACTGGTCTGCCATCTGCATTGATCCACACTTCATCTTCTCCTCTTTGGGAGCAACCCACTTTAATCCACAAATTTTTCTCACTTTCATCAACCTCATCTTGCAATTTCTTCACCTCATTCCAAGTTTCAGGTGGCATATACAGCATAAGTTGGCAGCTGATTCCCATTCTTTCCACCCTCTTATTGACTGACGTTCTGGTTTTGGCACAATGTTGAGCCACCAGGTCTGCATATCTGTTGCCGACTACCACCCAATCATCTCCTGACTGGTGTGCGGCACATTTCACCACAGCCAATTCTTTTGGTGATTGTATTGCTTCTAGCAATTCCCTTACAAATTGTCAATTTTTAATGGGGGATCCTGAAGTAGTCATAAAATCCCTCTGCATCCACAGTTGGCCAAAATCATGCACAACCCCGTAACCATATTGACTACCTGTAAATATGGTCACTCTCTGATTCCTCCCAATTTTGCAAGCTTTTATCAAAGCAATCAATTCAGCTACTTGTGCAGATTTTACTCCTGGTAAATAGGATGCTTCGACTATTCCAGTTAATTCACATAAAGCATAGGCAGCAGTTAGTTTACCATCTTCATGTCTTTGACATGAACCATCGACAAATAGCTCCCTGTCTGGCTTTTTAAGAGGCTGTTCCTCTATGTCTGGGCGTGGTTTTGTACATAATTCTGTAATTTGTACACAATCATGTTCATCTTCTTCGTCATCTTTATTTGTTTCATGATATGGGTCCGGCAATAAAGTTGCTGGATTTATTATTGTACACCTTACCATGGTCACATTTTCAGCACCCATTATTATCCTCTCATATTTAGTCAGCCGACTAGGAGTAAGATGCTGAGTTCGGGTTCTTGTCAACAGAATGACAACTGCATGTGGAACATATACTTTTACAGGATGTCCCATCACAATTGACTCGCTTTGTTCAATGCTCAAACAAGTTGCTGCCACTGCCTTTAAGCATCCTGGCAACGCGGCTGCTACTGGGTCCAATGTAGCAGAAAAGTACGCTATAGGACGTCTGTCTAGTCCATGTCTCTGAGTTAGGACAGAAAGTGCACAATTTTCTCTCTCTGACAGAATAATGCAAATTCTCTTTTATAATCAGGCATGCCTAGGGCAGGTGCTGAACAAAGTGCGTTTCTCAATTTTACAAAAGCTTCTATACTTTCATCCTCCCACTCAACAGGGTCCTTTGCTTTCTTTTTCATCATGTTAATTAAGGGCTTAGCTAACATGGAAAAATTTGGTATCCATTGTCGACAGTAGCCTACTATTCCTAGGAACATTTGCACTTGTCTTTGTGTTACAGGCATTTGCATTCTCTTTATTAATTCTACTCTTTCAGAGGTTATTCTTCTTTTTCCCCTCTCAATTTGATGTCCCAGATATTTAACAGCTGTCCTGCAAAACTGTAACTTTTCAGGTGAGACTTTATGCCCTTCCTCAGCCAAAAGATTTAATAATGCTATGGAATCGACAACACAGTCTTCTCTGGTGGTTGACGCCACCAATAAGTCGTCGATATATTGGACTAAGATTGAGCTTCCTGGCATCACTAGTTTTTCCAGGCACTTTTTCAGTATCTGGTTGAAGATGGAAGGACTTTCTGTGTACCCCTGAGGAACACGATTCCACACATAGACCTTGTTCTCAAATTTAAATGAGAAAAGATACTGGCTGTCTGGATGCAATGGTATTGAAAAGAATGCTTGACACAAATCAATTGCTGTGAACCATCCTGCATTCCAAGGGATCTGGTATAGAATTACTGCAGGATTTGGTACTATGGGACAACATGGTTCCACAATCTTGTTTATTTTTCGCAGGTCCTGAACAATCCTATATTTTCCACTAGGTTTCTTTAATCCCATGATTGGTGAATTACATGGGCTACTCATTACTTCTTTTAGGATGTTTTGTTCTACCATTCGATTTATTTCTTCAATGACTCCTGCTTTTACGTCTGCACTCATTTTGTACTGTCTGGTATTTGGGAAAATTGTACCTTCTTTTACCATAATTTGAACTGGATCTATTTTTGCCATAAGTCCTACTTCTTTTCCGGTGAAATCCCATACTATTGGGTTTACTGTACCTTTTAATTCTTCTGGTAACTCATCTCTTGTTATTAACGAAAACATTTAGTCTATTTCTGTACCTTGTTTTGCAACCATAATTTTATATACATGGTCCTCATCTGGTGTCTGAACTGCCACACCATCCGGTGTGCAGAAAATTGTACAATTCATCTTGCACAATAAATCCCTACCTAATAAGTTTACTGGGCTAGAATCACACACTACGAATTGATGCATTTCTCTGAAATTTCCGATTTTAACTTCCATTGGTTCGGTAAGAGGTGTTCTAATCCGCTGATTAGCTACCCCCACTACTTGGATATTTTCACCAGAGAGAGGAAGGTCTGGAATGTCTGCTGTTCTCACAGTAGACCGGGTAGCACCAGTGTCCAAAAGGAAAGTAATATTATTACCTTTCACATTCCCTTCAACATATGGACCTGACTGATCTACCTGTAAGGATGCGCCAAGTATGCACTCCTTCTTCCCCTCTCCTAGGCACCGTCATGGACTGAATTGACAGAAATCGTCCTGCAAAAGAAATTGTGATGTCATATAATCATTCTTAACACTTCCTCCCTGATATCCGATGTCGGTACCATATTTTGCTCTGCTTACATTACCCTGAATAGGAGCAGGTGGCAACTGACTCTGAGGATTTGCACCCTGCTGTGAGTCATTCTGCGTCTGTGTATTTACATTTTGATTTGGGCCATTATTATTCCGGATCTTTTTACATTCATCCTTCCAATGCCCCAATTTTCCGCATCCATGACAAGGAAATTTCTTTTAGCTTCTTCTCTACTCATTCGTCCTCTAAATTTTCCACCATTCCCAGTATCACCATTCGTTCCAGAATCTTTTCCTGGATTTTCACTTGGATTTTCCAAATTGATTCCCTGTTTCTCAGCCATTTTCACCTGAGCCCACATTACTTTTTCCTGCAATTTCTTGTGTCTATCCTCAATATCGTCTCCACAATATTTTGCATACTTCAAAATCTCATCTGTGGGCTTTCCCTGCCAACACAGCATGTGTTGTTTAATCATCTGACAAATCTCTGGCTTCAAACCGTAAACAAACCGATACACAAACTGACTCATGTTCTTGTCTCCAATGTCCTCAAATCCACTATACTGTTTAAATACCTGCAATAAACGCTCATAGTAGGAATGCACTGATTCATTAGCTTCTTGGGTAGTTCGATCTATTTTTACCCAATCTGTTTCTTTCGGTGGTATTTTCCCCTTCAGGTAAGTTATCACCTGCTGATACTTTTTCATCACATCATTTGACGGGGCACCTGTTTTCGGATCTCTAGGATATTATTCACTTGGCCAATCCACTGTGATTTTGCAATCTGTCCATAAATCGGCAGGTACCACTATGTCAAACAACCCATACAAATCCTTCAACAATACCTTCGACACCTTCACAAACCTGTCAACCTGCTTGTACCATTCAATTGGCTTTTCCCTCAGCTTTGGAAAATCATTCGTAAATGATAAAATATCCTGTCTGCTTCATGGGACATGTACATATCCTCCTCCCGCAACTTCTCGCATTGGATACATTTGATCTGCTTTTCCTGCTTCCTTCATCACATATTCTGATGCTGTTCTACTTGTTCGTGCTTCTTCCTTTTTCTTGGCCCACCTAGTTTTCCATTTATCTAGGTCTCCCCATTTTTGCAAAACTAACATTAATTCTCTTATTTGTAATCTTCTTCCAGAGGCATTCATATTTTCTAAATCTTTGTCTGAAAATGCTGCTCTATAGGGTGTCTTTAGTACCTTTGATCTCCTATTTCTATTCCCATCTGTAATGCTAAATTGGACAATTTTTCATGAAATAACCTTACATTTCTGGTGATACTCCTGCATAGGAACAATAATTCTTCTTCCTCATAGGTATTTAAGCGTTCTAGTCCTACATTTCCTGCTATTATTTCTTCTAATTCGACTTTTAATTTATGAATGTCCATTATTTTCGGAGGTGTGCATTGTTTAACTGACCCTTGCACCCATCTTTCTAGATCTTCAGGTGTTACTATGGTAGCACTTTTTGCTCCCGATGTAGTTACTAAACTTACATCTTTTGAACCTCCAGGTACATCTTTTTCTTGGAGTACTATTTACAGAACCTCGAATAGGCAAGTCCTTAAGTGATATTGTGGATTCACAGTCACTAAATTGATCCTCAATTATAACTGGAGCTTCAGGTCTGGGATTACTCACAGGAGTAGGTGCAAGTATGGGTGGAGGACAATTTCCCTGAGTACCATATAATGGAACTACTGGACCAATTGTTACAGGTATGGTCAACGAATCAGGATGTACTTTTATCTGAGTTATTTTCTGTATTAATTCTGCTCTGGTCTTTTCTAGGGCATCTTTTTCTTTATCATGTAGCATTCGATTCGGGGTGAATTCATGCATTCCCTGTGGCACTAATGGAGTTTTTGGTGGTGCACTTGGGGTGCATCCACTTGTCCCTTCCTGATATGGTGGGGAATTTCTTAACATTTCCTCCATAAATTCGTCTTCAGACTCCTCATTTCTCATTAAATGTTTTGTCTTTTCTGTACATTTGCCTCCTGATTTCTCTCCTTCTGTGAATAATGGATACAGTCCTTCTGTAATCATTACCCTTCTCCATTGTTTCATCTGACCCTCTCTCGACTCACGTAAATATCTGGGGAAAAATCCTGGGTAACTCCTATTACTTCTAGATCTATCCCGCTCAAATGCCTCAGTTTCCCATTCTTCTAGAGCTTCGTACTGAGTTAATCTAGGTCTGGGTTCTAAGTCATTCATCCTCAATCTCAAGTTCTGAAGAATTCGCCCATTGAACGTGCCATTCTGGGGAAATGCTAATATTCCATCATTTTTGGTGTATTCTATCCAATTCTCCATCCATACACAGGTATGATAACCTCTCTCCATCATCATGAATGATGCTGGCGTTTTAGCTGGTGGAATAATAATTCCTTCTCTAGTTTTGAGTGGTTTGTCCTTTTTAAAATAATTCTTAATCTTTTGTAAGAATGACATTTTTCTCCTTTCTCCGTACATTCTATCTAATCTTCTGTGTACAAAATTATATTCTGCAAAACCTAGGAATCTCCTATCCGGACGAGTTCCTGTTAAAGTCGGATCGCGTTTTAACATGCAATCCTTATCCACTAAGAATTTTGCTTCTATAATTTCGACCAATCAAATGTATGCTATCTTTTATTTCCGAGCCAATCCTTGCGCGGCCTTTTGATGACGTTTCTCTGTCAACCCCTCCTTTACAATCTGCTCTTTTCTGTCCTCGCTGGTTTAACCAATCCCAGCGCAGCACCTGTGACGTCAGTACTACTCCTGACTACTGACCCCTCCTTTACAAGGGTTTTTCCACACCCGCTGTTTCAACCTACCACAGCGCGGCGTTTTGTGACGTCAGCTCCCTCTCCGGCAACTGACCCTCCCTTTACAAAAATTTACGCAAACTTATTTTCTCTATAAATCTTAATTAAATTTCAGTAACAACATAAAACATTCGCTATCGTGCCAGTTTCTTCTAAATTCGAAAAAGATAGTTTCTTCTCACACTTAGTAAAACTTTTCCGTTTACTAAAACATATACTACGAGTAAAACACTTCCGTCTACTCTTCACACAAGCTCCAGAAGTACCTGTTACTTCTCCAATGTTACCCTTACTAGGTGATATAACATCAAATTTTTATCAGCGTACCCTTTTGCTATTACTCACACGCATAGAGTCCCTAACGAGTACTGAAAGTCCTGCTTAACTTCTCAGTACTAATTCTGCCTGACAGATAACCTCACTGCAGTATGGCTTCCATTTGCCACCCACTATTCTTTTCCACCCCCGGGGTATTCTGGACAACATATAACAAAACTCAAAATTTAAGCGGATGTTAGTTCATAAAAATACAAATAAAAATTCTCATTACCCAATTAACAAAGAGTAACCATAACCGTCCTCTGCTTACCAGAAAACTGATCCAGCGCAATATTAGCCAACAACATTCTTACACCATATACTCACTTGGGCCCATACATTCACACTACACTAATACTTACGCTGGGTGTCAGATGTACTCTTTTATCAAAGTCCCTGCTACCAATTACCTTCTGATTGAAGAGTAATAACTTACCAATGGATCCTTTGCTATTTCGGAAATTTAAAATGAGTGACATTCAATATAGTTCATAATCCTGAAATAACCACTGAGTCAGGAAGTTTTAAAATGTTTATCTAAAGTTTAGCAGAGTAAAATACAGAAAACACGGTACTTGATTGAAATACCCAAGAAAAAGCATAGAAATGATTTTGCTAATCAATGACGGTGTTTAAGGAAGAGGAGAAGATAGAGACAGCAGCGCAACTAAAGGTTGCAGTATAGTTACCTAAATGCGAGAACCAAGCCCCTTGGCCAAGGAATTGGAAAAGATAGGACCCAGGAAGGATGAAGAGCAAAGACTTCTTCCAGGATCAGGACAGGACCGGTGACCTCTCTACAATGACGCCTGCGCCTGCTCCCCTCTCTGATACTCGACTTCTCCTCGATTCTCCCGTTCTAATGGACTCCGCCGCCCCCTCCTCAGGCCCTCTTCTGGACAGGGATTCAGTCAGCAACCGATCAGCATAGCAGTCTGGATCTAAGAGCTCTCTCACAGCATGGACGCCTGTTCTTCGTGGAAAGCATGCTCTGACTAATTAACTAATGCTATATTCTATTATACCCTTCTACGCCCATGTACCTCCCCTTAATGTTGCTAAAATATGGGACCACTACTTCTGATTGGACAGGGACAGGGGTGGATTCTCGCACCATATCGATTTGGCCTAAATTGTAAAGCCTATTGTCTTTACGTTCCCACCCCTTCAGATTAATACATTCGCTTTATTTCCCACTCCGTCTCACGACAAATGTTATACATTTTACAGGGGAAAAGTATCATTTTGTCCTCCGGAAACATAAAGTACAGCATCTTCGGCCAATGGGTCATGGCCTTGGAAGACGTCCAAGTTGACTTCACTTGGCAGGCACACAGGACACATGCGCAGAACCATCTGTCTCTCGAGTTTCAAGTTACCAACCCAGGCCCAAGTTTACGAATTACTAAAAGTGCAAGAAGAAAATATTAAAATCACAAATAAAATGTTTCACTGTATGCCCACTTTCCCTACTCTATTCCCAATTAATTATAATACTATCCTGCATTAGTAGCATTAAGAAAACGACAATTTAATAATGACATGAGAGCAAGGTGAAGCATGTGAAAACATTTAGCGGCCATTTAGTGCACACTGCGCAGAAGCAGAAGTTTCCCACCAAGCAAAGAAAGACGTCACACCATGTGATCAGGTTGCGACATGCGCAATGAAGTTCCCGCGCTTTAGCGGACATTTTGGATTACAGACAAGCGTTATTCATTAGTAAAACACATAGGCAAGCTTCTGTCCCTCTTGTGTTTGTGAATGCAAAGGTTAGTTTTGACAATACAAGTTTAATAAATTAATACTATGAGGAGAATTGCATACAAGCAAGTTTCATTTTTGAAACCTTGCTCCATCACTTTCATTCGCTGCGGATAAATGCAGAGGCTCTACGCTGTACCCGATGCTCTTTTGCATCTGATCCAGATAAATCAATACTTAGGCAAGATAACAACTTGAAGTTCGCTCTTGTAAATTGCAGGTCACTTACTAAACATAAAATTGAAATCTGCGATTACATCCCAGATAACCAGCCTGACGCAATGTTTCTAACTGAAACCTGGCTGAATGCGGATTCTGCCCCCGGCATATTAGATGCCCTCCCAGATGGGTATGGCATCCTTTAGCAAGACCGCCATATTAGGCGCGGAGGAGGGATAGCCATCATTTTCCACCTGTCATTGAATGAATGAATGAATGAACACTTATAGAGCGCATGGTTACCCAGGGGCATCCCAGCGCTAGAAGACCAGTAGGTTACGAGAAAAGTAAGCAAAAAGAAAACTAGTGAAAAAGAAAAGTTTTCAAAAGTTTTCTGAACTTAAGATGTTCAGACTCAGAACGTATGTGTAGAGGCAGACTGTTCCAGAGTCTAGATGCATTATATGTGAACAGTCGACCTCCACTACGTGCACGTTTAATCTTAGGTACACAGATCAATCCTTTTTCCCCGATCTGAGGGTTCTGTTGGGTACATAAGGTTTACTCCAGGAACGGATCAGAGGCGGGCCTTTCCCAAAAAGGATTTATGGGTGATACAGAGGTCCTTAAATTGCACTCTTTCCTGGACAGGCAACCAATGAAGGGTAGCAAGAGCAGGCCTTGCAGAAGAGCGTTTAGGTATATTCAGGAGTATCCGTGCTGCACAGTTCTGTACTGTTTGCAGTCTTTTAATGGTGGCCTGGGGGGCTCCCAAATACAGGGCGTTGGAATAGTCGAGCCGTGAAAGCACTAAGGCCTGTACCAACAGTCGTCTCGCCAAAGGCGGAAGCAAGGGGAGTAATTTTCTGAACTTTCTTAGTAGACCAAAACAACTCGCCGCCACCATGCGTGATTGCTCTCTAAAATCGAGATTGCAGTCGATATGCAGTAAATTGCACCTTGGATAAAGTTCAAGTAGGAAACGCCGAAGCAGCGCATTTCACTTTAAAGAGGGCTAGTGACACTACTCTGAGCGGTCTTTTAATCTACCGCCCACCGGGGCCGGCTACTGACTTCACGCCTAATCTTGCTGAAATAGTGATGCGATTAGCACTTTACCATAACTTCACGGTGCTGGGGGATTTAAATCTACATGTGGAGGATCACTTGAAGTATGAGGCTCAAGCTCTTTGCAAAGAGTTGGCTACCTTACAGTTAGAAATCATGGGGCCGTGGCTTGGACGCCAAACAAGATGGCTGCGTAGCTGCGGAGCTCCGCGCAGACGGTCCTCATGTAACTCCATTTCGAGTGAGGAGCACCTTTCTGCAGGACTAACGATGTAGGATTTCAACTTTATTTTGTTGCGGTGAGCATTTGGACCCTTTATTTGCCGACTCCCTCTTGTTTTTGGCATTTTCGGTGCTGCGAAACGTTTCTCCACACAACGGCCGCCATTTGGGATCCTCTACATCGCGCTGCGTGTTCACTTCAAAATGCTCAACTCTTACACTCAGGAAGCACCTGGTGATTGACATCTCGTGATGGGTAAGTGAAACTCCTTATTTATTAAAACCTTGATTCTTTCTTGGCACTTCAAGAGCTATAATTTGACTTTTCTGCTACCAGCCTCCATTTTATGCTTCCCTCGACACGCTCCACGATCTCTGAATATTAATTGACTCTTACTTCGAGATTTAACCTGATTCTCGATCCTTGGGTGCCCGCCATACTGCTGCTCTGTTAGCGCTACAAAAGACCTCGGCTAGTTTTGATTTTCTTCGAGTTCATATAATTGAAGGCACCCTTACTCAAAATGTTTTGAAGCCTTTTTTCAGCGTTTTAGCTTTCTCTCTGCTTGTACGCAGTTGGCATATTTATTTTAGAAAGAACAAAGATGTTTTTGTGCCCTTACTCTTCAGACTATCTCGTTTTTGTGGAGACATTTTCTTCATTATAAATTGAAGAGCTTAGGTACCCTCACTATGTAACCATTTTTCTCTGCTGCTCACATTTATAGTGTTGGTTAAGAGGGTGGACCCTGCGATTTCCTTTTAGAATTGAAACCTCCTTCTCCTCACAGTGCACCTGACTTTGCTGTACTGCTTTTGAAAGTTCAAATTAAACATTGTTTACTAAACTCCCTTTGTCTTTTTTATGGGGAGACTAAGAAACCTTAAACTCACTACTTCCTCCAAACTTACTGCACACTCGGACTCTGACTCTACTCTCAACGAAATGGAGGGCATTTCTCCTCAGAAACCTGATCACACGGCAGGCACCATTCCAAAAACACAGCTTTCGAGCAAACTATCTGCGATTTCCACCAAGCAACCGAAAAAAGACCCTCCTTCTCCAGTGAACTCTTCCTCAGCCTCCATGGATATAATCCTTGAAGAAATTTGTGCTTTGAAACCCTTCATGGAGGAAACTAATAAAACTCTGCAGCATCTGGATGACAAGTGGTCTTCGTTGGAATCGCGTGTGCTTGTTGTGGAACAAAGAACCGATTCTCTTCAAGCCTCATGTTCTCGCATTTCATTTCTAGAGTCTGAAATATCTCTACTTAAGAAGCAATCTGAAGATTTAGAAAACCGAAATTGCAGGAACAACCTTCGAATTTATGGTCTTCCCGAAAATATCGAGGGTTCCAATCCAACCGTCTTCTTTCAGTCATTTTTGCCTAAGCTCTTGGACTTATCTGCTACTTCTCCTCTTAACATTCAAAGGGCTCATAGACTTGGTCCCAAGATTTCTGCAAAACCTCGTGGAGTCATCCTGTTTTTCCTGCAATATACAGACCTCCTACAAATCCTGTCTGCTGTCAAGTCCCAAAAACAATTTTTTTGGGAAGGTCAACGTCTATTTTTCTCTCAGTATGTGGCTAAGGTTACGGCTGATCGTCGGAAAAAATTTCTTGATCTACGTCCTCAATTGTGTTCTATTAATGCCAGATTTGGACTAATCCATCCCTGCCTTTTCAAGGTCACCTATAAGGAAAAGACTACCACATTTGATGAGCCAGCTGTATTGCAGGAATTCCTTCGTCAACATGGAGCTGTTGTTATGGATACTTCAAAATCTACTTGATTTGTTATTTTGCTTCACCCTGTCTGGCTGTTTCTTGTCTATGTAATTCCTTGATTGTTGTTACGCTTGTATTTTTGTAATGTTCAAGCATTAAGTTGTTTTATCTATTCTCTCTTATCCCTCTCTTTGAGTGTAGCTTCTTATTCATAATGTTTTCTTCCCTTCATATACAGGTGTTATTTTTCCCACCATCCGCTTCCCTTATGGTCTCCCCTATATGTTGATGTCTTATCCGTGGTTCCCCTGAGGTTCGGTGGAGTTCTGGTGCTGTCGTTATCATCTTCTGGTGTAGCCATCACCCATTTCGTCTTGTGTTTGTAGGTATGTTCTTCAGTCGTCATTTGTTTGACGTGTACTGTCTTTTTGATCTCTATCTTATCTCTCTTTTATCGGTATTCTCTTTTATGGTTTCTTCTTTTCACTTTCTTTTGTATTTTATCTACTTTACTCCTTCTCTCCCTTATGTCTTCTTTACTAAAACAAATGCTATATTTCTTCCACTTTTCTTCCTCATATCTATCTTATTCAAACTTTATTCTTGCTCTTGTAAGCATATTGTTTGTTCATGCTTTTATCATTAAGTTACATTTCGGGTTACTACCTGGAACATTCAAGGATTAAGCAACCCTATCAAAAGGCAACGGGTGCTATCTCATCTAGCGAAATTAAAAACTGATATTGCTTTACTTCAAGAATCTCATATTTCTGAGGATGAAGCTTCCAAGCTGAAGAGATGTTGGGTGGGTCATGTGTTTAATTCTCCAGCTTTAGGTAAGAAAAATGGGGTTTTGATCTTATGTCATAAAAAATTACATGTTTCCTTTGTTCAACAGGAATCTGATACTGAAGGTCGTTGGGTTATTGTTAAGCTCCTCATAGATAAGATTCCTTTAGTTATTTTTAATGTATATGGCCCTACTTTGGTCGATAAGGTTTTCTGGACTAATGTATCTGACAAATTGCTTCTATATGATGATGCTTATATTATATTTGGAGGTGACTGTAATCAAATTCATGATCCCATATTAGACAGACATTCTAGAGTTAAGTTTGTTCCCTCTAAAATGCACTCACAATTTTCATCCACAGTACGTCGCAAATCGTTGGTTGATATTTGGCGACTTTGTCACCCTGACCTTCAAGAGTATAGTTTATATTCAGCCTTACATCACTCACAATCCCGTATTGATGACCTTTTCCTAAGTCAGGGGCTCATTACGATGGCAGGCAGAAAACCAGCCAGACCGCCATGGTAGCGGAAATCAACCGCCCGCTGGTACCGCGGCAAAACCGGCGGTCCGATTAGGATCAACCGCCAAAAAATCCCATCCGCGGCGGAACGACGCCACGAAAGACCCCCGGTAGCGGGCAGAGCTGGTGAAAATCCGTCCGCTGCGGTCGGATTCGCGGCGAAAACACACTAAACCGCCGCGAGGCCAGCGTAGTGACCGCACGTAGAATTAGGATTGCCCCGATGTGACAGCGGGACGATCCGCTGTTTCCGACCGCCGCGATCGCAAACAGTGATGAATGGAAGAGCCGGTGGAAGGGCTGTTGCATAGCCACCGCTGCGGATGCTCCATGACAAATATGGCGGTTGACAAAAAAAACACACAACGAGGCCAACAAGTGCACACATCCAACTAGCCCTGCCCCCAAAAACACCTAACACACCCCAATGACACACCCCCATGGCAACTTCAAAAATACAAATGCCAGGACAACCCACACAACACACCTGACAGCAATACCCCATTTTGACACACCCACATAGCTGAGAATAAAACCAGCCCCTCCCCTGACCAGAATCCTTTGCACCACTCCAGCCCTGAAGGAACCAAACCCTGCAGCACATTGGATAGGCAAAACACCACACATCTCACCAGCACAACAACACACATACACCCCCCACACCACCCCCACCCCCTCACAACTGCACCTCAAAACATCTGCACAGCACACACCATGGCACAAAATAAAATGGCCAAATTCACAGAGAGTGAGTTGTCAGTCATGGTAGATGAGATAATCAGAGTAGAACCACAATTGTTTGGTACCCTGGTCCAACAGACACCATTATCCACAAGAGCACAAATGTGGCAAAGGATAGTCAACAAGGTCAATGCAGTAGGGACCACACCGCGCTCCAAGCAGGAAATCATTAAGCAGTGGCATGACCTGAAGAGGGTGGTGAAACAGAAGAAGAACAAAAACTGTCAGCTGGCTCAGATGACTGGCGGTGGCCCTCCCATTCCACCAAGAACATTCACTGCATGGGAAGAGAAGGTGCTTGCCATACTGCATCCAGAGAGTCTCACAGGAATAGCCGGGGGAGTGCAGGCTGGTAAGGACAAACAAATGTATACCATTACACCGCTATGTACTGTCTTGCACAACCACAAAGCTACACCTCCTAGGCCCAAGTCCATTCATCTGTACCACAATACCAACACAGGTCTCACAGATGTAACATCCACTCCATCTAAATCACCACAAAGGTAGCCTTCAACATTCCCAGGGTGGCATGTGTACAGGCAGCCAGCACAACAACTCCCACCAGGCCCCCTTGTTCCACAGCTCAGCAAGAAGGATCACTCCCCCCGCCACCCAGAAGCATGTGTCAGCCATTGCATTGTTCACCCTCATCTAACAGGTAGGTAGCCATCTTCCCAGGGAGGGCTATTTAGGGGTGGGAGGCCTGCACCACAACTCCCTCCAGGCCCCCTTGTCCCACAGCTCAGCAAGATGGAGCACTCCCCCCCCACCCAGAAGCATGTGTCAACCATTGCATTGTTCACCTTCATCTAACAGGTAGGTAGCCATCTTCCCAGGTTGGGCTGTTTGGGGGTGGGAGGCCTGCACTACAACTTCAACCAGGCACCCTTGTCCCACCCCTGAGCAGGATGGAGCACCCCCCCAGAAGCATGTGTCGGCCATTGCATTGTTCACCTTCATCTAACAGGTAGGTAGCCATCTTCCCAGGGAGGGCAGTTTGGGGGTGGGAGGCCTGCACTACAACTCCCACCAGGCACTCCTGTCCCACCCCTGAGCAGGATGGAGCACTCCCCCCCACCCAGAAGCATGTGGCAGCCATTGCATTGTTCACCTTCATCTAACAGGTAGGTAGCCATCGTCACAGGGAGGGCTGTTTGGGGGTGGGAGGCCTGCCCCACAACTCCCACCAGGCCCCCTTGTTCCACAGCTCAGCAAGATGGAGCACTCCACCCCCACCCAGAAGCATGTGTCAGCCATTGCATTGTTCACCTTCATCTAACAGGTAGGTAGCCATCTTCCCAGGGAGGGCAGTTTGGGGGTGGGAGGCCTGCACTACAACTCCCACTAGGCACCCCTGTCCCACCCCTGAGCAAGATGGAGCACTCCCCCCCACCCAGAAGCATGTGGCAGCCATTGCAATGTTCACCTTCATCTAACAGGTAGGTAGCTATCTTCCCAGGGAGGTCTGTTGGGGGGGGGGGAGGCCTGCACTACAACTCCCACCAGGCACCCCTGTCCCACCCCTGAGCAGGATGGAGCACTTAAACACACACCCAGAGAGATGTGTCAGAAAGTCCACCCCAATGTGACAACAGAACAGGTAAGTAGACAGTGCATGCACCCCACCATTCCTCTCAAAAAGCATGGAGCCATATGACAACACCAGCCCTCACATCCCACCCAAATTGACACAGATACAATATCAAATTACAGTGTGCAGACAGCTAAGCGTATGTAACTGTCACAGAAACAAAAGTGTGACTCACCAAATCCCATGTTGAAGTAAATCAGTTCACAAGCATGCACAGCACTGAATGCTATCTGTAAGTTCCATGGGGGCTGAGCTTGAAGGACCATATGAAAACAAAGCAAGCATGGTCTGTAGAACAAAGAAATCAAAGCACAGGACATGACAAAGGTATGCATGAGATGACAATGGCTAGTTCATGCGCAGATGTAACGCATGCCACGCAGAGTAATCAGCAAAGATGCTTCACATCAAGTCGTATTGCCGCCAGTTGTCAGACGACAACATGTCCTCGTAATCACAAAATCTGCACGTGGGGCATGGTATCTGATGGAGCAGGGTAAATGAAAATATTTTAACCTCCTAATATTTTTCGTAAAATAATTAATAAACATGTTCGTTTAAGTAAATAACCAACAATGTATGTTACATGTAAAGGGTAAAAGGTAACACGCTATTTTGTGTGCAAAATAATCAACTTATAATTGTTTACGTGTCTAACATAATATTTTGCGTACTAATTAAATAATAAATGCATGATCTGTGCTTTTTAAATAAAACGTGCGTTGCAAAATAAAGCGATGGTAAGTAAGGGACGGCTTTATATGTTGCTTTTTGCTAGGTAATACCTAATTGGGGTACGTAGAAAGACGGGAGGGAAACGAAAGGGTTTTTATTCTTTGTTTTAACAATATTTTGTTTATCTTTAAAAATAGTGTGCTTAGGCCTGTTGAGCAGCGATATAAAATGGCCGCCGTTTGCTAGAGTACGCATGAGCAGGGAACCATGTGATAGAGGAGAGAGGATGTGGAAAAGGATGATCACGTGATCGTGCTGAGAGGCTAAGACGGAAGTATGGTCAAGGCTATTGTGACCTTTCTGAGCAGATGTGTGCCAAGATGATCAGCAAGAAGCGTGAGAAGTCAAACTGAATAAATGGACGGAACTGTTAAATCTAAAAAGTAGCAGAAAAAGATACAAATTGGACTGATCGAAGCGGATGAGCAATGTCATGAACTGTGGGAAACGATGCAAGCATGGACATTCCACAAGGAACTGGTTAAGACAAGGAAGTTTGATTAAAATGTATATGGGCCTGAGTGGACCAATGAGAAAGAATCACGCCATGAAGATGCAACATTTTATTCAGTAAGCTAGAATTAGGGTATAAGAAGACCTACTCTTGGTGGGAGGGGTTAGTTGCTGGAGAGCAGATGCTGGAGAAGTTAGATGCTGTAGATGGGTGAAGTTGCGGTTGCTGATGCTGACGAGCTGATGCTGCTGCTGCTATTTTTATTTTCCAGTTGAGTATAAGATGCTGCTTTAGGAGAATTTTTCCTGATAGATTTTTCATTTAGAACTATTAGATTTTTCCAAGACAGATAGATTGATCTTTTAGAGTTCTTACTATGATAACCTTATTTTTCCGTCTAATAGATAGGCATTGCAATTTCAATTTATTCTTATATTGATGATAAATGTAATAATCTGAATAATAAGCTTAACCTCATTTCTTGCATCAAAACTTTATATAAACTTTATTATTCTTTAAACAAATGACTCAGTGATTCTTTAGCTCAATGATTAAGGTAAATTGATAAAGAGTTTATTGTGATTGAGCTGGTCTTAATCACCATCAACTGATTCCTACTAGTTGGTCCATCGACCAATGAGCGGAATACCTTAAAAGCAAATGAGAACATTATGTCATGTTAAAGAGGTATCCCGTCTCCTTCCAGCTGAATCGTTTTTCTCCTAGGTTAAGGACGGAGGAAATCCAGGGAATAAATGAGTAAGTAAATGTATGTGCGGTGTTATGGGCCCCACCGTCATATGGATATAGTTTGTGTGTTGGAGGAATAGTTGCACCTGGATGACCAAAGCATATAGGAGAATAATTTTTATTGTTAGCGCTGGATCAGATTTCTTGGTAGCAGAGTTATGGTTACTATAGATTAGTTTGGTGATTATTGATTATTGATTATTGATAAGTTCATGTCTAACACTTTATGTTGAGTCGCGTTATGTTATATGTAAGTTTTCACGCTTCCGGGAAGTAGGAAGTGGAACACGTGTGGCAAGAGAAGTCACATGGAATGGTGTATTGTCTGAATTCATATTGGTGATAACACAGGTTGTGTTATGATAGGGACATTTTCCGTATAAAAGGTGTGTAAGGGAAATAGTGATCGGTTTTCTTGTGAAACTCTGGCCTTAATTCTCAGGAGCAGTATAGTCTCCACATTCTCCAGGATTCTACGGAGGAGAACAGGTAACACAGTTGCCGCGTGCAGCTGCAATTTCTCAATATTGGTTACGACAGGATGAGGATGACACGGATGAAAGTTTCTGACGGTGCCTAGGAGAGGGGGAAGAGTGCGTGCTTGGCGCAACTCTAGAGGTAGATCAGTCTGGTCCATTTGTGGATGGAGAAGTGAATGGTGCAAATGTAACATTCCTTGTTGACACTGGAGCTACCCGTTCTACTGTTAGGTCAGTGGAAATTCCAAATCTTCCTCTCTCAGGTGAACATATCCAAGTAGTTGGAGTTTCAAATCAGCAAATTAAGACGCCTCTTACTAAATTAGTGGAGGTAAGAATTGGTCCATTTAGTGAAATGCACCGATTTGTGGTATGCGATTGTAGTCCCGTGAACCTTTTAGGACGCGATCTATTGTGCAAGATGAATTGCACTATCTATTGTACCCCAGACTGAATTGCATTTCAGACCCCAGATGAAGATGTGCTGTATAAAATGACAATGGTGAATTTAGAACCAGAAGTAAATGATTTGTTTCCTGTATTTGATGCAGAGAAAATCCCAATTGAATTGAAAAAGACAGTGAAAGAAGAAGTGTGGCATTTTACAGGAGAAGATGTAGGATTAGTGAAAGGAGTAGATCCCGTTAAAATAACAGTGAAAGAGGGAACGAGTTACCCAAATACGCCCCAGTATAAATTGACACCAGAAATAATTGAAGGAATAACGCCAGTAATAAATAAAATGATTGAACAAGGGATTCTAAAAAGAAATCATGAGCAGTCCATGTAATTCGCCAATAATGGGACTGAAAAAGCCAAACGGAACATATAGAATTGTACAGGATTTGAGGAAGGTAAACAAAATTGTTGTGCCTTGTTGCCCAATAGTACCGAACCTTGCTGTGATTCTATACCAGATTCCACGTGAAGCAGAATGGTACACAGTAATTGATTTATGTCATGCATTTTTCTCTATTCCATTGCATCCAGATAGCCAGCCATTATTTGCGTTTAGGTTTGGAGAGCGAATTTTGGCATGGTGCCGAATTCCTCAAGGGTACACAGAAAGTCCCTCAATCTTTAATCAGATTCTAAAGAAATCGTTGGAAGATTTAAAAATGCCAGAAAAGTCAGTGTTGGTTCAGTATATTGATGTCCTACTGGTGGCATCAAAAACAAAGGAAGCATGTGTCAATGATACAATTGCTTTGCTGAATCATTTAGCAAAAAGAGGACATAAAGTGTCCCCATCAAAATTGCAGTTTTGTCAACAAGAAGTCCAGTATTTAGGGCATAAAATTGAGAAAGGAGTGCGAAAGGTAACGACTGAAAGAATAAAAAGATTCAAGGAATGAGAGCTCCAATGACGCAAAGAGAGGTAAGAATGTTTCTGGGAATGGTTGGATATTGTCGACAATGGATAAGCGGTTTTTCGCTGATTGCTAAACCATTGCAAAAACTGACAAAGAAGGATGTTAAAGATCCTTTTGAAATGAATGATGAAGAAATGAAAGCATTCAGAGTGCTGAAAAAGAAATTATGTGAGGCTCCAGCATTAGGAATGCCTGACTATGAGAAAGATTTTGAGCTGTATTGCAGTGAAAGAGATGGATGTGCGTTTTCAGTTTTGGTACAGAGACATGGAACTATGAAAAGACCCATTGCATATTTTTCAGCTGTTTTAGACCCTGTAGCGAAAGCGTTGCCTGGATGTTTGAAAGCAGTTGCTGCTACTTGTGTGAGTCTGGAACAGAGTGAAGGCATAGTGATGGGATATCCACTGAGAGTATATGTTCCCTATTCTGTGGAAATTCTCTTGACAAGAACGAAAACCCAATACATGACACATAGTCGGCTGACTAGGTATGAAAAAGTAATTTTGAGTGCAGATAATGTGACCATTGACAGATGTATGAATGTGAATCCTTCGACATCTTTACCAGATGAAGAAAGTATAATTGAAATGGATGAAGTAGATCACGATTGTCTGAATGTGCTTGAATATTGTACAAAACCAAGGTCTGACATACGAGATGAGCCTTTAAAAGAATCAGATTGGTGACCAAGATGGCGGCGCAGTAGGACGCGGATCTGTGTCCCTCCGGCGCTGCCTGTTCAAAAGCATTGTTATCGAGCCGCATCCCGGGGCTCTCCAGCCGCGATTTCTTGTGGCGACGGCGCTGGGGTCTGAGGGACGCCTGTGGACTGAGTTTGGCGCCCACGGTGTGGCTGCACGACCTCGTGAGCGCTGGGAGGTGATCGGGCCTGCACGTCTCTCAGCGTAGAGCGGTGCGATTGCGGCCTTGCGGGATCGCAGGCCTGAAGCATAGGTGAAGGCGCCGGCAACGAAAGGCGGCCCCTGCGGCACCAGACGGCATCCGGAGACAGGGGGAGTTGCTCCGGCAGTGGATATGGCTGAAACCGGCTGGCGGAGGTCCAGCGGTGTAGAGCGGACGCAGCGGACGGGCGGCGGAGGCCGGAGCTGTGGTGAAGAGGACCAGTCCCGGCTCGGAGGAGGACTCCGGCGAGGATCCCTGCAGAGGTGCCGCCGGCGGGTGGGCCCTGTCGCTGGCAGCGAGGTGAGCCGGGACTGGGGGCTCAGAAGAGCTGGGGAGGAGTGCCCTTGCCCCTGGCCTTGAGTGGAAGAGAAAAGAGCGGTGTCCGGCCCGGGTGCGCTGAGGCCTGGAGACAAGAGGCGCCAGCGTGGAGGCCCCGTCGGTCCGCGGCTCGGCGGACGGCGCCAGCGGGGTTGGCTCCAGCGGGGGCGGCCTCTAGAGGGGCTAGAATCAGTGGGAGAAATACCCGACTATCCGTGTGGCGGCGAGGGGACTAGGCACTCACCGCTGATTACCGCTGGGACTATTCCATAGGGCGTGGAGAGTGCACCCACTCAGTGCGGGCTGCTCCCCCCTCATACTGGTGGAGCCCGGTGCGCGTACCTCCCGAGGCCCGGAGGTGGAGGGGGCCTGGAGGAGCAGTGACGCAGAGGCTACCGGAGGCACTACAAGCGGCCTCGAGCATCGGAGTCGTGAATGACCGCAGGACATACCCCCCCCGGTTGACACCCTGTGACGGCGCAGTGAGGAGGCGGTTGTGCGGCCGGAGGCCTACACGGGTCACGTCGAGGCTGAAGGGGCTTTACGGCAGGCGCAGTGCTCTTGAGCAAGGGGTGCTCGGGCGGAGGGGCGCTCCCCGGACCGGTCAGTTCGAGGGATTCCGTCCGGCCTCCTGAGCAGAAGCGGGGACAAAGAAGTGTGCGGAGGAGTGTTTGAGCGGCAGCACCACCTGCGTGGCACTTATCCCCAACGGAGGTGGTATCGGCATTGGAACCCGGCGCGGAGATAGACGCGAGGCTCGATACAGGCCCGGTGACCCACTATGGCGGCAGCGAGAGCCCGAAAGGAGAAGTCGTTAAAGGATCTCCTCCAGAAGCAGCCTGATCACTCTCTAACACCGGGCGAGAAGGGGCCCAATGCGATGGAGGGGGACGACTCCCCCGCGACCAAGGCTTTCATGGTGGAGCTCTTCTCGGCCATCAAGGAGGACATTCAGGAGCTCAGATCGCAACTCACCGCTGACCTCAAGGAAGTTCGCCGAGATGTGGACGACATAGGTGAGAGGGTGGCAACTTTAGAGGAGCATGATGTGGGTCGGGAAGAGGAGCTCCACCATTTGCAACAAGACATGCTGCGTCTTCGCGAACAGAACCTCGATCTCCAGGCCCATGCGGAGGATCTGGAGAACCGCTCCAGGCGGAACAACGTGAGAATCAGAGCGGTACCGTGGAAGGAGGAAGGGGACGATCTTAGAGCTTATGTCACCGCCTTATTCCAACAAATCCTCGGAGAGGAAGAGATATCGGACATCCAACTGGACCGGGTCCATAGGGTGGGCCTCCCCCGCGGTCCAAAAGCCGCTCCTCCTGATATTCTTGTATGTGTGCATAATTTCCAACTAAAGGAGCGCATTCTCCGGAGGGCACGTGAACAGCAACCAGTACAGTTCCGCGGGCACCAACCAGCGCTTTTTCAAGACCTGGCTGCCTCTACCCTTGTGAAACGAAGGGAATTTAAGCCTGTCACCGCTTACCTCCGAGAAAAAAATATACCTTACTTGTGGGGTCACCCCTTCCGCATAATATTTAAACACCAGGGGAAGTTGCTGCAACTCAGATCCCTGGAGGAAGCGTTGGGGGCCCTGGGCATCGACACTAATATGTCTACGGAGGGAGCGGATCAACCGACCAAGCGAAACGATCGCCGCACTTGGGGATGGCAGCGGGTTGGCAGGCCCGTCCCGGTCCAGAAGCCTGATCGGGACGCCAGTGATCAGGAGCGAGAAGCGGTGATCACCTCGCTGTCCCAGGTTACGGGGCGACCCACGACCCCATGACAGGCTTCCTTGCTGGTCCCGGGATGTGCTCAAGGTGGGGCGCCGGAGGGAACAGAGGCGATTGTGCAGTTTGAGGTTTCCCTCTCCCCCGCGCCTGAGCGACTGCAAGTAAGAGTCCCAGTGGACTCGACGATACCTTTGTCACGACCCTCTGAACTTAACCACTGTGACGAACTTTTGTCATGTTTAAATGGTTTGTGTATTTTTCGTTGATTTTGAAATGTTTGTTCTTATTTGGGGTAGGGGTTTCTTATGGGTTTTTATGGGGTCTCCGCATCAATTCCCTAGTAAAGATTGTCTGCTCCAGAGTACTTAGCGGTCCCGCGGGCGGCATAACTGTCCCTCCGCCGGTAGCCCACACATTGCTTGCCCCCTCCCAAGCGCCTGCATGGGTAGAGACCTGAAAGTGGTTAGTCTGAACGTTAGGGGGCTGAATAACCCTGTGAAGCACGCGGCAGTGCTCTCACTGCTCGAAAGCACCAATAGTGATATCTGCCTGCTACAAGAGACCCATCTATTGTCCAAAGATACAGTGCGCATGCGCGATAGGCGATTCCCGCAGCAGTTCTGGTCCTCCAGGGCATCAAAGAAAAATGGGGTGGCGGTTCTGATTGGGGCGCACTGCCCTTGTAAGGTAATCTCGACAGTGGCCGAAATTAAGGGCAGGCTTTTGGCCATCAGGCTACAATGGGGGGAATCGCACCTTACTTTAGGGTCCCTTTACGCCCCTAACGAAAAGCAGGAGTCCTTCCTGCAAGCGGCCTTACCCGAGGTACTTGCTTCCCCGGATGCTGCGATCTTGGTAGGGGGAGACCTCAACCTGGTGATGGACTCGGAACTAGATAGCTCAGGGCACAGAACACACCAGGCTGGGGCGCTTTCCCTGGGGGAAAGAGTTGGCTGGAAGATAGTGGTATGCATGATGTATGACGGGAGCAACACCCAGCTGAGCGCGACTACACATATTTTTCGGCGGCGCATAAAACTTACGCACGCCTGGACCATTTCCTTGCTTCCTCCGCACTTATGCCTAGTATACATTCATCAGAGATTGCTCCCCGCTCGCTCTCGGACCATGCCCTCATCTCCGTACTCCTCCCGGCGCAGCGTACGCGAGCGTTCCCTCTGGGCTGGCGACTACGAGAGAGCTTGCTGCATTCTGACGATGTGGTTCAGAGGATACGTGACACTATTGTACAATATTTTCAAAACAATGATGTGGGGTCTACTCCTCTTGCTGCGGTTTGGGAGGCAATGAAATTAGTGACGCGGGGAGAGTTTATCGCGGTGGCCGCGTCTTACAATGCGCTGCGCAGGGAGAAGCGCACGGAATTAGAAGGGGCAGTGAGAGAGCTGGAGGCGATTCATAAACGTACCGGAGCGCCGCGGGTATGGCGCGAACTTGAAAATCGCAGACGTATGCTTAAACACTTAGATCTCGATAGGGCGGAACACGCCCTGCTGCGCCTGCGCCACAAATTCTATCTTAGCAGCGATAAGTGTGGGAAAATGCTGGCACACAGGCTACGAGCTTCGACACAGAGGTCCCTCATACAATCCGTGAGGGCCCACGGTGGAGCTGAGCAGACCGCTGATGATCAGATAGTGGAGGCCTTTCGCGATTTCTATCGCCGTCTCTATGCGGACCAGCCCGCGGGCTCACTTGACCCACTCCCATATTTGAGCGATTGTGATATATCCCCCCTCTCGCAGACAGTCTCCGAGAGTCTGGACTCAGCGATTCGGGTAGAGGAAGTGATAGGAGCCATCTCTAGACTGAAGTTGGCTAAGTCCCCGGGGCCGGACGGATTCTCAGCCGCCTTTTATAAAACATTTTGCGTGGAGCTGGCTCCATTTTTAACGCGGCTCTTTAACTCCTTTCTTGATACAGGTGCTGTCACCCCCTCGATGTCAGAGGCGGCGATATCCGTCATTTTGAAACCGGGGAAAGACTCCCGAGACTGCGGGTCCTACCGTCCCATCTCGCTCCTGAACATTGATGCGAAATTATTTGCGGGAATCCTGGCGGCGCGCCTGAATCCCCTTATGGCGGACGCAGTGGACCCGGACCAGTCCGGTTTCATTCCCACCAGGCAGGGTGGAGATAACTCCAAGCGATTGCTGCATCTCCTCGACCAGGTGCGCCGCGCTCGGACCCCGGCCTTTTTGCTATCTATAGATGCGGAGAAGGCCTTCGACCGCGTTGACTGGGGGTACTTGTTCGCGGTGCTCCGCAAGTATGGTTTTGGAGACAATTTCCTGCGCTGGATTAAGTGCCTTTACGCGGCCCCCAAGGCCTTTGTCCGGGTTAATGGCTGCAGGTCAGCCCTCTTTTCCATTGAGCGGGGAACCCGTCAGGGGTGCCCCTTATCACCGCTTCTCTTTGCGCTCTACATGGAGCCGTTCGCCCAGCGGATCCGGGCGAACCCCGGGGTGGTTGGACTCAAGTTTGGCGCGGACATTCACAAAATTAGCTTGTACGCGGACGATGTGATCCTCTCGCTTACCCAACCTCGGACTACGCTGCAGGCGCTATCCGATGAGCTTGCGGCTTTCGGGGCGGCCTCTGGGTTCAAGGTCAACTTCACAAAATCACAGGTCCTCAACATCTCTATCCCGGCTGAGGACCTGGAGGCCCTGCAGCGGGACTTCTCGTTCCCTTGGACTACTTCCCAGGTGACCTACCTAGGAGTTAAGGTAACGCCAACAATTGCTAAGACAATTTCCCTCAACTATGCTTTGTTGCTGGAGTCCACGGCCAAGGCGCTGGACGCCTGGTCGCGTCTCCGGTTGGCCTGGTAAGGGAGGGTGGCTGCAGTGAAGATGACAGTCTTGCCCCGCATCTTATACCTATTTCAGATGCTGCCGCTGACCCCACCGCCGGGTACCCTTAAAAAGCTGCAAGCCCTTATTAATAAGTTTATCTGGGAGGGTAGGAAGCCGCGGTTCTCGTTACAGCAAATGACAGCCACAAAGAGCAGAGCGGTTTAGGTCTCCCACTCATAGGGGCATACTATCAGGCGGCCTGCCTCCGATACCTAGTGGAATGGAATAGACCAATGTCTAGCAAACATTGGAATTTCATGGACCAAACGGTGGCAGGAGTGAATATCTGGCGGGAACTGTGGCTGCCGCGCAAACACAGAGCGTGGGGACTCTATTCCTCTCCCGTCACCTCGCCTACGCTCAGGATCTGGGATCGACTTGCTGTTGCGAGGGGATGGACTTCATTCCCATCACCTATGACCCCCATTGTGGACAATCCCGACTTCCCCCCGGGTCAGGCGTCTCCGGTCTTTCAGCGGTGGCGGGAGGAGGGATGTAAGAGGGTCGGTTTCCTCTTTGACTTGGAGGGGCTGATTCCTTTTGCCCGGCTACAGACAGACTACGCGCTCCCGGCCTCGGACGCATTCTCCTACACGCAAGTGGCGCATTGGGTGACGAGTCTACCCAACTTTGCCCACATGTCGCGTACCTTCACTAGGTTTGAAAAATGGCTTGTGCGCAAAGCGGATGATCGAAAGCTCATCTCTGAATTATATGCTATGATTATGGCGCGGCCGGCAGGTCACCGTACAAAGGCTCAGGTGCGTTGGGAGACTGAACTGGGGAGACCCCTCACACCCAAGGAATGGGAGCATATTCTATACAGAGCACACCACACAGCACATAACACAGCAGGCGCGGAATCCGCCTTTAAGGTAACTTCATATTGGTACTATACCCCGGCCCGGGTGCACTTCTGGGACAAATCCAAATCAGACCTCTGCTGGCGGGGGTGTGGCGCTACTGGGACCCTAGTTCATCTACTATGGTGCTGCCCGAAATTGGTGCGCTATTGGAAAGCAGTCCTCGACGATATTGACACGGCATTTCAGATTACCCTGCCCCGCGCCCCTGAATACACTCTGTTGGGCCTTTCACATCCCAAAGCCTTCCCGCTGAAATCTCTAAGGGGCAGACAGATTGCTATGGCGCTGCTGGTGGCGCGATAGGTGCTTTTAGCGCATTGGGGTTCGGCCTCGGTGCCGGAATTGAGGGACTGGATCCATCGCCTCTGGCAGCTCTTGGCAATAGAGCGCCTCTCGCTGGGGGTAGACGGGAGGGGCGGAGAGTTTGCGACGCTGTGGGCCCCCTACTTACAAATCCTCACAAAGGATATGCGGGAGGTGACATGCCCTAAATTTCTCCAGATCCTCCGGCTGCTGCCGCTGGAGCCGGTGGCTGCGGTTTAGTACGGCGGAAAGGAGCATCACTAGTACACTGAATGGGCCCCGGCAGTGAGCTCTTTACAGTATGTTTAAATCTGATGCGGAGACAGGGGAGGGGGGAGGAGGGTGAGGGAGGTGGGTTTGTTGCGGGGTTTTGTTTGAAATATGATATAAAATGGTGGAGGACTTCTATGGGACGAGCAAATCTGCTGCCAGATGTGAATGGTATTGCGGGGGCCGTCCTCTGGGATGTAGGCCTCAACGCTGTGTAAATGCATTTCTACCCCGCTCTGCCGGCCTCGAGATGTAGGCAGTAAGCTGTGTTTGAACCCATGGTTATCCACATAATAAAAATGATTGATTCTAAAAGAATCAGATTATATTCTGTTTGTGGATGGCTCATGTTTGAGAACGAGTGATGGAGTTCTAAGTGCAGCATATGCAGTTTGCACAGTAGCAACTGTAATGGAAGCATCTTGTCTGAAAGGAATACGGTCTGCCCAAGTCGCAGAACTAGTAGCTCTGATTCAAGCATGCAAGTTGGGAAGAAATGTACGGGTTACGATTGTGACAGATAGCCAGTACGGCTTTGGGGTGGTGCATGACTTTGGTCAGATTTGGTCACAAAGAGGTTTCTTGACGTCTGCAGGAACGCCAATTAGAAATGGAGATTTTGTGAAAAAGTTGCTTGAGGCGATACAGCTGCCTAAACAGATTGCTGTTGTGAAGTGCAATGCACATAAAAATGGGGAAGACTACATAACTGTCCGTAATAAATATGCTGATGAGATTGCACAGTACTGTGCAAAGAATGTGGTTTCTTTAAACAAAAGTCGAGAAAGAGAGCATATTTCTTGTCCTTTGCTTTTTACTAACCCTGTTGAGACATGGGATGAGGTGAGACAGTTACAGGAAGCTGCAGATGATGAGGAAAAGATACATGGATAAAAGCAGGATGTAGGAAACATGAAGAAAATGATGTTTGGGTTTACAGAGATGAAAGACCAGTTATGCCTGATAGCATGATTTCTGACATGGCACGGATGTACCATGGACAAGCCCATATTGGGAGAGATTCAATGATCAGACTTTTAGACAAACATGGTATAATCCAAAATTCAGAGCCATAGCTGAGAGTCTTTGTCAGAGATGTCTTATTTGTCAACAGTTAAATCCAGGAAGAAAGACAGTAGTGAGTCTAGGAACAATAGGACGAGAAGGAGGTCCTTTCACTAGAATGCAAATGGATTTTATTGAAATGCCACCTTGCAACAGACTAAGGTATGTCCTAGTGGTCGTCTGTTTGTTTTCCCGTTGGGTGGAGGCATACCCAACAAGAAGGAATGATGGAATAACGGTAGCAAAATTTATGCTGCAAGAATTCATTCCGAGGTATGGTTTTCCAGTCACGATTGAAACAGATAGAGGAACACATTTCCAAAATGAATTAGTTAAACTGATTTGTGAAGCACTCAGTATTAAACAGAAACTGCATTGTGCATACAGACCAGAGGCTTCTGGAATCGTAGAGCAAGTGAATGGAACAATTAAGAACAGGTTAGGAAAAATGTGTCAAGCTACAGGACTCAAATGGCCAGATGCCTTGCCATTAGTTTTAATGACAATCAGAAGTATTCCGGAAAGGAAAACTGGACTCAGTCCCCATGAAATAATTATGGGACGAGCAATGAGACAAGCACAAGTACCTGTCAACAAACTACTGACTATAACTGATGATCTAGTGCTGGATTATTGCAAAGGATTGGCTGATGTGGTGCGTTCTGTGTTTCATCAGGTTGGACCGGATGCGACCACTCTTGAAAGAAAACCAGCTCACGACTTGAATCCAGGAGATTGGGTCCGCATAAAAGTCCACAGGAGAAGAAACTGTTTGGTTCCTCGCTGGGACGAACCACGACAAGTGATCCTGGTGACAACCACTGCAGTCAAGTGTGCAGGAGTGAAACACTGGGTGCCAGTCACACCATCAGAGTTCCAGAACCTGAAGATCGACATGTGAGTCGACATCTGGAAGTATTAGATAACAGTTCAGCATCAGAAGAAGAAACAAACAGGGTGCCAGAACCTGAAGATCGACCTGTAAGTCGACATCTGGAAGACCCAACTACAAGTGCAACGACAGAAAAAGTAGAGGAAATAGCTGAAGTTCCAGAAATTGAAGATCGACCTGTAAGTCGACATCTGGAAATATCAGATACCAGTTCAGAATCTGATACAGATCATTCGGATTGTGAAGAAATTCAGAAAAGAAATTGGAAATTTGAAAGCATAATTGAAGAAACTGAGCCAGAAGATAGTAACAGAGAGCAACCAAGTACAAGTTGTGGTAAAAATCCTTCGGAAATAATATTAATAGATGAAGAAGGGAGAGTTTCAAACAAAAAGCTAGAAAATTCGGAAGATCCCCGAGGAGCAATAGGGACAGATAGTCAAACACAAGAACAGGGAAATTTAGAAGCAGATAGAGAGACTGACACAAATTTGGAAGAACCTCGAGGAGGGACAGAAATAGGTGAACGAAGGAAGATAAGAAAAGAACCACAAGTAGAGGAAGAAAATGAAATTATAAGTTTCAAAATAAGAGACAATAACGAAAGAATTGAAACAGAGTCTGAAGAAAGTGGAGAAGAAATAAACCAAAAACTAGAGTCAAGAAAACGACATTGGAAAACAGAAAGAGAGGAAAAAGGAAGTGAGGCAAAAAGGCCAAGAAAAGGAGACAATTGGCCCAACGAAGTAAGAAAATTAAGATACAGAATCATAAGGTTAGATGGGAAAAGTGCTGAACAAGTGAATGAAATAACAAGTCAGAAAGAGCAAGAAAAACAAGGTGGAAAACACTTGCAGAAAACGAAAAGAGTAAAGAAGGTAAATCCGAAGTATAGATCGCCTGAATGGTTGTATCTAGCTTTGACTGATATCAAAGAAGAAAAGAACACTCACGAGAACCCAGAACAAAGAAACCTAATGGGTGAAGGTGAGGTGCAACAAACCTGAAGAAGTTTAAACAATTTCTACCGGACTTGACAAAACACTGGATCTGACGAATTTCTACCGGATATGACAAAGAAAGAATTCTGAAAAAGAATTAAAAGAAAGTACCAAGCAAAGACAAAACATTGGAGTACAGAGTGGCAAATAAGTCATTCCTGAGGTGTAGTGACACAATTTTCTGAAAAACAAATAAATAAGGTTATAAAACAAAATGGAGAATACTAGTGATAGAAGATGTAAATGTGAGTTTTTAAGTAGATGGTGTAAGATGTGCTGCTTTTGTACAGGATTATTAATGACAGTATGGGTGGTTTTAGCAATCACTATTCCAATTAGTTTAGCTGTAGTAGAAACTTCTAATAACACCGAGAAAGAAAAAGGAGCTAACACTCAAGAACCAGTTATATTAAAAAGTAGTGCAGAATTACACAAGGACAAATCAATAACAGATTTTTCTAAAAATGTTTTACTAAATTATTATATGAGTATGTCGAAACAATGGATGTAAGAGATTGCTATGTTTGTATGCAGTTGCCTGCATCTGTAGCAGAGGGTGTGACTTATCATCACCTCCCTTTGACGTATGGAATAACATGTAGTGTTTTAGCAAGTTTATTTTATAAAACAGGTAGATTAGAATATTATTACACTGACATAGATAAGATTTTTGCGAAAGTTTCTGTAGTTCCCGAGCTAAACAAAATAAAAGAGGGAAAACGTTTGGTGAATATTTTCTAGAAGATAAGATTTTAACATTAGATAAAATACAACCTTACCTGTGAGTTAAAGAAGGAAGAAAAAGTATTTTAGAGATGGTTGAAGAGAGAAGAGTGAAATTTCAAAGAAAAGTGATAGAAGCGACAAAAACACTTCTTTGGGCGTTTGAGGAAGACAATCATGACAAGAAAAAGACAAATGCAGCTATGACTCTGGATTGGCCCCAACAGGGAAGGTTGTGCATTAGAAGAAATAAGACAAGATATGACAATTATTTTGTGGGTTCCAGTATTTGCCATGACAATTATCAAAGTATAGGTGGATGGGGATTCAAAGGGGGAAAAGATCCAATATTTCGAGGGATCTATTATGTTTGCGGTAATAGGGCTTATTACAGGTTACCGGATCATTGGTATGGGTCATGTTATTTAGGCCTGGTTTTTCCTAAGATTTTTCGTATGGATAGAAAAGAAAAAGGAACACACAAAATGATAAATACCTTTACACGTAGAAAAAGGGAAAGTTTTTCAGAAATAGTAGGTGATATTTTTGGTGCATTGATACCAGCAGTGGGAATATCTTTGAATGCATTTAGAATTCGGAAATTATCCACAGTGGTAGATCGTTTATCTACAGATACTGCTGGAGGGTTCTTGATGGTAAATACCGAGATGGTTGCCATGAGAGCTATGGTGATGCAAAATCGACTTGCCCTTGTCATTCTTTTGGCAAAAGAGGGCGGAGTCTGTGGAATGCTGAAAGTCCAACATTGTTGCACTTACATTCCAGATAAAAGTGAAAATATACAGAAGTATATAACAAATATTACAAGTTTGCACAAAGAACTTGTTCCACTGGAGGTTGAAAGTGCTTTTGGAAAACTTGGTAAAGGGTTTTCTTCAGTAATAAATTGGTTAACAAGAATGAGGGGATTAATAATAGGGAAAGTTATAATAATAGCAACCATGATAATATTAATAATATTAATACTGAAGCTTGTAATCACATGTATAAAGAGAAGGAGAAGACAAAATAAAATAGAGAAAGAAAGAAAACATGATAAACAAGGAGAGAGAGAGAGAAATGGGTGAAATAGAGTTAGAAGAAATAAAAGAGAACATGTACAAGAAGACGAAGAGACAAGTTGAAAGGGATACAGTTGTGTAAACTAACAAAAGCAAACGGATAAAAGATATATGCTGTCTGAGAAAATTGTATAACTTGGGTTTTGTGGTGATATTAAAAAAATCACCAAAGGGGGGAGTTGATGGAGCAGGGTAAATGAAAATATTTTAACCTCCTAATATTTTTCGTTAAATAATTAATAAACATGTTCGTTTAAGTAAATAACCAACAATGTATGTTACATGTAAAGGGTAAAAGGTAACACGCTATTTTGTGTGCAAAATAATCAACTTATAATTGTTTACGTGTCTAACATAATATTTTGCGTACTAATTAAATAATAAATGCATGATCTGTGCTTTTTAAATAAAACGTGCGGTTGCAAAATAAAGCGATGGTAAGTAAGGGACGGCTTTATATGTTGCTTTTTGCTAGGTAATACCTAATTGGGGTACGTAGAAAGACGGGAGGGAAACGAAAGGGTTTTTATTCTTTGTTTTAACAATATTTTGTTTATCTTTAAAAATAGTGCGCTTAGGCCTGTTGAGCAGCGATATAAAATGGCCGCCGTTTGCTAGAGTACGCATGAGCAGGGAACCATGTGATAGAGGAGAGAGGATGTGGAAAAGGATGATCACGTGATCGTGCTGAGAGGCTAAGACGGAAGTATGGTCAAGGCTATTGTGACCTTTCTGAGCAGATGTGTGCCAAGATGATCAGCAAGAAGCGTGAGAAGTCAAACTGAATAAATGGACGGAACTGTTAAATCTAAAAAGTAGCAGAAAAAGATACAAATTGGACTGATCGAAGCGGATGAGCAATGTCATGAACTGTGGGAAACGATGCAAGCATGGACATTCCACAAGGAACTGGTTAAGACAAGGAAGTTTGATTAAAATGTATATGGGCCTGAGTGGACCAATGAGAAAGAATCACGCCATGAAGATGCAACATTTTATTCAGTAAGCTAGAATTAGGGTATAAGAAGACCTACTCTTGGTGGGAGGGGTTAGTTGCTGGAGAGCAGATGCTGGAGAAGTTAGATGCTGTAGATGGGTGAAGTTGCGGTTGCTGATGCTGACGAGCTGATGCTGCTGCTGCTGCTATTTTTATTTTCCAGTTGAGTATAAGATGCTGCTTTAGGAGAATTTTTCCTGATAGATTTTTCATTTAGAACTATTAGATTTTTCCAAGACAGATAGATTGATCTTTTAGAGTTCTTACTATGATAACCTTATTTTTCCGTCTAATAGATAGGCATTGCAATTTCAATTTATTCTTATATTGATGATAAATGTAATAATCTGAATAATAAGCTTAACCTCATTTCTTGCATCAAAACTTTATATAAACTTTATTATTCTTTAAACAAATGACTCAGTGATTCTTTAGCTCAATGATTAAGGTAAATTGATAAAGAGTTTATTGTGATTGAGCTGGTCTTAATCACCATCAACTGATTCCTACTAGTTGGTCCATCGACCAATGAGCGGAATACCTTAAAAGCAAATGAGAACATTATGTCATGTTAAAGAGGTATCCCGTCTCCTTCCAGCGAATCGTTTTTCTCCTAGGTTAAGGACGGAGGAAATCCAGGGAATAAATGAGTAAGTAAATGTATGTGCGGTGTTATGGGCCCCACCGTCATATGGATATAGTTTGTGTGTTGGAGGAATAGTTGCACCTGGATGACCGAAGCATATAGGAGAATAATTTTTATTGTTAGCGCTGGATCATATCCATTGACATGTCACACCATGGAAAATTAATGTATGTACCTCCACATCATGTCATGATGCACATTACTGTGCAGACATACAATGTGAGAACTAGTAAACTGTGTGTTGCATGACCTCTAAATAAGATACATCGAACACCAAGCTTGAGGGGTGCACGTCAATTGCCATTTCCCCTCTGTCCCACAGGTGACCAAGAACTGACTGCAGAGGATGACAACACCAACCTGCAGAGCCAGTCTCCACCCCCGGAACATGGACTCACTGATGATGACTCCCTGGATTTCGAGGATGAGGAGCTTGAAGCCAGCCCATCTGGCATGCCAGGGCCCAACAGGTCCCAGGACCCCACTGTCCCCCCCGCCACCACATCAGCAAAAACAACAACTACGCTGACCCCTGATGGAACGACCTGTGCGGCCTCCACCACCACCACCAGTGCTGCCTGCAACACTCTCCCTGCCCCAGAGGATGACCACCCCACCCCACCAACTGAGGAGGACAGGGAGAGTAGGCGGGTGCATACAGTGGCGAGGCAACAGGTTCGTGACAGCAGGGCAGGTGGGAGGGCAAGGGGGAGGCTAAGCCAACCGGACACTGGGACCAAAGCCCTGGACAACATCACCAGAGTCCTTGGGGCCTATGAACGGGCCCAGGGACAAACGGGCCAGGCTCTGGAAGATTCCCGTGAGCTCCGCCTGCTGCTGAGGTCCATAGACACCAGCATGGGCCAAATCGTGGACCTCCTGGGCCAGCTAGTGGCGGTTCTGAGGGACAGGCCTGCGGCACGGTGGCCCGCAGGATGACAGTTCCACATCCTCCCCTGCGGCCACGGAGAGGGGGGACTCCTCAGACCCCACTGGCCCTGCCACAGAGGCCACCCCTGCCAAACGACCAAGGGGCCGTCCAAAGAAATCCAAGGGAGGATCCCGTGACAAAGCACCTGCCAAACGCCAGTCAAGGAGCCAGCCATGATGGCACCCCTCTTCACCTTGCCATTGACTTTGTTGATTGTCCTTCCCCACACTGCCATGTTAATGGCATCCGTCTGTTGGACTGGGTCACCACATCAATGTGGTGACTACTCGATTGTCTCATCTTACATCACTGACAACTCACTGCTTCACTACTCACCTTTTTGTAAATATTCACTCCCCTGTCACATGTACCCATTGTACCTTTTTTTTTTTTAATTTTTTTTTTTTAATTTTTTTTTTATTGACAGCTTGATGGTACATAGCGATACGTAGTAGCCCACTCGCAGGTGGGATGAGCTTTTGATTCGTACTATAGTGTCCATTACAAGCCGATTTTATAACATCAACCAAACTCCCCAATACGAAGTACCCCTACCCCCCCCCCAACTACCCACCCTCCCCACCTTGGCACTCCTGAATACAGTCATGGCATATTGGCAGTAATACATTGCAGCACCCCGCTTCTCACAAAGTAGTATTTCAGACATTCCGGAGCTCATACAGTGTGCACCACTCCTGGGAGTTAAACCAAGTCCGGGCTAGTAAGGAGATACCCAGTAAGAGGAGCCCAGAAATCCTTGGGTCTAGATGCCTCAGGCAGCTCCTCCGCATATATTCCCAGCTGGTCCCTGCAGTAGAGCAAATCTCTGATCCATCTAGCTGCCGTAGGCACGGCCCTTGCTCCCCAGCATTGTGCCACCGCTCTCTTTGTGAAGAGAGTAGCTATGGCTACCAAGCGTCTATTGCCAGGTTTCAGTTTCTGCACCCACCCCAGCAGACACACCACAGGCACACACGCAACAGGCTCAGCAACAACTGCAGACAATATCTGCGTGACTCGTTCCCAGAATTTGAAAATGCCAGCACATGACCAAGCTAAGTGCATAAAATCCGCATCCGCTTGACCGCAGCGCACACAGCATGCACTGTCACGCAAGCCAAACTTGTATAATTGACTCGGAGTATAGTAAAGCTGATGTAAATACTTAAAGTGAATTATGCGGAGGTTGCAATTCGCGGTCAGTCGCCCGGTCAGCGCACAACAAAATTTCCAGTCGTCCAGCGTCAACTCAGCAGATAGCAGGTCATTCCATCTAGTGTATGAGGGGGATGTAGTGAGTTCTTGCTCCCGAAGTGACGCATTATACAGCCTGGTGATCAACCCAACGCGATTCTCACTTCCCAACACCGCCCGCAAGGCTTGTAATGTTCGTGGTTCATGAGGGAACTCGGGATAGATGTCCCGGATCGCTTGCCGCACGCGCACATAAGTAAACCCTAACATAAATCCGGTGTCGTGACCCGCCTGCAGGTCCGACAAAGACCGGAATCGTCCATTCTCATATAGGTCTCCTAGCTGCGCAATCCCCACCGCATTCAATACCTTCAGGGCTGCTGGTTCCCTAGCGGCTGAAATATCAGGATGGGCTGCGAGCGGCAATGTGGGAGTGTATAAGTATCCCAGCCGTGCTCTGCTAGCAAGCGCGTTCCATGCCCAGGCCGTGCAGTGAACTGGGTTGATTTCTGTTCGCGGGCCGCCACTACCCCCCATCAACGCAGCCGCTCTCAGGGGCATCGGCAATATCGAGTCCGCCTCAATTGCAGTGTGCGGTTGAAATCTCTGCGGGTAGTACCAGAAGTGCGCAAACTGCGCCTGGGCGCACAGGTAATAAAGACGCATGTCAGGAGCCTCAAAGCCCCCTCGGTCAAAGGGTAACGTTAGTACAGTCCAGCTACAGCGGGGTTTTTGCCCCCCAAACAAACGTTAGCAGGGTCGTCTGCAACGCGGCGAAGAACGCTTTATTCAATCGGATGGGGATATTGATAAAGAGATAAAGGAGTTTGGGAAGAAAAGACATCTTGACGACCGCTATACGATCCGCAAGTGAAAGGGGCAGTCTTGCCCACCGCGCTGCCTGATCCGTGATCCCGTCCACAGCCCGGCCATAATTAGCCGTAATCACCACCTCCGGGTCCCTATGCAGCCATATACCGAGATATTTTACTGGGTTAACAGACCATGTTAAAGGATAATCAAGTTCCATCTCTGTGGTCCCAGCGGTCAGCGGAAAAACTGTGGACTTGGCCCAATTGATACCCAGTCCCGAGAATCGTTCAAATTTTACATACTCCCGCAGTAGCACTGGTAAATAGATGGCCGGTTCTCGGACATACAGCAGCATGTCGTCGGCATACAGGGAGACCACCAAGGGTCTCTGCCGGAACCTCAATGCGGCCTGTGCATGTAATTGACGGAGCTTACACGCCAGAGGCTCAAGTGCCAGAGCAAAGAGCATGGGCGACAGGGGGCAGCCCTGCCGCGTGCCCCGTTTAATAAAAAAGGGATCTGAAATCCAGCCGTTCACCCGAATCCGCGCCACTGGCGCAGTGTACAAGAGGTGTATCCATTTGAGGAAGAACGGCGGCATGCCCATGCGCTGCAGGACCGTAAACATGAATTCCCATTGTAGCGAATCAAAGGCCTTGGCCGCATCCAGCAGCACGGCCACCGCCTGGAAGTCACGTTCAAAGTAGTGCAGGGTAGCGAAGATTATGCGGAGATTATGCATGGTGGACCTAGAGGGAACAAATCCTGACTGATCTGGGAGGACCAATTTGGGTACCAAGGGTTGTAGCCGAGTGGCGATCATTTTAGCCAAAATCTTGGCATCAATATTTATTATGGAGAGGGGCCTGTATGAGTCGCATAGGTTCGCCGCCTTATCCGGTTTCAGCAGCATAACCAACAGGGCCTCCGTAAGGGAGGGAGGCAAAGCTCCAGATTCATATGCTTCGGCGAATACCTCCAGCAGGCGCGTTGCTAAGTCCTCCGCATATGTCTTATAAAATTCGCTGGGGAACCCGTCAGGTCCAGCTGCCTTACAGGTCAGAAGAGACATGATGGCTAGTTTAACATCTTCAACATCAAAGGGTTGTATTAGATATTCCCGGTGGTGTGGTGGTAGCCAACCCAGTGCGACATCATCCAAATATGCATGAAGTTCCTCAGCTGCGGGAGCCTCACGGTCCCCATATAAGTCTGAGTAATAACCCAGCACCACGCTGCTAATTTCAGCCGTGCCATACTGCGGCACTCCCCCCGTCCAGCAGTTCGGTTATAGTGGCTTGGTGTCGTGGGGCAGCCAGTCGCTGCGCCAGCGTGCGGCTAGGACGCCCCCTCTCCATAATGGCGGGCGATGCATCGCCGAGACCTATGCGCCATTTCTTGATCTACTGTCTCATTGTGCTCCGTCACCAGCACGCGGATTTTAGAGAGCGTCTCCGGTGCAGGGTCGTGAGCATAGGCCCGTTCCAGTGCGACTATTTCCCCGGCAAGTTTATGAATTCTGCGGCGTAAATCTTTTAGAACCCCTGCCTGCGCTCCAATACAAACCCCCGAATCGTAACCTTAAAGGCCTCCCAAAGAATCGCCTGGCTATCCACTGTTCCCTCATTTTCTCTGAAAAAATCGTTAATGGCTTCTCCCACTGTATGTTTGAAGACCTGATCAGTCAGAGAGGATGGCTGTAACCTCCACGAGAATGGGGGCCTTTCATGACCCGGGACCCGCAACTCAAGAAGAACCGGGGAGTGGTCAGATAGCGTTTTTGCTAGGTGTTGCACATCCAGGACCCAGGTGCAAGCAACCTCCGATACTAGCCAGTAGTCCAGCCTGGACCAAGTGCCATGCACCGTAGAGATAAATGTACCCTCCCTAGTCCCCGGATGCCTAATACGCCAGACATCATGCAGATTCCCTGCTTCCAGGAGGCCCAGCAGAGCCGTGGTCATCAGTCTCTGCCGTCCCGCTCCCGTTCCTGCCCTGTCTGCGTGCACATCCAAACAGGTGTTGAAGTCCCCCCCCATATAATTTCTGCAAAGGGGAACGCTGAGACGCGACGCCACACATCCGCATAAAAGAGTGATCATCCACGTTTGGACCATAGACATTTACCAATAGCACACTCGCACCCCCAAGCGTACCATGCACAATGGCTAGCCTGCCCTGATCATCGGTTTCAGTCCTATGAACCTGAAATGGGACCCCTCTTTTGACAAGGATCATCACCCCCGAGAGTAGGATGAATAGGAAGATATAACCCGCGCCCCCGCCCATCGGGACCCCACCTTTTGTTCAGACTGTGTAGTGAGATGAGTCTCCTGCAGCAGTGCCACTTGGACATTGAGCCTATCTAAGGTTGCCATCACAGTGCGTATCTTTTTGGGCTATTTAGGCCTCGTACGTTCCAAGTTAAGAAACGGAAATTACCCCGCATTACTGTAATAGGGGTGATAATGACATACACATAAACAACATTGCAGAAGACCGGTAAGTCGATAGCCCGCTGAGCGTTGCAACATAAGACAGCAGTAAACCCAGGTAGTTCACAGTAGATACATTCCCCCAAAGCTCCCAAGGCACATTAAGTGCATGTGTACAAAGAAAAGCAAGATTCAGGTCTGCGACATTCGTGCCAGACGTTAGAGAGCAAGTATTCAGACAGTGCCATCCGCGACCTCTCCCCCGTTCCTCCCCCCTTCTCCCGCCCCCACCCACTTTGGCCTCCCTCAACTCGCCAAAGCCATCCCTGATAAACCCATCTAACTCCCATCTAACATCGCCAACAAATAACAGTGTGTGGGGAATTCCCATATGGGGGGCGTCAGAGTGCTACTTTCCTCCCACTAGGTAGGAGGTGGCTGATCAGGTCGTGTACCTGTGTTACAATCCTGAAGCTGATACTGAACCAAGTGCGTCCTGTCTAAACTACATATGGCATTGCAGCCCTCGTCTTGTGAGCAGAAATGGGAGCCAAATAGGCAAAACGAGTGCCCACATATAAGACCAATCTAATAAACAGTGCTGTTAAGGTCCCTTAGAGAATGGCTCCGATCATAGGGTACTCTGATATTGTCAATTCCCCTCTCCCTGATCAGTCTCAGGATCTCGGCGCTGCCTCTTCAAGTGCTTCGCATGCTCCATCGCTGCCTTTGGAGTCGAGAAGATTTTAAAGCGCCCCTCCGCTCCCACACGGAGCCGAGCCGGATACAGCATAGCATACGGTATGTCCTCGGACTGGAGGAATTTTTTACGGCTCCATACTCACGCCGAGCCGCCTGAACCGCGGCAGTGAAGTCAGGGAAGAAGGACAAATTGTTCCCCTGGTGGCAGATGTTACCTTTCTCCCTGGCCAGTCGCAAGATGGTGTCCCGATCCCGATAGTTCAATAGCCGGGCTATGATTGGCCGGGGAGGGGCCCCAGGGGCCGGACGCGCCGCCAGGGAACGGTGGGCTCGCTCCACCACGAATATTGGAGACAGCTGCTCAGTTCCAAATACCTCCTTAATGAGAGACTCCATGTATAGTTCCATTTTACCCGCGTTTGTGGATTCAGGAAGGCCCAAAAGGCGGATGTTGTTCCTCCGAGACCTGGCCTCCAAATCCTCGTTCTTGGCCTGTATTATGGCTAATACCTTTTCCATATTGAGAGCCTTACTAGTGACATCACTGAGTCCATCCTCCGCAGTAGACACCCTCTGCTCCACCTCCCCCATTCTTGTAGACTGCTTTTCTAATTGGGAGGACATGTGGTCCAGCCTGTGATTGATGGTGGACATGCTGCCCTCAATGGCCTGTAGACTTTTCTGCATCGCCAGCAGCGTAGACTCCAGACTGGAAGCGCCATCTCCCTGACAGTCCGCCTCCGAATCAGAAGCTGCCTTCTGAGGGACCCTGCTAGATTTTCGTGCCTCAAAAGTGAGGCGGGGCTGCGATTTATCTGGTTTCCCCATATTCAGCTGTGGTAACAGCGGGTGCCCTGGAACTCCCCCAGCAGCAACGTTCAGAGGCCTGTAGTATGCGTACGGGGGACCCCCGAACCGCACCACGTGCGTTCCAGAGAGTTCAGCTCCCAGCAGAGGCACACCCTCCCCCAGCTCCAGAGAGAGGGTGTTTGGTACCCAGTGACGCGAACCGGAGGATCCTCCACGACTCTCCCAGCAGCCAGCAATCAATGGCCCCCACAACAACAGCCAGGCTAGGTCAAAAAAGGGGTGCAGGCGGCGGGGAACTGGGACACGCCACAAAAACTCGGGGATCAGGCGGTCTCCATCAGCGCTACACCATTAGCCTCACGCAGCCCCGTCCAGGCGAGAGCTCATCAGCAGGGGGGGCCAACCTCTACACAGCAGCAAAGCCTCAGCCAGTCTCTGCCCCCCTAACTGGCATTCTCAGGTCTCGCCGTGCAGGCAATCATCTACGAGCTCGCCACAGCAGGCAGGCCACAGCCCCAGACCCCAGCCACCGCCGCAGGCCGAGGCCCGGACCGCCCCCCACCTACCGCAGCCCAGCGGGCGCTGACGACACACCGCAGCTGCCGGGATGTTGTTGCAGCGGTGATCCCACAGGCCCCCGGCACAGGGCGCCAGACGTGCAGCAGTCCCGGGCAATCTCGGGCCCCCGTCAGCAGCTCGCAGCCGTCGCAGCCCCCGCAGTCAGCACAGGGCAGAGGGATCAGGAGTCCTCGCTGCAGGCTCAGAGCCCAGAGAAGCGCTCAATCCTCGCTCGCTGCCATGGCGGCCGCCATCTTGTGTATGAGTCGCACAGGGCCGACCCAGCGCCACAGATATCGGGTCCCCTTAGCCGACTAGGCAGGCCCCACCGCCGGCGGAGTGTCCCCGCAGCCAGAGCAACGCAGCAGGCACTTGGTTTGCTTAATTTATCCGCAGATTCTGGGCGGATTGCAGATCAGCCGGGCGGAGCAGCACTTAATGTGCGGCCATCTTGCCGGCGCCCTCTAGCGCCCCCCTCATGTACCCATTGTAAATAAACACTCCTTACACACCTATGTCGTTGTGTCTGCTCCGTGTTTTAATCACAGGATGTGCAATGTTCACCATGAGTACAATGTACCAGGAGCACGGATTGTTTGTAGGCAAGGAGAGGCTGATGGGACCTAGAAAAACACAACATAACAATATTCACTAGTCAGGCGGTGGCATCACAGCCATCACACAACACTTGTCATCAAGGTACTCCAATCTGCACACATCACAATGAGCAACAGTACCGACATAGACATCCTGGAACTGTGCCAAACTACTCTGTCCCAGAAACATTGGCAGCCAGCACTGAGTCAACAACAGGCTGCAGTCACAAAGCTCACATAGACCTTTTCACCAACAACGACATCAGCAGACAATGGCCCCGTTGTACATTGTCACTCACCTTCAAGTGAAGTAGTGGTTGATGAGCTGTTGACGCAGGTCGACACCTTCCTCCTCTCCACTATCCTCGTCACTGGACATGGGTTGGTTTGCAGGCGTGGGCCTCGGCTGCTCATCAGCGTCCAGGAGCAGGGGTATCTCCTTGCACAAGGCCAGGTTGTGGAGCATGCAGCATGCTACTATAATCTGACACACCTTTTTGGGCGAGTACATCAGTGCACCTCCGGTCTTGTCCAGGCAGCAAAACCGTGACTTCAGGAGACCAAAAGTACGCTCCACCACACGTGTCCTCCCATGGGCATCATTGTAGCGGCCTTCACTTGGGGTCCTGGGATTCCGCAGTGGGCTCCGCAACCAAGGACGGTTGGGATATGCAGAATCAACTAGGTGGGAGATACACAGACCAACTTTGCAATATAACTGTGGCAGAGGACAGCATGTCACACACACAGCACGCTACTTGACTCTGCGTACTCACCCACAATCCATGCACGCTCCGAAGCAGATTATCCATCAGCTGTGGCACAATGCTGTTACGCATGATGTACGAGTCATGGGCCGAGCCAGGAAATTTGGCACAGACGTGTGAGATGATCATATCGGCCTGGCACACCACTTGCACATTGATGGAAGGGAAGTGTTTCCTATTCCTGTAGATGTGCTCCCGTGCCTGTGGTGGAACCAGGCCAACATGTGTGCAGTCAATGGCACCAACAACATTAGGGATGTGGCCAAGGGCATAAAAAAAGCCTTCACCTCCGCCAATTCATGCCTCCTGGGGAAATGGATGTATCTGTCCTTGTAGGTCATCATAGCGGACAGGACATTACGAAGCACCATGCTGAACATAGGTTGCGACATCCCACCAGCTCTGGACACTGTGTACTGGAATGTTCCAGTAGCAAAAAAATGCAGGGCCGCCATCACCTTAGACGTTGGTGTGAATGCATTCGGATATGTTCTGCTAGGCCGCAGGTGGGGCTCCAACATAGCACATAGGTCTTGTAGGGTGGGTCGATCCAGACGGAATTTCTGTATGACCTCCTCATCCTCCATGTCTGCCAGCACTGTGAAGGGACGATGCACATTTGGTCTCCTCCTAGGTGAGATGAAAGGGGACACATTTCAATGCAACACACCATGAGATGTGTCCGACATCTTACGTTTTGACTGACACAACGCCAACAATGACTGTCATCACAGTTCAGATTACAGCCCAACTTACATGTAGGGACTCCTTTAGCTACACTAGTCGTACACTTGTCCACTTTTCACACAGCGAGTACCTCCAAAACAATATCTGACTATGTGAATGCCCAAAGGGATATGGCCACATCTTGCATTAGCAGCCCTGAGAGTGGTTCATACAGCATATGTGTGAAACAGCAACACTACTGTCTCCTACCTAGCTGCTGTACCTGCCACACCTACTTGCGTAAGTCGAACAGGGCACACATCAACAACACAATGAGCATAGTCTGTGCGTAAACAACAAGCATGTGCATGAGCCAAGCAAAGTAGACAGTGAAATATGCACATTGTGTAATCAGACATTCATCACTGTGAGTTGCTCAGCCCTATCACACATTGACATGTGTACCCATTGGGGAGTCCATCACAACACTGTTCTGTGTACATGCCCAGCAATATCACAAGTGACATGTGAGGAAGTACATGCCAATGTTTTCAATCATATACACCAACATGGCATGTGTAGTCAGCAGTGGGGTAAATGTTACATTGGCATGGTGTGCACAATCTTGTGCCATGATTCATGTGTCTACTGTGCACTGTTGCAAACTGGCCATTGGCCATTCACACAGCATGATGTGTCCATAGGTGGAGAGGTGTGGTGCAGCGGCCAGGGCAGCTGACTTCGGAGCACAGGGCTCACGGTTCGATCCCCGGCTCCGGCAGCAGCTCAGCCCAGCACCATGTGACTCTGGGCAATAGCTCACTTAATTTCCACGATGGCCCCCAGCGCCTTGAGACCCGTAAGGGTGAGTAGTTCGCGCTTTACAAATATGGATTTATTTATTTATTTATATTTATAGGTGCTGTCAAGGTGCTCCGCCACACAAATCACGGTCACTGGCTCCAATGTATAGCAGCCATATCAAGGTAGCGAACGCCTGGCCCCTGCGGTGTGTCACTGCCAATGCCCAAGCCCTTACAGCCAATGGGAACCGCAATCGCGGTAGCCTAATGCAATTCTGAAAATCGCGGTAGGCGTGCTCCGCCACCGCGGGGCCGGTCATTGGATGCAATTGAAAGATGCACGACCGCGGTAGCGACCGCCTGGCCCCTGCGGTGTGTCACTGCCAATGCCAAAGTCACACTCGCGGTAGTGATACATATATGATAATGGTCAAATGGCGGTTAGCATACTCCGCCACACAAATCACGGTCACTAGCTCAAATGTATAGCAGCCATATCGCGGTGGCGACCGCCTGTCCCCTGCGGTGTGTCACTGCCAATGCCACACTCGCAGTGGCGATACATATATGATAATGGTGAAATGGCGGTTAGCATGCTCCGCCACACAAATCACGGTCACTGGCTCAAATGTATAGCATGTGTGTCTTTTGCTTTCTCGCCCTAAGTGCGCCAGGTATGCCCAGACGTGGGTCCTGGGCTCACTGTGCCACTGGAATCAAGCTATCCTGGCTGAAGAGGGGTGAAACCCCGAAACCGGTCCTAGGATGCTTGTTTCCGGTCCAGGGAGGACCTGGCTTGGCAGTTCGGGCTGGACTGTTCCCATGAGGCACAGAGTCAAGACTAATTTGCATATGGCCAGGTCTAAACTGGGGTGGCATGGTGAGCAAAAGAATGATGGATTCAACCCAGATCTCTTGACTGGGGGTGAATGTTTTGATTTGTTCTGCATTCCGTCCATCAATTGTGTGTCTTTTGCTTTCTCACCCTAAGTGCGCCAGGTATGCCCAGACGTGGGTCCTGGGCTCACTGTGCCACTGGAATCAAGCTATCCTGGCTGAAGAGGGGTGAAGCCCCGAAACCGGTCCTAGGATGCTTGTTTCCGGTCCAGGGAGGACCTGGCTTGGCAGTTCGGGCTGGACTGTTCCCATGAGGCACAGGGTCAAGACTGATTTGCATATGGCCAGGTCTAAACTGGGGTGGCATGGTGAGCAAAAGAATGATGGATTCAACCCAGATCGCTTGACTGGGGGTGAATGTTTTGATTTGTTCTGCATTCCGTCCATCAATTGTGTGTCTTTTGCTTTCTCGCCTTAAGTGCGCCAGGTATGCCCAGACGTGGGTCCTGGGCTCACTGTGCCACTGGAATCAAGCTATCCTGGCTGAAGAGGGTGAAACCCCGAAACCGATCCTAGGATGCTTGTTTCCGGTCCAGGGAGGACCTGGCTTGGCAGTTCGGGCTGGACTGTTCCCATGAGGCACAGGGTCAAGACTGATTTGCATATGGCCAGGTCTAAACTGGGGTGGCATGGTGAGCAAAAGAATGATGGATTCAACCCAGATCTCTTGACTGGGGGTGAATGTTTTGATTTATTCTGCATTCCGTCCATCATTTGTGTGTCTTTTGCTTTCTCGCCCTAAGTGCACCAGGTATGCCCAGACGTGGGTCCTGGGCTCACTGTGCCACTGGAATCAAGCTATCCTGGCTGAAGAGGGGTGAAGCCCCGAAACCGGTCCTAGGATGCTTGTTTCCGGTCCAGGGAGGACCTGGCTTGGCAGTTCGGGCTGGACTGTTCCCATGAGGCACAGGGTCAAGACTGATTTGCATATGGCCAGGTCTAAACTGGGGTGGCATGGTGAGCAAAAGAATGATGGATTCAACCCAGATCGCTTGACTGGGGGTGAATGTTTTGATTTGTTCTGCATTCCGTCCATCAATTGTGTGTCTTTTGCTTTCTCGCCTTAAGTGCGCCAGGTATGCCCAGACGTGGGTCCTGGGCTCACTGTGCCACTGGAATCAAGCTATCCTGGCTGAAGAGGGGTGAAACCCCGAAACCGATCCTAGGATGCTTGTTTCCGGTCCAGGGAGGACCTGGCTTGGCAGTTCGGGCTGGACTGTTCCCATGAGGCACAGGGTCAAGACTGATTTGCATATGGCCAGGTCTAAACTGGGGTGGCATGGTGAGCAAAAGAATGATGGATTCAACCCAAATCTCTTGACTGGGGGTGAATGTTTTGATTTATTCTGCATTCCGTCCATCAATTGTGTGTCTTTTGCTTTCTCGCCCTAAGTGCACCAGGTATGCCCAGACGTGGGTCCTGGGCTCACTGTGCCACTGGAATCAAGCTATCCTGGCTGAAGAGGGGTGAAACCCCGAAACCGGTCCTAGGATGCTTGTTTCCGGTTCAAGGAGGACCTGGCTTGGCAGCTCGGGCTATACTGTTCCCATGAGGCACATGGTCAAGACTGATTTGCATATGGCCAGGTCTAAATTGGGGTGGCATGGTGAGCAAAAGAACGATGGATTCAACCCAGATCTCTTGACTGGGGGTGAATGTTTTGATTTGTTCTGCATTCCGTCCATCAATTGTGTGTCTTTTGCTTTCTCGCCCTAAGTGCGCCAGGTATGCCCAGACGTGGGTCCTGGGCTCACTGTGCCACTGGAATCAAGCTATCCTGGCTGAAGAGGGGTGAAACCCCGAAACCGGTCCTAGGATGCTTGTTTCCGGTCCAGGGAGGACCTGGCTTGGCAGTTCGGGCTGGACTGTTCCCATGAGGCACAGGGTCAAGACTGATTTGCATATGGCCAGGTCTAAACTGGGGTGGCATGGTGAGCAAAAGAATGATGGATTTAACCCAGATCTCTTGACTGGGGGTGAATGTTTTGATTTGTTCTGCATTCCGTCCATCAATTGTGTGTCTTTTGCTTTCTCGCCCTAAGTGCGCCAGGTATGCCCAGACGTGGGTCCTGGGCTCACTGTGCCACTGGAATTAAGCTATCCTGGCTGAAGAGAGGTGAAACCCCGAAACCGGTCCTAGGATGCTTGTTTCCGGTCCAGGGAGGACCTGGCTTGGCAGTTCGGGCTGGACTGTTCCCATGAGGCACAGGGTCAAGACTGATTTGCATATGGCCAGGTCTAAATTGGGGTGGCATGGTGAGCAAAAGAATGATGGATTCAACCCAGATCTCTTGACTGGGGGTGAATGTTTTGATTTGTTCTGCATTCCGTCCATCAATTGTGTGTCTTTTGCTTTCTCGCCCTAAGTGTGCCAGGTATGCCCAGACGTGGGTCCTGGGCTCACTGTGCCACTGGAATCAAGCTATCCTGGCTGAAGAGGGGTGAAACCCTGAAACCGGTCCTAGGATGCTTGTTTCCGGTCCAGGGAGGACCTGGCTTGGCAGTTCGGGCTGGACTGTTCCCATGAGGCACAGGGTCAAGACTGATTTGCATTTGGCCAGGTCTAAACTGGGGTGGCATGGTGAGCAAAGAATGATGGATTCAACCCAGATCTCTTGGCTGGGGGTGAATGTTTTGATTTGTTCTGCATTCCGTCCATCAATTGTGTGTCTTTTGCTTTCTCGCCCTAAGTGCGCCAGGTATGCCCAGACGTGGGTCCTGGGCTCACTGTGCCACTGGAATCAAGCTATCCTGGCTGAAGAGGGGTGAAATCCCGAAACCGGTCCTAGGATGCTTGTTTCTGGTCCAGGGAGGACCTGGCTTGGCAGTTCGGGCTGGACTGTTCCCATGAGACACAGGGTCAAGACTGATTTGCATATTGCCAGGTCCAAACTGGGGTGGCATGGTGAGCAAAAGAATGATGGATTCAACCCAGATCTCTTGACTGGGGGTGAATGTTTTGATTTGTTCTGCATTCCGTCCATCAATTGTGTGTCTTTTGCTTTCTCGCCCTAAGTGCACCAGATATGCCCAGACGTGGGTCCTGGGCTCACTGTGCCACTGGAATCAAGCTATCCTGGCTGAAGAGGGGTGAAACCCCGAAACCGGTCCTAGGATGCTTGGTTCTGGTCCAGGGAGGACCTGGCCTGGCAGTTCGGGCTGGACTGTTCCCATGAGGCACAGGGTCAAGACTGATTTGCATATGGCCAGGTCTAAACTGGGGTGGCATGGTGAGCAAAAGAATGATGGATTCAACCCAGATCTCTTGACTGGGGGTGAATGTTTTGATTTGTTCTGCATTCCATCCATCACTTGTGTGTCTTTTGCTTTCTCGCCCTAAGTGCGCCAGGTATGCCCAGACGTGGGTCCTGGGCGCACTGTGCCACTGGAATCAAGCTATCCTGGCTGAAAAGGGGTGAAACCCCGAAACCGGTCCTTGGATGCTTGTTTCCGGTCCAGGGAGGACCTGGCTTGGCAGTTCGGGCTGGACTGTTCCCATGAGGCACAGGGTCAAGACTGATTTGCATATGACCAGATCTAAACTGGGGTGGCATGGTGAGCAAAAGAATGATGGATCCAACCCAGATCTCTTGACTGGGGGTGAATGTTTTGATTTGTTCTGCATTCCGTCCATCAATTGTGTGTCAAATGTATAGTAGCCATATCGCGGTGGCGACCACCTGGCCCCTGCGGTGTGTCACTGCCAATGCCAAAGCCACACTCGCGGTGGTGATACATATATGATAGTGGTGAAATGGCGGTTAGCATGCTCCGCCACACAAATCACAGTCACTGGCTCAAATGTATAGCAGCCATATCGCGGTGGCGACCGCCTGTCCCCTGCGGTGTGTCACTGCCAATGCCAAAGCCACACTCGCAGTAGTGATACATATATGATAATGATCAAATGGCGGTTAGCATGCTCCGCCACACAAATCACGGTCACTGGCTCAAATGTATAGCAGCCATATCGCGGTGGCGACCACCTGTGCCCTGCGATGTGTCACTGCCAAACCCCTTACAGCCAATGGGAACCGCAATCGCGGTAGTCTAATGCAATTTTGAAAACCGAGGTAGGCGTGCTCCGCTACCGCGGGGCCGGTCATTGGATGCAATTGAAAGATGCACGACCGCGGTAGCGACCGCCTGGCCCCTACGGTGTGTCACCGCAAATGCCCAAGCCCTTACAGCCAATGGGAACCACAATCGCGGTAGCCTAATGCAATTTTGAAAACTGCGGTAGGCGTGCTCCGCTACCGCGGGGCCGGTCATTGGATGCAATTGAAAGATGCATGACCGCGGTAGCGACCGCCTGGCCCCTGCGGTGTGTCACCGCCAATGCCCAAGCTCTTACAGGCAATGGGAACCACATTCGCGGTAGCCTAATGCAATTTTGAAAATCGCGGTAGGCGTGCTCCGCTACCGCGGGGCCGGTCATTGGATGCATTTGAAAAAAGCGGACCTGGAACACCAATTGCAGCAGCTTAGAACCACTGAAACTACCCCAGGGGGCTATATATGTGTGGAAGAGAGCCTCACATTTCCACTGCTTCCAGACACTGCTGCCTGACACCCCTCACCACCAACTGCTGCTGCTCCTGTCTCCAGACACTGCTGCCTGACACCCCTCACCACCAACTGCTGCTGCTCCTGTCTCCAGACACTACTGCCTGACACCCCTCACCACCAACTGCTGCTGCTCCTGTCTCCAGACACTGCTGCCTGACACCCCTCACCATAACATAACATAACGTGTATTTGTAAAGCACACGTTCACCCCAGCAACAGGGCATCTTGGCGCTGAATAACAGATGTTTATTGTTACCCAACGGTACTCATTTTATCGACCTCAAATGGATGAAAGGCTGAGTGGACCTGCCGGGATTCGAACCTGTGACCATGAGGTCGAACACAGGCCCCTGCAGTGGATGCATTAGTCCACTGAGCCAACTGCTGCTGCTCCTCTCTCCAGACACTGCTGCCTGACACCCCTCACCACAAACTGCTGCTGCTCCTGTCTCCTGGACCCAGTGATGGCGAGCACTGAGAACATCAGGGCCCGTCCCTTCACCACCGAGGAGCTGGAGGTCCTGGTGGACGAGGTGCTCACACAGTATGGGAGGCTATATGGTGCTCCAGATGTCATGGTAAGTGTTTCAGAGTGGAAGTAGGGGAGTGCAGGGAGTGCACACATGAAGTTGATCTGCTGCAGTACGTGCCTGAGAGTGTGGGGTTGTGTCATACACTGCCTAGCAGGCTGACTCCAGGGGAAAGGGGTGTGTAGCCTATCTTCCACGTTTCCCTGGCTGCACATCAGAATGGAAGGGACATGCATTGTGTTTTCTGCCTTACAGTGACACAGCAAGTTGGTTAAGCGGGAGTCAGGACAGAAATTGCCTGTGTGAATGGATGTGGGGGTCCATGAGGTTCTTCACAGGCTCATCTGTGACATTACCAAGGGTATATGTCCAGAGGGTACTGATGGAAGTGTGTCTGACTCAAAATTGCCACTATGTATAACTCAGCACTATGCACAGGACTTAAATGCCAGAGGGTGACACTCTTGGTGGTAGTTCACCTATGACACAGCAGATTGTTGTACTCTTGTACAGAGCCCCTTCCATTTTCATCAGCATGTGTACTGACTCGCATGTGTAGGCACTGTTTACACTCTCATTTTGTCCCTGCATGTGACATTTCTGATGCCCCACGTTGGACCTCAGTGTGAGCCCACCTGTCCTGCACAGTCACTGCCCAATCTGACAGGGACACATCACTGAATGTACAGAGTGAAACATATGGGTTGTCTGCTAGACTATCCATCAAAGAGCTATCTCAGCCCTGTAGATTTCACACGACAGACCTTGTGAGAAGGGTGTGAGATTGTAAGATCATGTCCCTAAATGTGACCTCCATGACACAGTGAGCCATACACAGGGCAAGGACATTGAGGGCTGAGCAGTGTTGGACACAGTGAGTCTGCCCCAAAGCATATTTTCCAATGTAATGTATGTCTTGCTCACTCACAAACTGGATAGCAGATGTGGGCCCCCTACACATAGCTTTCTGTGCTGGCATCCTGCATGTGTTTGAGATGGGCAGGTACTGTGTCCACCCTCATACCTGCATGCATTTTTGTATGTTTCTCCCATGCTTATGTACTATGTGAGATGCTGTATTGTCTCTGCTAGACATATCTGTGAAGTAGTGCTGAGTTGGTATCATGCTCCTGTACTGAGAGATAGTGGTACATAACCCAGTGTCACTGAAATTTCCCCTCTTGTCTCCCATGCCTGCAGCTCAAAGTCCACCAGCGTAAGGCCGTGTGGAGGGCCATTGCACGCAAGGTGCGGGCTCTGGGTGTCTCCAACCGACGGCGCACACACTGTCACAAGAGGTGGGATGACATCTGCCGGCTGAGCAAAAACGTGGCGGAGATGACGCTGGGGCTGCTCCTCGGACTGGAAGGTTGGCGCGCAGGAGCATGACACCACTAATGGCCCGCATCTTAGCTGTGACACAGCCTGAGCTGGATGCACGTTTGAGGGAGCATCAGCAGCAAGCTGTGGGTGAGTATTCTGGGAAGGGTGACTTTGGTTGTGAGTGACTGCATGTGTTCCAATCCTGAGCCAGTGCTGAGCTCTGTGATGTTGCCAGTGTGATGCAATGGCTTGTAAGTGGCCTCTGTGTTGGGTGCAGCTATCATGCATTTTCCCTACCTGTACTTTCTCATGTCATTGAAGTAATGGCCCTTGACATTGTATTCTGAGTTGTGGCCTTCTGGCATCGTCTGCATTGGGGAAGTCAGGGACATCCCATGGAAGGGAACGGCAGTGTTCCTCATCTGAGTGTGCTTACATCAATGTGTGCATTGCCTGACGTCAGAATTGTGAGGACTATACATCTGACACAAATGTGCAACTGTAGTTGTGCCCCAAAGTACGACATGGTGGATGGCATGACCTCATGGCCATTGTGGACTGATATTTAGGAGTCGGTATCTGTGTTGTCCCCTTCTGCTACCTCCAGATGTGACTGTGGCAACATGTTGGGAGGTACATCTTTTCCCCACTCAGGGCCCTAGGTATGCTCAGAGGGAATCTGTATTTCTGGTTACACGGAGCCCCGGGCAGTCTATTTGGCTGTGTGGTCATCACATGGGTCACTTATGCCAAGTTTGCATGATAACACGCAAAAGTCGAGTTAGGAATTGAGGTTGCACAATGTTACTGCACAGGGTGTTGTGCAACATGGGGATATCATCATCTTGTTTAGTGCTTTGCTTGCATATGATGTATGTGTTAATGCCACTGAACTGACACTACGTCTCTGTCTCTTGCAGCATCTACCGTGGGCACAGCAGGACAGGGGATGGACACCAGTGGTGAGGCATCAAGCACGACTGCTAAACACGAGCACACTGACACTGATGTGACCAGCGCCTCGGAGGGGGACAGGAGTCTGCTTGAGGAATCACAGCCAGAGACACCAACCTCAACGTCATCTGATGCCAGCGGTGACACATCTATGTTGGTGGGCACAGGGAGCGGGAACTCTGCCTCCTCTTCCACCACACATCCTCCAGTGCCCACCCTCCCAACTACTTCCACTAGTGCTGCACGTGCTCGCACCAGTAAGAAGGGAAGAGTGTCCTTCACCCCAGGCACCGCTGCCCCTGCCCCTGTCTCCCCTGCTGCCCTCAGTGTTGAGGCTGTGGACCTTTTGCGCCAGCTGTGTGTGGGTCAGACAACTCTCCTCAATGCCTTCCTAGACCATGACAAAAAGTTGGCACAGGTAGTTGCCTTCATGGAGGGCATTCATTCAGACGTGGGTGGGCTACACCGGACTGTCCAGTCTTTGTCCTCCACAGTGACGGCAGCCATTCAGCTGTCACAGTCTCAGAGTCCAGATCCAGTCCCTTTGGCCACCCCCCTGCCAGTGGCTACATCTGAAGATAGTGACCACACACCACAGACCTCAGGCTCAAGATACAGTGCACGCAGCACACAACAGCAGCAGCCCAAGCGGGCCAGAGCGCAGACACCATCCCCCCTAAATCCAAAGCCACCCCAGAGCGCAAAGGCAAAAGCCCTTCAGGTGACACTCAGGGGCATAAAGCCAAGAAGCAGGCCTCAGGCTCACATGCCTCAGAGGCATCCCCAGCCAAGGACTCTCCTGTCCCAAAAGCGTCTCGCAAAGAAAAGCAGTCAGTTCCCGTTCCTGCTGTGAAGCTGGTGCCTGCTAAGGGTCAACAGAAAAAGCCCGCTAAGGCAGATTCACCCACAACCTCTACTCCCATCCAGACCCCTGTGAAGCAGGGAAAGGAGGTCAGTGTAGGGGGTCCACCTGGTAAACAGGTGGTGGAGGGGAAAAGGCAAGGCCAGGCCAAGCGTACCTCCGGATCCAGCAGGTCCCCAGAGGGAGGCCCACCGGCTGCACCTGATGCAGCTTTGGTGGAGAGTGTGCCTGTTGTGCCCGCCCCACTTACCACTCCGCCCAAGACAATAATTCCCTATCGACTACCCAAGAAGTGGAAAGGCACCCCTCCACATTCTCCCTCCCACAATGTGTCTCACGGCAGCATGACTCCACCTCCACGTGCCACCACACCACCCGGTCCAGCAAGCCCTCCGGCACACAAAGCCACTGATGCCTCTACCTCAGCTGGTCCTCTCTCTCCCAGGTCCAGTCATCCAACTGGCCCCGACACTCAGCCAGCTCCCAGTCAGACTGACAGCCAAGTCTGAGCCAAAGTCCCCTTCACACACCTGTCTCTCCCACAGGGGTGGCTGGACTGCCCATTGTTGTCCCCCTAACTGTGTTGCTGACCATGGCAGTGTACAGTCTCACTTATTCCCTGTGCAGGTTCTCATGCACACATGTGCCTACTCTGCACTTTGGACTGGCCACTGGCCTTGCTGTTCATTACTGTGTTTGCCCATTCCCTGTGCAGGATCTCATGTGCCTACTCTGCACTTTGGACTGGCCACTGGCCTTGCTGTTCATTACTGTGTTTGCCCATTCCCTGTGCAGGATCTCATGTGCATACTCTGCACTTTGGACTGGCCACTGGCCTTGCTGTTCATTACTGTGTTTGCCCATTCCCTGTGCAGGATCTCATGTGCCTACTCTGCACTTTGGACTGGCCACTGGCCTTGCTGTTCATTACTGTGTTTGCCCATTCCCTGTGCAGGATCTCATGTGCCTACTCTGCACTTTGGACTGGCCACTGGCCTTGCTGTTCATTACTGTGTTTGCCCATTCCCTGTGCAGGATCTCATGTGCCTACTCTGCACTTTGGACTGGCCACTGGCCTTGCTGTTCATTACTGTGTTTGCCCATTCCCTGTGCAGGATCTCATGTGCCTACTCTGCACTTTGGACTGGCCACTGGCCTTGCTGTTCATTACTGTGTTTGCCCATTCCCTGTGCAGGATCTCATGTGCCTACTCTGCACTTTGGACTGGCCACTGGCCTTGCTGTTCATTACTGTGTTTGCCCATTCCCTGTGCAGGATCTCATGTGCCTACTTTGCACTTTGTACTGGCCACTGGTCTTGCTCTTGTCTACTTTTGATGCCTATCTGTGTAATATGTGAATAAACACAGTTACTCCAGTTGTCTGCTTTGTGAGTGTCCTTGCTAAATAAAGGGTTTTATGTGTGGCTATGCTTTGATGTGACATATGCTCTGTATGCCACTTTAACATTGCCAATGGCTGATTTCACTTTTTCAGGGTTTTGCAGAGGTGACAGGCACTTCAGTTCTTCTTGACTCTGAGGCTTGGGGGTGCAATGATGGTTGTTTGTGATGAACTACTGTTATCATAATCAATCTATGGTGATGTTAGCTAAATTGTACACATGTCATGTTTGGATGCACTGCCAGCACAGAGTGGGATTCTATCCACAGGATTGCAGGCAGGCTGGCCAGGGTCCATCATGTCTGTGTGATCTTTCTTGATGTGTGAACAGCAGTGTTGGTGTATGGTCATCTTGTGATGGCCAGTCATCCTAGTCACATGTGTAAATTACAATGTGTGCACTTGGGTGGTCATGAAGTGTGCAGTGTGAAGGGGTGACTTTGTCAGTAGTGTTGATGTGTGTGTGCCCCTGCGATGGCAACTGCACACATGTGTCAACCTGGATTTGAGTGCCTGTTGGTTGGATTGGTCAGCCCTGTGCTTGTGATTGTGTGCACATGTGGGAGTTGTAGGTTGTGCACTGTGCAGTGTGTTGGTGTGTCATTGCACTTCTGGGGGACACCTACTTGTTGTTGTTGCCAATTGTGAGTATGCAGAGTGTGTGACTGGCAAGTCAGTGTTGTGTTTTGTTGATCAGCCATGTGTCTTGATACTGTTTGTGCTCACTGTGCAGACCTGCTCAGCCACACTGACATTGTGGGTGTGTTTTCTCATGCATTGCTGTCACTTGAGCAATTTTTTGCTGCAGTATGGCATGTGGGATGTGGAGTTTTACCATCCCCTATCTGTGCTTATGTTAACTACCCATTGTGAGTGAGCACTCCATCTATTTGTGTATGGTGCACTCCTGCCATGTCCACTACTGACGTACACACCACTTCACTCTCATGTCAGCTATCCCCTTGGATTGCCAGTGTGTGTCCCTCCCCACCACTTCATTTGTTACACTATGCTTTGTGGTGCTGATCTGTGCACAGGCCAATGTGCCACTCAGAACAGTTTCCCAATTGGTTATGTGTGATTTTCTTGTACTGGTTTGCAGTCATGGTTGATCATGTGCATTGCAACTGCTTGTGCTGCACAGTCCTCTGGTCATGTTGTTTGCACCTGGGTGTTCCAGACTTGTGCATCTGTGGGTGATGGGTAAGCTGTATGTGTGTTTGCTGTGGTACTGCTACCCTTTCTGTGTGAGGTTGTCTGTGTGCTGTGGTGATTTGTGTTGTGGGGGTTCATGTTGTGGCACTCAGATATGTGTGCTACTGGTTTGGTTGGTGTGCACACACTGCTTGTTGTGCATGCAGTGCTGTGAGTCTATGTTGCCTGGTGGTGTGCAGCCCCTGATGTGCAGCTGTGTTTGCAATGTGAGGGATTGGCATGTGCATCTGTTGTGTGTTTGCTGTGGATGTGTGCAGTGTTTGGCCTGTGTTGTCTCTTTCAGCTGACAGATGCTGTGTGTGTGATGTTCTCTTTGCATGTTATTGTGTGTGAGTTGTTTGTGCATTGTGATACATTCAGATGTGTGTTGCAAGTCTAGTGTGCATTACTTGTGTGTCTGTCACATGCACTTAGGAGTGTTCTTGTTCCTGAGCTTGTTTTGAGTGCACCTTGGTGGTTTCTCCTCTCATATTTGACCTGTCACTTGTCAGTATTGTGCATGTGCATGCATGTGGTACACTATTACACCATGTTGACTTTATGGGTGGTGTGGTATGTCTGTCTGTGTTTTCTTATTGGACCATTGCTCCCAGTTTGTGTCCATGATTGTTTTGGGATGATGCACTTCTTGTCTGTGTTGGTGTATGGTGTCTGTACATTGGTCCTGAGTGATGGTGTTGTGTACTCCTGTTCTGTCTGTGATCCCATTGCCTTTCCTCTGTTTGTCTGCACATGTCTGGCCTTGTTGTACTTCTGTGTCTGTTGTTTGTGAAGTTTGTGTTTGGCTATTGTATTTGTGCCAGCATTGCTTCAGGCATCCCTGAGTGTGTGTGATGTTTGTGGATGCACCCCAGGGAGTGTGATTCTTTGTCAGTGTATTCACAGGACATTATTTGCACCATTCTGTGTGTTTGACACTAGTGTTGGGTGGTGCAGGTGTGAGGTGGGTGGAGGAGGGGTATGTGTGAAGGGTCCAAGTTGTGGTTGACAGTCATGGAGTGTGTCACTGGGCCCTGTGTGTTGTGCTGATGACATGCACATGTCAAGTAAGTAGGTACAGATGTGTGGCTGATCACTATTTGACTTCAGACACTTCCTATCATCCCTGTGCCTATGCATGGCTTGCATTGCTGTCTCCCTGAGTTGTTGCACAGAGATCACTGTGGTTTGATTTCACTCACTGTGCCAGCCATGTGTTATTGGTTGGCCTACGGGTGTTGTGATCTGTTCCTTCTCTTGCATGTGATGTGCATATGCTTTGTGGCTAGCTCCTTGTGTTCCCATCACTGTCCACCTCACTTTTGTCTTGCCCATTTCTTGTCCTCCATTCCTGCTGCCATCTGGTTTGTGTATGTGGCTGTGTGTCAGTGTGGGGTGTGTCTGGGTGGCTTGACAGGCATTGTGTACAGTTAGGGTATTGTTCATATTCAGTGTGAGTGTTCATTTTGTGATTGGACTCAGTTTGCTTGACATGTGTGGAGTGTGGGTGTGGGGAGGAGGGTTGCCCTGGCCCTGTGCTTCTGTGCTGTGTGTTCCTCTTCAGCCCCACCTGCTGAGGCTGTCTCCCTGGTTGTTTGGTGTGTGTGGTGCAGGGTCTGGGGTCACCTGGCTGGTTGTTGTGCAGGGTGGTGCACAGGAGGAGCACACAGCATGTCCCCTAATGTGTGTGGGGGGTGGAGGTGTGGCCCTATGATCTTTGTGACTGCCCATGCCTGGCGCTGGCCCTGCCTACTCCATTGTGCGCATGTTTTCCCGCGTCTGCACCGCTGCGGTGACGTGACCGGGACATTGCTGTGATTTCGCGGTTGATGGGTGGCCCGGATGCGGAGGGGTGATTTAGTGACAGGTAGGACATGTGTGGGTACACTTGGGGATGTGTTCCTGTCCCCACCAGTGTGTCTGATGTGGACAGGAATCGTATGTCAGCCCAGGAGTTGTGTGTTGTGGTTGTGTGTGGAGTTGTGTGATTGCGTACCTGCGGCGTTGTCTGCGACGGGCCATTATTTGCTGGTGGTGGAGCAGGTACAGCACCGGAAAGGCATTTAGAGCTGGATCCATTGCGGTCGGGACCGGGAGTCTGGTTTCGCGCTCCGCTGTCGTGCTTCCGCCGTCTCGGGTTGGGTGGTTTCTCCGGTGCGGTATGACTGTCTGTTTGGGGCATCCTGATTTGTACGGCAGTCGGGACGTCATTCTGCACAGCGGTGGGTCTCTATTGGCTCCCACCGCCGTGGTGGCGGGCGCATTTTGATGGCGGTTCGCGTCGCACCGCGGCGGACGGGAAATGGGCTGTGTTTGCCCATCGTAATGTGGTGGGCGTGTGGCCCGCTGCTGGCGTGCGGAAAATGGCATTTTCCGCCACCGCCAGCACCGCAGTGGTGCCTCCGCCCGCCATCCTAATAGGCCCCTAAGTCTTTGGCCCGACTTGCCATTCAATCTGAAATTGGTTCAATTTTAATCTCAGATCACGCTCCTGTACATGTAGATATAGATCTTATCCCTTTTTCTCCGCACCCAGGAAGATGGCGCTTTAATAATTCCCTACTTCTAGATCCTAATTTCTGCCAACAATTTAATTCCTTTGCCTCCAAATTTTTTACTATTCACACAACCCCAGAATCTCCCTTTGTTATGATATGGGATTCCTTTAAAGCAGCCGCCAGGGGTTTTATTATAAATTTTGTATCACAAAAGAAGAAATCCCTAGAAGCCCAAACCACTCAATTACTTAATAAAATTAAACAGTTAGAATATACTTATTATCAATCTAATAATGAGTCATCTTTGAAAAATCTTATTGACGCTAAACTTACTTTTAATAGATTATTCAATTACTTATTGAAATGTAGTTCTCGCTATTATGGGGGTCAAAACAAAATGGGGAAATTACTGGCTAACTATTTAAAGTCAGAAAGGAAAGAACGAGAATAGAATCTTTACAGGACTCTACTGGTACTCCTATTTTTAAAGATAATGATATTTTAAATGAATTTGTTTCATTTTATAAGGACTTATATACACCTGAAACCCTACCAGAACAGTCTGATCTTTCTTCCTATTTTCAATCCATTGCTTCTCCTCCTTCTAGCCACATTGATTTTGATACCTTGGGAATTGATATTTCTTTAGCGGATATCTCCCATGCTGTCTCGGTTTTACGTTGTGGGAAAGCGCCCGGACCAGATGGCTTTACCATTGAGTTTTATGATAATTTTGCAAAGATTCTTTTGCCTAATCTTTTACTTTTGTTTAAATCCTTCTCTGATAATGGTTCATCTCAAGGCACGTTTCAGGATGCCTTGATCTGCTTAATCCCTAAGGAAGATAAGGATCACTCTCTTTGTAAGAATTATCGGCCTATTTCCCCAGTTAATACAGACTATAAGATCTTCGCAAAGATTTTGGCACTTCATATTGATCCTGTCCTACCTGATTTGATTGGCCCTGAACAATCCGGTTTCGTTAAGGGAAGACTAGCCTCTGACAATTCTCGGGTCTTCTTTAATGTCCTAAGCAAGGCCTCATCCTTAGATCACCCTATTGCCGCTATCGCTTTAGATGCAGAAAAGGCCTTCGATAGGATTGGATGGGGTTTTATGTTTCATGCATTAAAATGGGCTGGTTTTCCTCCTAAATTGATTGCTTTAATTTCTTTGTTATACTCAGGCCCCAAAGCTTCAATATTTGTCAACGGTAAAACTTCTGATTACTTCCCATTGCGTAGAGGGGTGCGACAAGGGTGCCCCTTGTCACCATTGTTATTTGTCATAGCATTAGAACCCTTTTTAACTAAGATTAGGCGGGATGATCGTATTTCAGGATTTCAATTTGGTCCACATCAGGTTACATTCTTTTATACTGTTCTAATCCTGAAACTTCTCTTCCCCCTTTTCTTCAACAGGTAACCTCCTTTTCTCAGCTCTCAGGCTACCGTCTTAACACCAACAAATGTGAAGTTTTACCTTTAAATGTTTTATGTCAAAAACATCTCTTTAACCATTCCGGGTTTTCATGGCAACCTTTTAAAATAAAGTATTTAGGCTTGTGGTTCGCCCCTTTAATTCCTGAAACAAAGTTAAACTTTGATTATATCACCAAAAAATTGAATGACGCTATTACACGTTGGCACCCCCTTTTTCTATCTTGGTGGGGTCGTCTAGACTCGATTAAAATGATGCTCTCTCCTCTTATATTGTATATTATCTCCATGATCCCTCTACACATTCCTGGATATTACTTTAAGAAAATTGACTCTACCTTGACAAAATTTCTATGGAAAGGTAAACCCCCTCGTATAGCTTTGTCTTCTTTAAAAAAAGATAGACCTAATGGAGGTCTTAAGTTTCCTGATTTTAAAACTTATCATTCCGCTTTCTCCCTAAAACAAGCTTCTTGTTGGAGCTCTATGGAGCTTCCTGTATATCCTCCACTATGGATAAAAATAGAGAAACTTCTTATTGCCCCTTTCGATTTTCAAGAGGTCCTCGCTTTTACCACCAATATTACATCTTTACGTTCCCCTGTCATTTTCCACTCCCGTAAACTCTTGGTTCCTCTCTTATCATCATCATATCCCTCAACTAGCTCCTATCATCAACAATCCATTTGGCATAATAAATCATTACGAATTCATAATCGTTCTATATACTGGAAATCTTGGCATTCTAAAGGCTTGCGTTGGATATCTCAGCTTATACTTAACGATCAACCCCTCTCTTTTTCTGATCTCCAAACTAAATTCTCTTTACCAACGTCCTCTAGATCGCAATATAATCTTTTATGTCCTTCCCTCAATCAATATCTCCTTACTTTACCAAGAACTACTAGCTTTCCTGTAAATTACAAAAACCTATCTTCAATACTCGACACTCCCCCTGCATCCAATATATACAAATTGTTACAACTTCCCCAGACAGACCCAAATCTAAGATTGAATTGGCTTGGGAAAAGGATTTATCACAAGATTGGCCAATCACTTTATGGGACAGAGTATGGTCTAAGCTTCACAAAACTTCTTGTGCTGCAAATACCACACAAACCCTTTATTTCATTTATCAACGAGTACTATTTACTCTAGCGACCCTAGCATCTTTTTCATGAGATGTGTCCTCTGCTTGTTGGTCCTGCCCTTGTCCTTCTGCTGACTTAAAGCACATGTTGTTTGAGTGTCCCCCTATCCACCAATTTTGGCAGTTGGTTTGGTCCCAAATTAAGATAATTTTCAAAGTTCGGATCCCTTTTTCTTTCACAAATATATTCCTAGGCACACTATCACCCCAATGGCCCCAATTACCACTGAGTTTTAAACTTTTAGATTTATTGCTAGCTATTGCCTTTCATTTAATAACCTCAAACTGGAAGCAGGCTGATAAAGTCACTTTCAGATCCTGGTGGAACGCTGTTTGTTTTCATCACCGACTAGAAACTAATTATGTTTCCCCTATATCTCTAGCAATTAAAAGAGATCTTTTATGGCTTCCATTAACAACATATTTATCTCTATCTGCCTCTTCTAATGTTAAAACTACAAATGTATCAGATGATGTACGGAAACCACCTTAAGTTCTCCGCTCTACTCCTAGATGATTAGAAGGTTCTTCACACCCCTATGTTTATATCACGTTATTCAAGCTCAGTTATTGTTATGCTTACAATGTTAAATCATTTCTTTATTATGTTTTTACTCTCAATTGTTATATATTAATTACATTTTGCTTCCCTTCCCTTTTCCCCTCATTGTTTATATTGTGTATATTTATTTTTGTATACTGCTTGATAATCCTATCCTTATATATTCTTACTTTAGTTACACATCTATATGTTAAATAGGATTTGTTCTATTCATTTTATTGCTGTTCTTTTTCTTGTTATTCTTTAATAAACTCAAACTTAAAAAAAAAAGAACTCAAGTCCATGGTTCCAACACATCGGTCGAGCCATCTGCTTGACCCCATCTTCTCGAATCATCCGGGGCTAGTGGTTGAGCCCCCGGCCCCCATCCCATGGTCCGACCACCATCTCATAGCCTTCCATATTCCCCTAGTCAAACCCCAACCCACGCAAAAACTGAGCCCTGCTTTTCCACGCAGGAAATGGGCCAAGTTTAATAATGAGAGTTTTTCCTGTGCCTTACAGAAAAATCTACTAATGCTGAGTAGCGAGATTAACATGGCTAACTCAGCAGTGGAGAAGTGGATCACGGAAGCACTTGATGCTGTGGCACCATGCACCACAAAGACTCCCCAGAGATGGTCTAAATCAGCACCTTGGTATAACGAAGAGCTTAGAATCGCTAAACAAGGCTGTAAATGCCTTGAGAGTAAATGGAGGATAGATTTCTCGAAAGAAACCAAGGAGGCCTACAAGGCAGCACAAAAAAGTACCACTCCTTGATGAAAAAGAGGCGCACTGCTTACTATAAGGAGAAAATAGAAACGGCAGAAAATTCCTCTAAGGAACTATTTTCTACTCTTAAAGATATATCCTCCCTAGAGAGGACACTGATCACACCCACCAGCTCTTTGGAGCGGTGTAATCAGATTGCTGACTTCTTCCTACTGAAAATATCTAATATATACAATACTTTCCCTGAGGAAGCCCGTAACAGCCCTATTTCGCAGCCTGAGAGATGTATTGAGCTAGGGATCAATCCTCTCTGGGAATTCCTGTCCCCCCCAGTGACAGATCTTAAGGGGATGGCCCTAAGCATTAAATCTGGCTCGCCTACTGACCCAGCTACACCGAGCAGAAGAAAGGAGGGGCTAGATCTGATACTACCCTACGTGCAGCAACTATTGGAACTATCTTTTAAATGTGGGGTGGTTCCTAGAACGTGGAAACACGTGACTGTTTTACCTTTGAAGAAGAAGCCCTCGGCTGACCCTGAGTTGCTGGAAAATCTCGGCTCCATCTCTCTGCTTCCTTACATCTCTAAAATTGCAGAGAAGGTTGTGAACAAACAATTAGTGGCTCACATCAATCAACACAATCTTCTCTACCCCACGCAATCGGGGTTTAGAGCCACATATTCAACTGAGTCAGCACTTCTTTTCGCTACGGAGTCTCTGCGAAGACGCGTGGACGCCGGTCAGACGGCTGCCTTGGTCCTGTTGGACCTAAGCGCAGCCTTCGACACAGTATCCCACAAACTCCTCCTTCAGTGACTTCGGGCGTGCGGGCTGGATGGAGAAGCACTTAAGAAAATGCGGTCCTTTTTACAGGACAGTAGCTTCCAGGTTGCACAGCATCCACACCGATCAAAAACTCTGCCACTCCTACAAGGGGTTCCACAAGGCTCTATTCTGAGCCCTACTCTTTTTAATCTTTATATCTGCCCTTTGGCAGATATTGTGGAAAAACACAAGATCACCATAGTGTCATATGCGGATGACACCCAACTTGTAGTGACCATAGCACAGGACTCTAATGAGTCAGCTACGCAGTTCTCCTCCTGTCTTAAAGATCTAGCCTCATGGCTGTCGAACAACTTCCTAAAGCTGAATGGTAGTAAGACGGAGGTTATGGTCACTGGGAAATCCCCCTCCATTTGGTGCTCAGCCTGGTGGCCTCAGAGGTTGGGGCCCGTGCCCACTCCAAAAACAGAAGTAAAAAATCTTGGTGTGTGGCTTGATCCGAAATTCTCCTTTGAGTCCCACACTAGGAAGGTTGCAGGGAGATGCTTTGGCATCCTTAAAATGCTAAGGAAAACCTTGGACATCCTTCCCGCCTCGGCAAGGAAAACTCTAGTTCACACTCTTGTGACCTCGCAGTTGGACTATGGTAATGTCCTCTATTTGGGAGCATTAAAAGGAAGCTTGCAACGGCTGCAACGCATTCAGAATGCGGTAGCGTGCCTAGTTCTCAATCTACTTAAGCATGCTTCAGCGAAGAAAGCCCTTGATACCCTTCACTGGCTGCCAGTTAGTAAGAGAATTCTTTTCAAAGCCTTATGTTTCTGTCACCTGAGTCTACAGGGGAAAGGACCCAGCTACCTGCACGATCTCCTGACACCTTACAACCCTACTCGGCAGTTGAGATCGACAGGAGCCCATCTGCTCAATGTCCCAAAAATCAAAAGGGCAAGGATGGGTGCACGCTCATTTGGCTATTTGGCAGCCAAAAATTGGAACACTCTTCCACCTTTGCTGCGCGCAGAAAAATCTGAGAATGTCTTCCGTAGAGGCCTAAAAACCTGGCTTTACCAGTCATAAGCCTCGCCGCCTTGTCTGACTCTCGCATGTAACTGCTTCTATAGTGCGGGGACACACCAGTTGGTGTAGCCAGGTGCTTTATAAATGACTTATTATTATTTATTTACAAAGCCACGCGAGACAGCGCAAATCACCCCTAGCGTGGCTTTGCAAATATCTACTAGCATTTTGCATCGTGGCCGTGCATCGATGCCACAAAATATTAGTAAATCAGCCTGCAGTATGCTGATGCAGTGACCTCTCCAACATGTCTGCAGCTCACTCCTCCCTTACAGAATGGAAGAAGAGTCTTGTTGCCTCTAAGAAAACTGAGCATCGGTCTGCAGGATTGCAGTCTATGACTCGTGCGTGGGCTGGGAGGCGTGTGGGACAGATGCTACAATGTCCTGATCACACCACCAGCCTCTCTACAGGAGGGTAAACGTCCATTTTGAGAGTAAAAGTGTCACTCTTTGCTAGAAGTCATGCAGTGCGAGTTAAAGAATGACTCAATAAAATCTGTAGGTTGCAGTGATAGCCTCGCCTAAATCTGTAACTCAGTATAAATACTGATTAATTAATTTATATCATAGATACAGGCTGGTGTAAATTTCGGCCTTCAGACTGCACTGTGGCTGGTGCCCCTCGAATAACTGTCCGATTGTCCGTATGGCAAATCCAACAGTGGGCTCAGTGTGACTGGCCTCCATGTGGTTTCGGCTGATGTAAACCAGTTTGTGCAACCAAAAGGTGAGCATGGTGGCGTTTCTCATATTTCTGTGGTCACAAAGTATTTGGTGGACTAGGCTTTCTGATCTTTGGGGGGGGGGCAGTTGTAGCAGTGTTAGGCCCCTCCCAGAAGCAGGGGAGCTGCTGAGACTCAGTCAGTGTAGAGTGCGGCCCACAGAGTCCTCTTCTGCGTCTGCATCACCAGTGGGTTATGGAAGTCCTGGATGATACTGTTGGCTGACCGGCAGACTGGGGATGGTGTCAGGCTACCTGTCAAGATGAAAATGACACCTCCCCCTCATTGTGTATCCTAGTATTAAGATAATTATTGTACCCTAGATTCATGACTTATCTTACATTTTAACGTCTGTATGCTTTTTCTGCCTTCGTTTGTGACCAGTTTGAATGCTCCTGAACCCTAATCCTGCCTCTGAAAACACGCACAGCCATGGGATGCAATGTATTATATCTCAAATAATAACTTACTTTATTATAATATCACCGAGCATTACTGATATGTTGATCTAAAATGCTAGTTATTACATTGGTGGTAGTCTACATTATTCTTTTCAAAGTAATCTACATGTTGAAACATCATTTAGTTTTCTTCTCAACACTGCTTTGTGCATTTGCTCAATCCTCTGTCCCAAACCTTTGAACCCAGTTGCAACATTCAGATGTGATCTTAAGAACTTTTACAATTTTGAAAGACATGATGTGAAAACACCTCTCCTTCCAACATCAAAGGAGAGCACCCCAAAGTGAATCAACTTTGCAAATAGTTGTAATACAGCAAGAAAAAAAGAGTACCTCTTCTCAGCCAAGCTGCAAATTATGGAAAGATTAAAGCATGATACACCGATGTATCTGACTAGGTGGAAAGATGGGAGGGGGTCACCTGCAGATGAAAGGGCAATGCTCCAGATAGGAGACTGGTGGTTTTGGTAGCACGGGGTGTGATCGAGTGGTTGACTCTGGGAAGTCGGAGTAATGAGGGGGCGATCTTCCACAATGCTGAAGATCCGGTTACTGTGCTCTAAGTGGGTTTAGCATTAAGGTTTATGTGCACTTACTAAAGTTGAGAGGATGATGGAGGATGATGATAAATGACCTTTGGCATCCGATGGGAATGGAACTATCCTATGGAACTATTTGGGATTACTCTGCAGTAGCGTGTATGGAACATCAGGGCCAATCCTGTGATTCTCCCCTCAATAGACTTAGTGATGGTTTAGAGGGGGGTGTTGGGCAGCCCACAGTAGATGGCTGAAGTGACTCATGCCATGTTGGGGTCAGGGATGGATCAGCATGACACTGGGAGATAATGATTCTCAGTGTCGAGCTTATTGGTTATTGTTGAAGTAAGTTGTAATTAACCCCAGCATTGGGTAGACTGCTGTTACCAAACCAGTTTACACATTGTAATGGGGTATGATGACGCAGGGAGGGGAGCTGTTAAATCTGAAACTCAATGACTACAATTCAGTTAGCGAGATGGAATGTCAAGAGAATGGATGGCATGATCCAGCAAAGTAAAATCTGCTTCTGTAAGACGAACTGGAGGGCTACAATAGCCATGGTGCATGAGACGCAATTCACTGCATCAGTGTTTGAGACACACGAGGGAATGGAGTGGACTCGTATATTCCTCATCACTCATTTCGTCTTCATTCGGGGGAAGGGTTCTTCATCTGGATTAGGAATAGTGTATAGTTCATTTTCCAGAAGCGGATCAGGAATGATTCTGGAAGGTATGTTGGAGTGTAGGGAAGATACATTGAGCGACTTACTCAGCTCTATGCTCTCAGCCCCAAACATGGACAATACGGCTTTCCTTAACAAATTATCGGCAGTGATTGGGGCGTTTGAAATATTGAAATATTGTGCCTGGTGTGGATGGGTGATGTCAAATGTATCTTAGATCCAGGAAGAGGCATCTAAAGGGCCACAATTAGACCACCAGGTAGAGTCTCTAAAACGTACTTGACATGACTTCAAAATAGTAGAGATCTGGAGGATTCTAAAAGGGGACAAAAGAGTATCTGCTTTCTTTTATGTGGTATAGTACATACACTCGAGAATAGACAGATTGTAATAAGACAGGGTCATCATAAAGAATAGGGCAAAACTGGTTGTAGGTTGCTTGTGTTCAGGTTTATGGAGGACCGACCTGGCAGTTTGGCATGGACTGTTCATAGTGGATCAGATTCAAGACTGATTGGCATATGGCTGGGTCCTAACTCAGGTGGCATGGTGGGCAAAAGAATGATGGTTTGGAATGCTACGCCAAGCAAATGCTAGTGGTTAGATTTATTGCAAGAACCTTCCCATCATCTTTTGTGTGTTTGATGTACCACCCTAAGTTGCCAATGGTATGCCCAGATGTGTGTCCCCTGTGCCACTGGAGCATAGCTGCCAAGGTTTCAGATTGCTATGTGTGACATTTTAATAATTTCAGAGTAATTATGAGTGACATTTCAACAACTATGAGTGACACTGTCTCGCAAGCAAAATCAAGTAATGAAGACTAGGGAAACAATAATATCAGAAATTGCACGCATTTGAGGAACGAGAAACTAAGTTCTCTGCTGCAAAGCGTAAGAAATATAAACGACCTCCATTTATCAGACTCTTGCTAAAATTGCAGAAAATAGATAAAGCAGCTTGGAAGAAGTTCAAAATTTCATTATAATCAGCTGAGTGACTGCCGCCAGTGACGTGAGCAGTAACGCATCTGAAAAACAGAGCAGAACACAGAGACTTACTGCGTGACTCAAACAGCGGCGCAGAAAACTCAGAATAAAGCTAGGATGGAGTGCATTTGTTAGTAGGTGTCTGGGAAGGCACTTGATTGATATGAGCCACACTTTACACATAGAACTGGGTAAGCTGTTCAGCTATGTTTGCACTGTCCGTTACCATTAGTGTAAATGGTTGAAGTTCTCTGCATTTTAAGACGCCCTAATAAATTGAAAGTAATCTGTGCCATTTAATTGAACATCATGAATAAACAGGACCCAGTCTACGCTATTTAATAAGACGGTCTAATAAATTTTGGTTCCCTATGGGAGGGGGATTTGTTGTGCTGTGCTAGCTGCCCTGGCCCGGGCAGGCTGAGGGTTTCTGGATTGAGTAAGTGAAGGATCCGCAGCGGCCTTCGTGTGCTGCTACTGATTTTGTTTCCTCTACTTGTGAGGAAGAGAGACCTGCCGCTATAAACAAACAAGGAGGCCCAATGAGGGAGGCTCCTTTGCCAAGAAATAAAAGAACCTACAGGCCGCTTCAGAGACCCGCTTTCCCAAGGCTCCATCGAGGAGAGACAACTGAGATGCAGCGGAACAGCTTTACGTGGGGGCTCAGTCAGCACCTCAACTCAGCGCACACAATCTCTCTCCCACTGACCACGACCAGTCAGACATGAGGTGATAGCAAAGTTTCACTAACCTCACTCAGAAGAAGGGCCCTCCAGTCTGTCCAGGAGGCCCCTGTGACACTGTGACACTGACTTCTCTCCGTCGGCTACTGTAAAATATTGAATTCAGCAGGGGAGGTAATAACAATTGCTAGCATGCGGTGGCCCGGGCTGATGCGAGCCCGCAGCCGGCGTCATGATTATAAGCAATGCTCCCTCTGGCCATTTCTACATGCTGCGCTGCCCGCAACAGCATTCAAGCTCCCAAAATAACCTTTGGGCGCTTCCGCAGCAGGATGTGACGTTCCCCCACGATGACATCAGGCTGCCAGTAAGAGCTGAGCCGTGAAAGTCAGATTCACAACCATGATACATTGTAGCAGCTGAGCTAAAGCTGCCAGCAGCCTTAGTTCAGCTGAACCCAAGCCTGCTGGAGCAGCGCACGCAAGCCACGGGTGGCGCACTGCCACAGACTCTCAGTTTTAGTCAGGCTTTCAGTGACAGCTGACACACAACATAGGCGTGACAATGCATTTCAGTGCGGTAATGCGGAGTACCACACTGAAATGCGTTAGTCTAACGCCTGATGCGTGATACTTGGCAGGACTGCTGGAGCCAAGCTACACCTGACTAAAGAGCCTCTATCAAGGCAAAAACAGACTTGGGTTGCTTGTGTTCCGTTTCCACAAGGACCTTGCTTGGCAGTTTGGGCTGGATTGTTTCTGTTGGAGAAGGGTCAAAAGACTTATTTACATATGGCTAGGTCCAAACTGAAGTGGCATGGTGGGCAAAAGAACAATGGGTGTGAATGATACCCCATGCGATTGCCATTGGTTCGCCTGATTTCAAGCATACCTCGTGATGAGGTGCCTCACAGATGTGACATCAGTGATGCCTAGTAAATTAAAGGTCAAATTCACATGTACTAGGCACTACAAGTTTGTTTAGTTATTTTATTTCAATTCTTCATGTTATTAAGGAACTTTTTAAAGCAGTTTAAAAAAAAATAAGTCTTCCAGCTTTTCCTATCAGGTTATCAAGCCTGAATGCAGAATTGCTTATAATTTAGAGTCAGGCTCTTAAAATAAACCTAAGCTATGACTTTTAGATGCATATAATACAGAAATAAGGAGTTTGCCTATTAGGCATTGATAAAATGAGTAAAGTTGCAAACGTGTTGTGGAGGGCATTCTGATCATATGATGTAACATAAAAAAACTGCTAAGTAAAATAAAGAATTGAAATAAAGTAACTTAACATCACAAGCCATAACCACCTGGCCTCGAATATCCGATAAACATATGGTGCCCAGTGAGTTGTGAAATTGATGAGAATCGACTTCTTGAGTGGATGAAAGTGCTTACAGATATCCTCAGAATCTGAATTCCTTGACAGGTTGCTCTCGAACCATGCACCACTGATGTCTGAGCTTAGAGTGAGTAGTAATCCCACATCTGTACCTCCTGGAAAATTGATCCCAAGTGATTAAGGGGTTGCGGCATTTAATAGTAACACAAGGGAAATGATAAGACAGCTGCTCTCTGAGAGCACTGATACAGCTCGGGCTGGGTGGTGTTGAGGGTGCCTGTCCATTGTGTCTCTGTCACTTTGTTTGCTGCTGCAGAAGTATGAACTGGGAGGCCTGGTGGTGGTGCCTGGGGATCCTGCAATGGTGAAGTGAATAATGGCATGGCCGGTCCAGGTAAGTTCTATAACATAGCGGAACTTGACTCTGTCGCTGGCAGTGAAGGTCGGGTCAAGCGTGTGTCCTGCGCTGTGTGTGGGGTCGGTGACCAGCTGGCTGAGGCTGATGTTGCTCATGCGTTCCAGGAGATTGGCAGTGTTAGCCTTGTTGGGGTCGTCTAGGTCATGTACTTAACCCTGCGATCTGGCTGGTCACATCACTCTTGGTGGAAAGACTAGTGAGGACCCAGCTTACTCTGGAGTTCCAGAGAAGGAGATGGAGAATACATTATCTCATATGGCTCATCCTGATCCAACATCATATTCTTCTCTTAACTTTACACCCAGACAAATTTGTAATAAGGCTTTACGTATACGAAAGTTGCAAATTGAACATTTTCCCCCTGTAAATCAAGCTGTAACATCTAACCTAAATGCAACTGGTGACAGCTATCAAAAGGATAGGCCTTTGATTCCTGCTGCTATACCACTACCACTGTCTGCCATTTCTCAGTTTATTTCCAATGCTAGCACCAGAAATGATCAACTGGTTCCTAACCACTCACTTTCTCTGGAAGAGCTTCAAAGTGTACTAGATTCATCCATTAATTCCCAAGGAAAATTACAAGAAGAAACAACGACTGCTGAGAATATGGTTATTGCAACACCTCTAGCACACAGGATAAGTGTGGGTTCATTGCAAGCCTTGCATATGTTTCCTCTGTACTCACTGGAGCCAACTAATTTAATCCTAATGTCCTCATGAGTTTACAGCCTAGCATGACCAAGTTGGAAACCTAGCATGACCAAGTCGGTTCATACACGATTTTACAATCTTCCAATTGCACAAATCAGAACAGTGCAAACCACCTTCACTGAAATTCAGTCCTCTATTGATAGGCTGATCAGTAATGTGTGGACCTCTACCCCATCTGCAGCACTGAATGTGTCTGTGCTCAACCTATACCCTCTTCAAGTGGAAAATGAGATTAGTGTTGCCTTTATACATTGTACTAATGATGCTAGCGTCTCCCGAAACTAAGAAAATGAGACGGTGCAAAATCTCAGCCTAATGTGGTAAAAAAGAAAGCAAATGCCAGAGAGACTTCAAGTCTGCTTACTATGGGAAGGGGAAAAAGCGATGGAGTATAAAGGATGTAAAACATTGAGTGATTTCAAACTAGCCAATCAAATTCCTGATCTAGTGCAAGAAGGAAAAAATCTAATGAGCAATATCTGCTATATTGAATATCAAATGGACCAAAATATTGACAGTATCAGAGACAGACTAAAAGTCTTTCTGATGCTTGGTCAAAAAAAGGCATGGAACTGATTTGGAGAGTAATGGGCTGGGAATGTCCACTGCTTGGTACAAGGGCACGTTTCCCGATGGTGTATATATCTGGGATCCTGACTTTTTAATGTGTCCTTGGCGTCATTCTAACCTGAGTGTGCTTAGAGGTCTATCCGTGACTATGAGAGGTCGTAGACCTGTCCGGTGACCTGAAGGGGTGCACCACACATGCTGTCATTGTTGACAGCGGACTACTGTGTCTGTCATGGGTTTACAACATAGAGAGGTAGTGGCAGCATACCGTGGTTAAAAGAATCAATCCTGTGACCACGCTTTTTTATCTGTGTCACCAGGGTTGAGGCCTGCAGGCCCACTGGTGTAAAGTTCCACTTCCGCGCTCTTGCCCATACTGTTGAGCTGATATTGACAGCATGGTTGTGTGTGTAGCCAGTGTAGCACATAGTGTTGTCAATGGGATCCATTTTGAACGCCCCTGACCTGACCTACCAAAAGATGGAGTTTGAGGACTGTGTTCTCAGACAGTGGAAGTGTATTGCTTACATTCCTGCAGCTGGAGGGAGGAGACCCAGACTCTGAAGGGAGGGAAGAGACGACTGGGCTCCTTTAGAAACTCTGGGCCATATTATCAACAACCGGCGATAAATATCGCTAAGCGCACTTAGCGCTAGGATATTTATCGCCGGCTATCGATGAATTTTATCGCTGAGATAGCGTGCTATTAGCAACGCTTATCTCAGACTCGATAAAATTCCTGGCACAAGCTGCCAAATGTCCGATTATCGCTGGAAATCCAGCGATAATCGCACGACATTTGGCGATAGCTTGTGGATAGGGCTGGGCATACTTAACCATGATATCCACCTTCCATTGGATATCATGGCTAAGTCGAACTAAAAGCATGCGTTAGGAAAGTAGCGTTAACCGAGGTTAGCGCTACTTTTCTTATCGCTATGCTTGTTAGCGATTCCCTTGATAATTGGAGAAATGTCGGTTAACGACATTTCTCCAGTTATTTGGGGCGAACGCTCACTTTGCATCTCATTAGAGATGCAAAGGTGGGCGTTATGGAAAAGGGCGATAGGGCAAGGATTCACGCGATAGCGTGACCTTGCTAATACAGCGATAAAATTATCGCCGCTTTACGTCCGGAAACAGACGCTAAAGCGGCGATCATTTTTTATCGCCGGCTTGATAATATGCCCCTCTATGAGGCCTTTTGGTTAGCAAGGGGCTACTGATTGGTCTTCCTGAGCACTGTCATTTGGTGGGTGGTAGGGGTGAGTGCTAGGTCTTCAGACTCTGTTGCGAAATGGGGTTAAGTCAGTGAGGCCTGTCCTTTTGTCTTTTCCTGATTACCTCTTCAGTTGGGCTTGTCATGTGCCCGAGTTAGGCCTGGAAGGAAATAGTGCCAAATTACATGTACATGGTTCTTTCCTAAAGTTGCCTTACCTTTGTCACATCCACTTTTGACACACATTTGCATTCATGATGCTTGAGTAAGTTTCTTGGTAACACAGACCTTGCTGACACAAAAAACTGAATGTGAACACTATTATACTGCCTTTGAATTATGCGCAAGGTCTTCACATACGTGATACAATTGTGTTCATTATTACGTCCATATGGCGACCCAGCTATCTGCGGAATACAAACAATAGGCAGCCTGATCACAATCACGGCCCGAGGCAAGGATTCCTTTTGTTTCCGAATACAATCAGAAGAGACACTTCCGCTGACTCCCGAGAGGTCCCTGCATGCTGAAGTTTCCGTCTAGCAGCTGACTGACATCTCCATGAGGGATGTCGAGTTTGTGACCATGATGAGGTCCTACATTCTTACCCACCCGATAAAGGAGTTAGATTATCCTGAAGGGGGTTTCTTGGCAGACCACACATTCACACCCGACACACGTAGGTTAGGGTTTGCATGGTAGGAGTATGGTATATTGTAAAATTATTATATATGTATGCATATGCAAGCTGTCTCAACAAGAGGGATGAAGTCTTTGTTTTAGTCACTGTTTTGACACTCCTTATAACTTTTGTCTGCTTCTGTCTATTAGTCATTGCTGTGGCAACAAACTGGAATGGCATGGGGAGCAAAAAAACAATGGATTTAGGCCCAGATCTCTGTACTGGGGTAAATGTTTGACATTGTTCATCATTCTGTCCATCAATTGTTCTTTTTGCATGTGTCACCCCGAGTGAGACGGGTATGTCCAGACATGGGTCCCGTGCTCTCCATGCCACTGAAGTCAAGCTATCCTGGCTGATGAGGGGTGAAACCCCGAAACCGGTCAGAGGATGCTTGGTTCCAGTCCAGGGAGGACCTGGTCTGACAGTTTGGGCTGGACTGTTCCCATGGGGTACAGGGTCAAGTCTGATTTGCATATGGCAGGGTTTAAACTGGAATGGCATGGGGAGCAAAAAAACAATGGATTTAATCCAGATCTCTGTACTGGGATGAATGTTTGACATTGTTCATCATTCTGTCCATCAATTGTTCTTTTTGTATTAATCATTGCAGCACATATCTTCTATAAAAGAATCACTACGGTTCAATAAATATTGAAAAACGTCCCTTCGTGTATATTTCTATGAGCGAAAGAAAACATGAGTGATTGAGCGAAAAGTCCTAGGTCTGTCACCATGGTTCCTGAGGGAACAGAGTTGTCATGTTCAGTAGTTGCCAGAACTATTCCCTCCCTGTCTAGGTTTAGGGGGCTAACAGTGGCACTGTGAGCTAGGTGGTCCAAGGGATAACATGTCCTGTGGGGGTGCAAGGAATCAGTCTGGCACCATCCTAAGTTTATGTCGCCCGCAAACGTGCAGTTCCTACTGATTAGTGGAAACTACACGACAGGCTGATAGCCATGTGCAGAAACCTCACACCTCTTTGTGTACCTCTGTTGTGGGTGCAGCAGGATGAAGACCATCCTAGTGCTGCCTACTGTGTGAAACCTCACTCTGCCCAAAGGCTGTGCCTGGAGAGCAGCCTTGGAAGGATACTTGAAAGAAATACCTCAAACCAATTCTACAGTTTTAGATAATGAATCCACATCCTGTTTACAAGTTGTGTTTAAAGCTGGGACCCAAACCACCCCACTTTGTTCTAGTTCCAAGTCCTGCATGACTAGGGAAGGGAGTGCTCTGTCAAATACTCAAAGGACTGCTGTGTGACCAACGTTGGTGTCTGCCTGGAAGTCAGTCTACCAGACGTGAGACATCACCTGAATTTCGCACTTTCTACTGGAGGAGCTGTGGATCTGCCCTGAAACACCTAGAAGCCGGTCTGCATGTTGAGCAAGGGAAGGAGTTTGCCTGGCCCTCCTGGAAGAGAGACTCTTGAGGAACAGAGAGGCTCAGTTAGTTCCCAGGGACAGCATTCTGTTCTTTTAGAACAGCACCCCGCAAGTAAAACAGTTCCCTTCATTGCCAGAGATTACTATTGCAATGTGTTCTTTTTGAGACAAATGCTTTTTTCTATATTGGCAAAGGTCAAGCAGCTTTCCAAACAAAAATGTTTTGCAAAAAACATGGCAAAACAAATCCTGCGTTGACAAAGCCAAGGCTGGCGGGCAATTTAAGAACTATTGTCTTTGGTGACCTTTGGGTGTTGATCTCTCCTACCACTGCAACTAAACTCAGTGTCTATTTCTGGAATGGGTTTGTACTGTACTTCTTCTTAGTTTCTCTTAATCATAATAATGCATTTTTATCCTATTTCCTACTGTACAATGCCCCCACAGTACATCAATACCTTCTGTGCAACTCCTCGTGGTTTATTGAAACCTCGTTACACCGTTCCCCTTAGTTTTTAAGACTAGTTATCTCTTCTGTACACTGTATCGCCTCCTGTTAAAGGTGACTGGCTACCTGTTCATGTTGTTTGTGTTGTATCTCGACATTCTTTCTCTCGACTTTCCTTTCTCTATGGCTTCACTATCAATAGTGTGGGCTTCAGGTCCCCAAACAAGTGTTTCATGCCAATTATAAAGAAATAGAACAAAACCTTTGTCCTGTTGGTTAAGTTCTGCAGACAGTACTCTGAGAGGGAATGGTAGTATTTTATTGGCCTTCTGATTTGATGTTTTTATGTTGTTCTTTGACACCTACTACCAAGAAATAGCTCAGCAAAGAGCTCCTGATAAAATGGAGCCCACTCCAGACACAGTCCATGTCTGGGGTGAGGAGCAAAAATCTGCTGATGAAGCATGCCACAATTGTTGGTGAGGGTCTTGTGACCTTTTAAATAAGAACCCTTTGTAGGATTCTCGTTTGGCCGAACTGGCCTTTTGTCCACATTCCATGCAGTAGCACAGAGCTACAAATCCTCATTGCTGTTTATGTCTCTGTATGTAGAACAGGGTTGTCAGGCATATTTTATATTCTACACCAAAGTTTTAAGTTAAATAAATGCCAGCATTGTAGAGTATAGGTGAGCCACAGATGCTGGGGAAAGGGTGCAGCAGCAGTGACGGGGGCAGCTTTCTTCACGCACAACCAAGGAGATTAGTAGGTATGCTAACCCGGCCTGATCACAACACCCAAGTGAGTAATACTAGTAATACTAGTGCTCGGCAGTCAAGATGGCGCCCAACATATGTTAAGACCACACTTTACATACGGCAGTCTTTCCTACAGCTTTTGATGTATTGTGTTAGCGGGATCCCATAAAGCTAACCCAGCATCCCATCAAACTCCGGTGTCCTAAATGCCCTGTAGCTGCACCTGAATCGTAGTCATTGGCCGCGGCTACGCACCGTCCCACTACATACAAAACACCCCTCTGAGCAAGACGTTTCCACAACTTTCACCGCTAGGGAACCTTTTCCCTTTGATGTCGCCAGTGATCTCTCCCTACGCCCTCCGACCTGGAGGCGAGCTGGAGGACGAGGCGGACGGCGCCTTCCCAGCAACACCGGGACTGATGCCTTCTTTGGAACTATGACGATGCCCCACGGGCTGAAACTATAACTATTTGTACTTACCGCGGAGCCCGAGTACCCTTGGCCGATGCTCGGTGGAGCTGTCCTATGCAGCTGTAGAGGAGTATGGCTCTGGGACACCCCCTCAGCCGTCACCTACCCAGCCGGACATCGGACATTGTTTTTCACGGTTCTTCACGGTTTTATCTGTCTCTATCTTCGACTGCTTTGACTACTTTATTCCCCCTGGAGTAATTTCCCACTTCAGGTCTACCTGACTCTGTCTGCTCTCCCCTCTCCTGTTTACCTTTCCCCTCACTACCTTCCACTCCCCATAAGACGTGTGTCTTGGATATGCTATGCGCTAATATATTATATTATTGTGTAAGCTCACGTTTTTTTCCTAAGCATGTACTGGTAACTGCAACTGGAACTGGAACTGATATAACTATGTAACAATGTTCTGAAACAATGTCCTATCTTATGTAAAGTGCTCTGATAACTCCGGGTCTAGCCAGCGCTATATAAAACTTTTCAAATAAACAGTGTCTCTAGCTTTGGTGTACTAACTACAAACAGACGTGGTTTTCTTGTCACATCAAACGATACACATTGGATGAAAGCACAACACACTAATGGTGAACAAGCAACATGATTTGCTGCATCGGGTGTCCTTCTGGCCTTTTTATTAATGGAAATTGTGCCTTAAATCTTCTTTGTAGATCAAGAATTAATTGTAAAACTCTGAATGATCCAATTGTAATTGCCTTTATATGGCGCTTACTACTCTTGGACAGGTATTGAAGTGCTTTGCATGGGACAGTAAGCTGCTTCAGAACCCAAGGTTGGTGGTTGCTCCAGTATTATTGGTTATTGTTGACTTTTTGAATTAGTCTTGTGTGCTCAAGCAAACCACCCCAGGCATTCTCTCCAGTTTCTTTGTGATGGGTTAAATTAAAATGGAGTTACTTATGATTGTTAGTTGGGGGGCGGGATTGGAGGGGTTTGTGAGCTTGTGCACATAGGAGTTGTTAGTTTGCAGGGGTATGATTTTCAGAGAAATGAGGAGAGGCTGTAATCTTGTGGATACGTTGTGGGCAATTTGTAGACCTACAATAATAGAGATTAAGGCAAACAAGCATAGAGTAGGTTGTATTCAGAGAGCGGATGCACGCAGAGTATGGAGAAGAAGGAAAGGTCCATTTGAAAGAAAGAAAGAAAGTAAAGGCGACAATCAGAAGTTTTAATTAAAGGTCAGTTTTCATGCGGGTTTTATGGATATGGGGGATATTTTTGAGATAGCATGTAGTTTGAGGGTGCAAGACTGAAAGAATAAAAAACATTATTAGCATGTGAAGATTGTGCTATGTTAGGTAGCAAAGAGCTACTGATTAGGGTTCCTGAAGCACCGCCCTTTGGTAGATGGTACGGGTGATGGTGTGGGACTGCAAATTCTGTTGTGCAGGTTCAACGGGCCATTTGGGCCCCTCCAGAGTTTTGCGATTTTGCAATTTGAAAAAGAAATCAAGAAATGTGGTCTTTGGTAAAAATCCTGCGATTTTTACAAAAGCTCTCTCAAATTCTTTTTAAAAAAGTGAAAGCTTATTTGGCCCTCTTTTTATTGATCCTCCATTGCTGTGCTGGGTCTATGCAAGGAGGAAAGGCAGGAGAAATGTATTTTTATTCTCTCTCTCTCCTACTCTGCGATGCCACTATGAGTTGTGTCGTTGGAATGTATATGCACATCAGCCTCAAGCTTTGTATATATGCTTTGTATATAGCACTTGCGCAATTTATTTCACTTGCTCACCATCACTGCACCGTTTTTTTAGAGCACCTTTTGATACTATGTGTTTATATTCGTTTATATATATATATATAAAATCTGATATATAAATTCTCAAAGCTGTCTGCAATAAACAAAACTGGTTAAATTCTCTATGACAAGCAATCAAGTGATAGTCTGTTTAGAATTGCATAGGAAGTAGATACTTCCCCCAAAGAGACGATTGTTTTGTTTTATTATTGTCTTGACCCGGTTCCCAGGGTTATAGGGCTGACCCTTTCATTTTGCTTAGGAGACCAGAACACAGCAGGGATGTGAGCGTCAAGCCTCCTTTGGCAATCTGTCTTCTGGTCCCCACACTTGCCCTCCTTTTTAGGTCGAGCCTAGCGCAGCGCGCATGCGCTGCATGCGCTGCTCTAGGAGAGGGCCTCTTGGAATCCCTCCAGACTTTCATAAAACTTGTGCGTGTGGCGGCCTCCAGCTTGCGGGAGTGAGCAGGGGCGCACAGGGTGCCATCTGTTCTGTATCATGTTTCCAAGGGTCGCTTTCACTTTTGCGGCCGCGTGGCCGCGCTTGTTATTTGCCTGTTCCCTCCACTCTTTTCATATGTTTCCTCTCTCCTTTTCTTTATCTTTGCACTCTCCACTCTCTTCACATAACCCCACCTCCTTTGCATTTTCAGATTTCGCCATCTATATACCTCTTGCCTCCCCTTTATTTTTATGTCCTCCCTTTCTCTGCCTCTCTTAATATTTGCTCTGTCAGTATACCTTTCCTTCCTCTTTCTTTGCATGCATCTCCTTCCCCTCTCACCTTGTATTCCCTCATTCTGAGGATCCTGTAATCCCTGCACAGGCCCTTTCTCATTCTCAATCCCGGGATATCTCCCCAGGGCAGGGATTAGGGTAGAGACCTGGCCTCTCTTCTGCCCACAGAGAGCGCACCGCAGCGCCCCGCCCTTCTCACCCACACACCCTCTCCCTCTCCCAGGGCATGGCTTCGCCTTCAAGCTGACACCTCTTGGAGCAGGCTGATCAGAAATTAGCTTTTTCTTCGACATTTCGCCCAGCCAGCGGAGGCAGGCGGGCATTTCACAGGCATCCGCTGAAGAGCGCGCTCTGGGAGCAGACACCAGCCCTCAAGAATGAATCACCCCTGGTGCTGCCCTGCCTGATGCCGGGTATGTGACAGAGTCCTGTACGGAGCACTGAGGCCTCTCAGAGACGCTGTAATGTGCACACACGTGTACGCCTCTGCTCTCAACAAGGGGCAAGGGTGCCATGGGCACTGGTGCAATGATGGAAAACGGCCCAACTATTACCTCGTTTTAAAGTTAAAAACATCTAAACTTTGATTCTGAATCACGGTTGAGGAAGAGCACACTTTCAATGTAAACAATACACAATAAAGTCCACAAAGCCAGCTTCGATATACTTTTTTTATTCTTGGTTAAAGATCCAACAAAAACAGTCAACGCACGTTGCTCTTTCATGAGAGAACTTTTTATTTATCACACTGAACTGCTGATGCACTAATTCTTTGTCTATATGTGTTTTTACATACAGTCATATCGCAATCAAGCTGCATGTGCTCCACATATAGGGTGATGTCGATCATGAACATCTAGTAGCGGTTGTCATGTACAATTTGGTTGCAATGGGCACCTCTGACCTGGTGCCACTGCACCTGCTGAACCACTGATAGTTACATCCCTTTTCCTCTCACAAAGACAAACAGTGCCTGAGCTCTCGCGCGAAAACCCTTTTCTACACACAGTATGTACACAGTGAACCTGCTCTCAGACCCCCGAAACCAAACATGGGGGCCTCCCTCGAGCGCTTACAACCATCGTTCTCTGCACACAGACAACTATACACAATTCCTGATGTCACAGAGACAGTATTCCGGATGCACTCTTCTGCTGTCTCCATGCCCAGACCCTAGAGTTTCTCAATTCCACAGTTTTTTCACATGGCACACGTGCACATAACTTTATTATACTTTCATTAAATTTGCATGGAAGCCCATCCTTGGGTGTATATGGCCTTTCACCACTGCACATAAAGTAGCAGTAGATGATGTAGCACCCAGGATAATGTGCTGCATGGCTAAATACTTATGAGGTCCAAATGGCGAGACCTATTAGCTATGCCAATGCTTGTTCTGTTTTGTTTCCCCAAACCCTTGTCTCTGGCAGTCATCCTCCTTTTCTTTTTGACCCCTACCCACCCATTTTTCCTGGCTTCCTGCCCGTCAAAGGCAGTTTAGTTATACCGCCTCGCCTCTGTCACTTTTCCACTCTCCCTCGCTCCCATTAGCTTCATGCACCGAGCAGCGCCCTCCACCCGCTTCCCAGCTTACATTAAGATGGGAGGTGAGTATAGAGGGCACATCAACAGCTCCTTCTAGCAGCACGAATATCATGCTGGGAAGCAACAGGAAAGGACAGTAGAGAGAGTCACATTTTTGAAACTGTATTCTACACTCTCTCTGGCATCAGACATTCCAGTCCCCAGCTCATGGTTGGTGCTTGTTTTCTGGTTGGGCACAGTATTTTTGTTCTAGACACATTTTGTGCTTGTCACAAAACTACAGCAAATGTTTCTTTTTTTGGGCTGCAATTTTCTTGTTTTGCGGGTGCTAAAATTTGGAAAATCATACCACGATATCTTGGGTGGAGTCTGTTTAGGTGAAGCCCATCATTTTGTCTTTCTTGATCACACTTTCAGCGCAGAACCTTAACACCTCTTTGTGCCTCTGTTGTGGGTGCTCCAGGCTGGAGACTACTTAGCTGTGATGGGCATCACTATACAAAGGCTGTGTCTGGAGAGCAACCTGTAAAGTACATTTGCAAGGAGGACCACCCTAAACTGGTTCTGAAGCATGTGGATGAACTTGCAGTGAGTTAAGTAGAAATTCAGTTTTTATACTATAGGCAGATCACCTGCACTCTGTAAAAAGCAGACACTGAAGTCATCTCACCAAACACCATATGCACAACGCCGAACAACCAGGGAGCATCCATTTAAAGCCTTATCCACCTATCGCTGCATGGCACCCTGCACCACCACTGGTCTAGGTACATTATCAGTTTCACAGCACTATAGTTGATATTTTTGGAAAAATTGGTGCTTTGCTAGAAAGTTGTGAGGCCAATGGCCATGAGGAAGTTTTCAAAAGCAAGAATGCCTGCACTACTGAATATAAGGCAGTTTTGATATTAATGGGTTGCATTTCCTGATCATTTACACACAATTTCTCCTTTTCTAAGAACCCTCTGTGGAGTTGTCCATTTCTTTAAAAAACATAAGCCATTTACTTTCCACCATCAGCAACCCACTCTAGCGTCCTCTTTAAGTAAACATTTCATACGTCGATATGTAGTGTGATATTCAGTCAATATGGCCCAACGGAGGGCGACAAATAAACTTTCCATACAAGACCATGGCACCTGGATACAACTTTATTGAAATTGAAATTGAAACTGAATTGAAATTGAAATTTTTATTGTTTTAGACCTCATCTGAGATCCACAATATAGTAAAATAACATGTACAAATTACAACTTTACATACCTTCACTTTAATTTACACATTGTTGCTTTTTTATCTTTCAGTCCTATTGGTTCAGTTTAACTGAAGCAAGACCACAATTGCCAGAGTACACTGATTTGTTAACTTATCACACAGAACCTAAGACAACCTCTTAACATGAAGCCATTTGGTATTCCTACTGATAGATGACCTCTACCACTGCTTTTGCACAACACAAAGATGGATCGAAACAATGTGGCACCTCTGTATGTTTGCTTTTATACTGTTCGTGACCTGAGACGTTGTGTGTATACAGTGCTACAACTCCTCGTCATAAGTAGTCAGCATTATATAAATTCACAATACAATGTGAGGTAACGCTGTGTTTTCACAAATGACAACAGCAAATGAAACAAGTCACACACTTGTTTTTGCTTCTAGCCCCTTCACACTGCAAGACAAAGTTTACTGTAAATAATCAGAGCATTACCTCCTCATCAGTCTGTAGTGTCCTCCCCAGCACAGTAGCATCCAAATGACCACACATGGAGCTTTGTAATGCACATCTTTATTCTTCAGAGTGCAACCATTAACTGCACACACTGCGTCATTCTACAGAGTCCATCAGGGACCAGAAGGGTCCTGCTGTTCATATTCTCAAGACAATTCTCTTAGTGGCGACAATGCCACGATGACCCTCATGTGCTAGTTAAATGACTTGTTGTCTCAGACTCTCAGGAATGACAATTCTTGACCTGCGTAATATAAGGCCTTCTTGAGTAACAGAAAATTTCTCTCTCACATTTTTGAACATTTGATATTCAAAGTCATCTGTAAGAGGTCAAGTATGCCTCCTCCAGGATTGCTGTGCAATAATATCCTTGAGGGCAAGTATATCTCGATTGGTGTTCGTAGCAACAAGAATTTGTTCCACAGATATAGCTGCAGGCGTGCTTGACTTAACTATCAAGTTAATATATGCCTCAGCCGCTGTAGATGTTGTACTGTGACACTGCAGTATTACTTGTGAAAAATAATCATCGGGATTTTGATATTTTCCTGGCCTCTGCATGATAGTGATATCATACTCTTACAGTCGCCACCCTCACCTCTTGATGCGAGGGGGCATCTTGGCTTACGGATTTCTAAAAATGGTGAGCAACGCCTGGTGATCAGTGACAAGGATGAAGTGATTTCCGTATAGAAACTTATGGAAGTGTTCACAAGCACACACCACAGCTAAGCTTTCTATCTCAGGTTGGGAGTAAGCACGTTCGGTCTGTGACAGACTTCTGCTCGCATAAGCCACAATGTGTCTATGAGGCACAGGGTCAGACTGATTTGCATATGGCCATGTCTGAACTGGGGGTGGTGGAGTGAGCTAAAGAATGATGATGGATTAAACCCAGATCAGTTGACTGGGGGTGAGTGTTTGATTGGCTCAAGCGTTCCGTCCATCATCCCCTTTTGTATCACAATGTGTCTATGAGCATTGTCGTGTCCATTCTGCTGGGCAAGGATCACACCTAGCCCCACCAGGCTTGCATCTCCCACTATCTCAGTATGTAGTGTTGGATAAAAATAGGCCATTTCAGTCGCGTTCTCAATTGCGTGTTTGATGCTCTTATAGCTCTGATCACATTCATGTGACCACTTGAACAGCGCATTCCATTTAGTTAAATCTCTCAATGAGGCACTGACTGTGGCAAAGTCATGAATGTACCTGGAACAGTAACTGGCCATGCTGAGGAAAGATCGCAGCATGGTCACACCCTGTGGTGGACAAGTGGATGATAAGGTTTGAACTTTAACTGGATCTGGTGTCATCCCCTTTTCAGAGAAAATATGCCCGAAGAATTTGTATTTTGTTTTGTTAAACTCACACTTTTCTGCGTTCATGGTGAGACCTGCATCAGCAAGTAAATGACATACTTGTTTAAGGTGTAGGAAAGTAGGATCTGCTTTCACGGTTACCCCCACGTTTTGCTGGTGTTATTCTGTTTCTGACTAGTCTGACTAGGATCCTGCTAATCAGGACCCCAGTCACTGTTCTTCCTCCCTAAATTTGACTATGGTAAGTATTTGGGTACCTTCCCGATTGGCTACTGGTGTACCCTGCTAAGTCCCTAGTAAATGGTACTAAGGTACCCAGGGCAAAGGTACACCAGGGGTCTCCCATGGGCTGCAGCATGTATCATGCCACCCATGAGAGTCCACTCAAACTGAGACTACAGGCCTGCCATTGCATCCTGTGTGAGCTGGTGCTAGCACCACTCACAACAGATATAAGTTTCCTTATATCTGAGGTCACCTCACTTAAAACCTATAAGTAACCCGTAAGGCAGGCCTTTCAGTCCTGAAGGCAGGGTGCTAGGTTATAAGTGTGAGGGTGCCCTGCATGAGCAGGACACCCCCTACAACGCCCAGAGTTGATTCTCCACGCTTTGTAAGTGCAGTTAGCCATTTAATACATATTGTGGACATCAAGTCAATTACGAGATGTCTAACTATATATTGGCTGCACTGAAACTGGTCATGTTTGATATCAAACATGTTTGAATCCTACCCCAACACTGATTCCAGTGATGGATGCAGGATCCCATCTACTGGGGGGGCTCCCCTAGGGAGCCCCCCTGTATTCCCGGTACCAACATTCTAGGGTCTATCAGCAAGCTAGTGCTGCTGCCGACCACAAACACGATTCTGTCCTCCTGCTGCTGAGCTGAGCTTGAGCAGGGGAAGGTAGAACAATAGGTTTCCTGTCACAGGGAGGTGTAACCACCTCCCAGACAGGACTTAATGTCAGCGCCACCAGACTGCTTTGAAGGGCACATTTGGTGCCCTCCTTGCATACTCCAGTTGGAACTAGTTCAGAAAGCCATTGGCTACAGCTCTGGCACAAAGGACATGGGAGTATCTATCCAGCCCCTCCTCTGGGAGGGACCTGAATGGTCCCAACCCTTTCCCTAGAGTACTTAAGGGCTTACCTGTGGGAACTCTTCCGATTCATCGTGGGACAAGATTCAGATCCGAAACCATTTCAACTTCAACCGTCTGGGCACCTTGGACTTTGTTGGACTTCGTCTGGAACCAAAACAGCATCAAAGAAGACTCCTGCTGCTCCTGGTCTCGTCGTCCTGCCAGTCTTCTGTGTCTGTGCCTGTGCCTGTGCTTCATCCAGGTTCTTCTTCAGGCCTGTGGGCATCAAAGGCACCCATAGTAATCTCCTTTGGAGTGAAGGAGTCACGCCCCTGCATCTGCAGGCACCACAACGAAGCTGACCAGTCTGCTGCTCCTGAGGTCCCACGGACTCCAAAAGGCTCAGCAACACAGGTGGTGGTTCTGCAACTCCCTCTAGGTCTGCACTGTCTTCTCAGCAAGTTTGAGGCCAGTATCCCTCGTCAGAACTGCTGGAACAGAACCCCTGTGCAGCGCATTGACTTGCTATTGCCAAGGCTTGTTGACTCTGTCCTTCAAGGATCTTCCGGCTACAAGAAGCTCCAGCCCCCAGAATATCTACCTGCCAAGATCTTTGTCCTCACCGCATCCCCTGCACCGTGGGCCTGCATCTTTGGTGAGCTGCTCGAGGTCCTCTTGAGACTCCTGTGCCTTCGGCCTGTGGGTCCTTTTGAGGGTCTTCTTTGGCTTCAGTGGGCTCGCTTGCTTGCTCGGGGCCTGCTCTGACTCTTCTACACTTAGTGAGACCCTCGTACCTTGCCGGTCCCAATTCTGCACATTTTATGTTTTTCATGTCTGTTGCTGCTACCAAGGCTTGTTGGTGCTCTCTCCGGACACCAGCCCCCTGGTTCTTGACTTCCAACATGGGACAGCTTGGGAACAGCTCCTGGTCTTCTACAGCATCACCTGGTCCTCATAACTGCAGCTACAAGGTCTCTGTCATAATAATGTAATAATAATAATAATAGTGGCCCTTATTCAGTGCAACAGCTACCTTCTCAGAGGTGTCCCGGCGCTACAGCGGAAATCAGGTAGGGTAACTGGCCAGGCGCTAATCCTGGCAAAAGAGCCAGGTCTTCAGGATCTGCCTGAAATCCCGCTCCGTATCCACTCCACGCAAATGTGCTGGCAAGGCACTCCATAGCTTGGCTGTCTTCACAGTGAAGGATCTGCCTCCCACTCGGGACTTGGCAAAACGGGGAACGCAAAGCAAGTGCTGGGAGTTGGATCTTAGAGTGCGTTGAGGTTGGTATGGGTGCAACATGTGGCTGAGATACCTAGGCCCCTTATTATGTAGGGCTCGATGGGCTATGGTTAAGCAACTGGGAGCCAATGCAGTTTCCTAATATGTGGGGAGATATGGTGGCGGAACGGTACCCGACGGATAAGTCTTGCTGCCGCATTTTGTACCATCTGGAGTCTATGGATCAAATATAGAGGAAGCCCAAGGTACAGGCTGTTTGCGTAATCCAGATGAGATGTCACTGTAGCATGGACTACGATCCTGCGACTTTCCTCAGGTACAAGGTGCATGAATTTCCTAAGGCTTTTTAGTTTCCCATGCAGGACGACGCAATGTGCTGGACTTTCGTTGCAAAGGAAAGATCCGAGTCCCACTTAATGCCCAAATTTCTAGCGGATTTAGCTGGGATTGGGGGGGAACCCAGTTCCCCTGGCCACCAAAGTCCAGCAGGCGGTGGTAAGACCTGGCCGAAAAATAGCACCTCGGTCTTGTCCGCATTCAATTTGAGTTTGTTCAGGTTCATCCAGCCTGCGATGTCCTTTAAACACCCAGATAGTCTGGCAAACGAATCCTCAGAGTGGTCTTTGAATGAGAACACCAGCTGGGTGTTATCAGCGTAAGAGACAGCTTTTACCTCCCAGGAATTAATGATAGTAAAGAGGGGCGCCAAGTAAATGTTAAAGAGTAAAGGGCTGAGGGCCGAGCCTTGTGGCACGCCGCACCATAATTGTTTAGGGTCCGATTGATGCGGTTGAAGGAAGACTCTTTGTGATCGATCTGTAAGATAAGACCTGATCCAGGCAAGTACATTATCCTGTATCCCTACCTGCTGCAGTCTTTCCAGAAGAATGTAGTGGGTGACCGTGTCGAAGGCCGCTGACAGATCTAATAAGATCAGCATCGCTGCTGCCCCAGCATCTACCGTCATTCTCACTGACTCTGCCACCTCCACCAGAGCTGTCTCAGTGATGTAGCCTGATCGAAAGCCGGACTGAGTATCCTGTAGGATGTCATGATCATTTTGCCACTGGATTCAAGATAGCCTGGCTGATGACGGCTGTAAGCCAGAAACCGGTCCCAGGATGCTTGTTTCCGGTCCAGGGAAGACATGGCTTGGCAGTTCGGGCTGGACTGTTCCCATGAAGCACAGGGTCAGACTGATTTGCATATGGCCATGTCTGAACTGGGGGGGCGGAGTGAGCTAAAGAATGATGATGGATGAAACCCAGATCAGTTGACTGGGGGTGAGTGCTTGCAATGTTCAACACTCCGTCCATCATCCCCTTTGGTTTTGCTATGTTCGCCCTAAATTGGCAGGGTATGCCAGACGTGGGTCCCTTGCTCACTTTGACACTGGATTCAAGATAGCCTGGCTGATGACGGCTGTAAGCCAGAAACCGGTCCCAGGATGCTTGTTTCCGGTCCAGGGAAGACATGGCTTGGCAGTTCGGGCTGGACTGTTCCCATGAGGCACAGGGTCAGACTGATTTGCATATGGCCATGTCTGAACTGGGGTGGCGGAGTGAGCTAAAGAATGATGATGGATTAAACCCAGATCAGTTGACTGGGGGTGAGTGCTTGCAATGTTCAACACTCCGTCCATCATCCCCTTTGGTTTTGCCATTTATAAAATTGGCCAGTTGTTGTTGGAACAATTTCTCTAGCATTTTTGCGGGTGCAGGTAGCAGTGAGATAGGGCGGTAGTTGCCCAACTCCTTGGGATCTGCATTTGGTTTTTTCAACAATGGAAGTAAGAAAGCATGCTTCCAAACATCAGGAAAGATGCCTGAGGATAGCGAAGTATTCCAGATCATGTTTAAGGCTGGATTTATCCAGAGATCCAGGGATCTAAATAGCTTGGGTGGGCACGGGTCTAACGGGGATCCTGACTTACACTTTAAAATTTCCGCTAAGGATTCCTGAAGGGATATTGAGCGGAACACTGAAAGAGTTCCACCGGATTTGATATTGTCCTTTAGCTGCGGTACCCCCGTGTGCTCTCCATCCTTGAAGGAGGCATGGACTTTCCGGATTTTCTCATCAAAGAAATTAGAGAGGTCAGTACATAAGGACATTGATGGTGGGATCTTTCCCTCAAGAGCCGAGGGATTGGTGAAGGATCTGACGATCCTAAAGTTCTCCTTACTTGTAATCTCTGCACTTTCAATGCGCAGTATGAAGTATTCTCTTCTAGCTACACTCATCATTTTTCGCAGTTTTTTTAAGGCTTCCTTATATGCTATTTTAGCCTCCGATGAGTAATCTTTCCTCCACCGCCGTTCAAGTTTTTGACACCTGCATTTTTCAGCTCTGAGTTCCGTCGAGAACCAAGAGGCTGATGGTGACTCCCTCGCGGTCCTCACCGCTCTCAGAGGAGCCACTGAATCAAGGGCAGAGGTAATCCAACAATCGAACGCAACGTGTCCTCATTCGGATTATACGAGCTCTGTAGACCTTTTCCTAAAAGCACAGGGCCCAGACTATCAGTTGTCACCTTTTTCCAGTTTCTTCTCAGCACCGTTTGCTTGCTTCCCACACGCTGTAAATTCCCCATTGAGGTGCCTCAACTCTCTTGGTGGGGATGCTAGAGAAGATCAGGTCCAGGGTATTGCCAGCTCTATGTCTGGGGGCAATTACATGTTGAGTGAGGTTAGCTCCATTAAGTGATCTTATTAGCTCGGAGGCCTGAGGGCAAGTGGGATCATCCACATGGAGATTAAAATCACCAAGGGCTATGAAATTGGCGTACTGTAATGATTTCTGAGCCATCAGGTTACATAGTTTCAAGATATTCCCATTTGCACAATCCGGCGGTCGATAAATTAACAGGCCGGCAAAGCAAAGGGTGGGGGTAGGTTTTATACAGAAATGTAGACCTTCAATATTTCCTGGCATAATCAATTCAGAGGTAGAGATGTCCCAGGATTCTTTCGCAATAATAGCCACCCCAACCCCTCGTTTGTTAGCCCTCCTGTTAGTGCAAAAGATACGGAAGCTGGGAGGAATAGCGAGGGTCAAGGCCGGTAGAGACTCCTCTTTTAACCACGTCTCAGTTAAAAACATCACCTCCCAAGTGTTATCTATTAAAGATAGCCAAATATCGTCACCATGCTTGGGGAGTGATCTACAATTGACCAAATCGGCTCTAACCTCACAACTTGGCGATCCCCGAGCTCTAGAGTGTTTAACTCTCCCCTGGGTTACCCTGTCCTGAATCTCCAAGTTAAAAATACATTCTTTACAGTGGGATGACGTAGCAGAATCACTCCTGCATCTTCCGTCATCGGTGGTCATTGGTCTTCCATGCCTCCTGGTCACTCCAGAGTGGCATAGACTCTGTCCCCTCTGCATGCAGGTACTCCTCTTAAAGAATCCATCCGTGGATTCCACCAGACTCTTTCACCTCCTTCGCCAGCAGCATCTTCACTGAATTCCTCCATTGTAGTCTACGGCCGTTTCCAATGTCAATTCACACCTATGCACCCGGCTTCCCTGGTGTAGGTATGCTGGTTCCTGGGGTATCCACGGGTGGGGCGACCCTCCAACCTTCCATCTTCCGCGGGATTTCTTCAGGGTCCACGGGGAAGGGTCCTTCTTCTTAAAAACTGCAACCGTGACTTTCCAATTGACTTGCATTGAGTACGCGGCTGTGTTTCCACTCTGCACACAGTCTCCGTGGGGTTCCTGGGTACTTACCTTGGGTGGTTCCTTGGGTCCCCATATCTTCTGAGTCTTCTGGTCCAAGTCTCGACTTGGGTCGCAGTTCGTATTCCACTTCTTTAGTATCTGGTTTAGTCTTCCCCTGGAAACCACTGTGTATTTGTGCTTACTTACCTGTTTCCATTTGAAATATTGTGTGTATTGTGTTGGTGTCTCCGGGTAGGAGAAATACCAATGTGTTAGTGAGTGTGTATAATAAATATAACAATTTTTATAACTACACTGTGTGGTTCTTTTTCGTTTAACCTACACTATATGATTAGTCTGGTAAAACAAGCTGCTTTACCCTCCTTCTGGACTAAGCCTGAAGGCTGCTCTCCACAGCTACCACTTAGAGAGCTTTCTATGGTTGTCTAAGACCACTAAAATCACCATAAGGGTTGTCTGGATTAGTGCAAGGTGCTTCACTGAAATAAGGGTGCACCATATACCAAGCCAGCCTCCTACATAAGGGCTTTGTCATGTTCCATTCGTGTGACAGGCTGTATTATAGGGCAAATTACATCCTGAAAAAGCTCTGCAGCTGACAACGCCCCAAATCTTAGTCTTTTGTATCTGAACAAACCAACATGGGTCAAAAAGGTAGTAATGTACCTGCAGTTTTCTTCTAGTTCAAGGTAATGATACCCCTTATTAAGATCAAGGCAGGAAAAAACCTTGGTGCCATTCAACTGTGTAATCATGTCTGCAATGTGGGGACCTGGATATCGCTCTCTCTCAGTTGCCTTGTTAGCTTGGTGCATATCAACACAAATGCGCACGGCACCTCCATTGTCCTTTTTTGGCACAACCACTATGGGTGAAACCCATTATATCAGACCAGTAGAATGTTTAATGATATCATGCTTCAACAGCGTTTCAAGTTTTTTCTCAACAGCTTCCTTTTCATGGAAAGCAATTCGACGATTTCATTGAGCAACAGGACAAATGTCCTAATTAATGTGAAGTTGCGCTTTCATTGTCTTAAGTTTTTCTAGTCTATGAAACAATGACGGGAACTGACTCACTATTTCAGCATGTGCATTCAGGTTATAATTGAATAAGATCAGCCCCATGTCAGCAGCAGTCCTGAAATGGAGTAATCATGCACATGACAAAGTACCTTGTAGAATATGAATTGGCACTTGTACTTTCGTCTTCTTGTGTCGTAGGGTTGCTACAAATGATCGTTGACTTTGCAATGGCGTGGTGGCAGCCCACATATGTACCTTAGTCTTCGATGGTGTAGGACAGGGCACTGGGGACAGTTTGTTGTATTTTTCTGCTGGCATGATGTTTATCGGTGCACAACTGTTGATGATAAAAGATATGGAGCAAGCATTCACCTATAGTGTGATCTTAGGGCACTGTCCAAATGAACTTGTTTGTTTCACATGGCAATCTCTCTTGGACTTGGGCTCTTCTCTGCATGCAGCCAAACCCACATGTGTATGTCGTTTAGTGGTTGATATCATCATCGCACAGCCTTTTTCACTGTCGGTCGACAATGACTTTGAAGAGCCTTTAGAAGACGACTTTAAAGACGATCAACTTCGTTTAGTTTCCACTTGCCTCAACTGATGTCGCTGTTTGGTCTTGCGGGCATGGCTAAAGTGCTTCTGGAATTTTCTGCCATTAATTTTCTCTTCTTGATGTGATGTAGTGGGTTCCTCTTTTGCTTTGCAAACCATTATGAAATGTTTTTCTTTCCCGCAGCCTTTGCATACCTGTCCAATGGTGGGAAATTTACCTTTGTGTGGGAAGGAGAAACCACATCAGAAACACAACTTTTTCCTCGGGGACATCACTTTATGCCCCTCAACCTGGGGTCTCTGCTTACTTTTCATGTTCAAAGCTGATTCGCTGCGGGCTTTTCCAGCTTCCATATCAACAGCTTGTCAATCTACACGTTCCTCTGCTCTCGCAGCCATGAGTACCTTCTATAGAGTGAGCATCTCTCTCAGCATACGTCGTCTGAACAAATTGGAGAGGCAACCATTGATGACTCTGAGATGTATGTCTCCTTGATCATTGAGTTAGTTGAACTTGCAATGCTTGATGGTGGTATCAAGCCTTTCGTCAAACTCATCCAACATTTCACCAGCTTGCTGTCTTGCCTGGTTGAAAATGTTCCTTTCATAGTCGACATTCGGCATTGGATTAAATTTTGTTTCTAATTCCTCCTTGATTTAACAGTAAGATATTCCATCAGCGTGTGGTATTTTCTTTATCACTTCTTTCACTCTGTCACCTGCTAGGTTCTTTAAGTATTTAATGATCTTTTGTCATCAAATGTTTCAATCTGTGCAGTCCATCTGGCACCAATATTCTGCTTTTTGGCAGCATTGAATTGATGCGGTGATTTCAGGAAGGCGGCGGCATCATAACTAATGGTGGACCTTCCTAATGTTGAGAGCGGGGCCAGCGACGTCTGCTCCCCACTTGGACCTGCACCTCATGTAAGCACTGACCGCTTGCTTACATTGATATCTTTGCAGCCGATCTGACGTCGTATGGACTGTTTTTCATCTTTGGCGGTGAGTGACGGTTTTGTCTCTTGTATCTGGTCATCACTGTTCTCAACCTTCTGCATTGTACCCATGTGGCACGCACAAGCAGGTTGCTGGACCTCGGCAAACTCTCAGCTAGAGCAGTCTTGTTTCTTCGGGGCACGAATACCATCCTCGTCACCAGTTGTAGTGTATTCCACAGCCTGGTAGCATGCAAATGGCCACAACACACACGGAGCTCTGTAGTGCATGTCTTTCTTGTTCAGAGTGCAACCGTTAACTGCACGCACTGCATCATAAACTTTATTAACCACACCCAGACACACAATGCTGATTATATCATTCTCCTACAGAGGCCATCAGGGACCAGAAGGATCCAGCTGTTCATATTCACAACACACTGCACAGTCTTCCCCATCCAGTCATAATGAAGTGAGCATACACCCAAGCTTGAATAAAATTGCCTCAGAAAAAAAGAAACATATTTACACAAGTTATTGCAACACCCAGTGATATCTATTACAATATTCAACAGACGACATATAAGTGCTGACAACACCACCTTGCCAAATTAAGAGGTCAACATGTCCCCCGTTCTCAGCCTATAGTGGGATATAGAGGTATTAGAGGAAGCCCACGTTGACACTTCTCAAATGTCATTCAGTGAAGCACCCTTGAAAGCTGCCCAAGTTGTCAAAATATCCTGCAGGATCTGCACTGAGATATGCACATCCTCATGGAGGAGGGAAATACACCACTCAAACTGTCCGCAAGCCCATTATTCATTCACAGAAGATAGTCGAGAGAGAACATTCCTCTCTGCTCACTTTCTCCAGTCCTCCACCAGAAGAGTTAAAGATGGAACTCTGGAGCTTCCCGGGTAGTTGACATGGGCCCTGGTAATCTGTTTGTCCAATGCACACCTGGACTTCCTGGTTCTGTAAGTGAGGAGTTAAAGCTATAAGGGCTTTGGAGAACTGCCACTGATTCCTTCCAGCTGAAGGAAGCAAGAACCTCCTGATTTGCACCGTCCCTGAAAGGAGAGATTCTCCAGTATAGCTCCCCAATCCAGACCATTGGCATCCGTAGTCAATATGTTTGGTGGAGGGGGGACATAAGGATATCCCTCTTGACAAGTTGGTTGGATTCAGTTACCACTGCAATCTTTGGTATATTGCTGGTTCCTCCAAAACTTGGAACTTGTAATGCTTTGAGGACGGGTCCCAGTCGGACAGTAGATAGTTGACTAAGGGATACAAATGAAGTTATGCCTGAGGGACCAAATGAAGAGCTGCAGCCATGTCCCCCTGAACAGTCAACCATAATCTTGACACAGCTGTTTGAATTTGGAGAAGGGAGTAAAGACGGCCATAAGTTTCTGCTACCTCAGGGGAGGAACAAACACTGTCCCAGATCTGTACAGAATGTAGCTCCTATGAACTGTTGGTTCGGGTTGTCTGAAGGTGGGATTTTTTCTTGTTCAGCTGAAAACCATGGTCCCCAAAATGTCTGCATGCTTTATTGATTGCTTCTGTACCCTTTGAAAAAGAAGAGGTGCCGATTAGCCAATTATCCAAGTATGCAAAGAGTAAGATACTTAGAGTATGCAAATTATCTACCAAAGATGCCAGAGTCTTTATACATTTTTTCACAGTTGAACAAAGTCCTAAAATAGGAACACAGAACTGGAAATGTTCCCCTTCAATGAAAAACCCTAGGAACCCTTGGGAGTATGAATGAATTGGAATGTGCATCCAATAAGTCCAGAGAGGCCAGAAACATACCCGGAAGGACCAGAAGAATGATGGACTGAATGGTCACCATCTTGAATTTTTGATAAGAGATGAACATATTCAATCTTTTTAGATCCAGAACAGGAAGAAATTCTGTGATGACTTTTTGACCAAAAACATGAGTGAGCAGCATCCCTGGCCTTTCCTTCTTCTGGGACAGTCTGATTGCTCCCATCATAAGGAGAACCAGAACCACCTGGGTCAAAGCCTGGCGATGACAGAGGCACAGTGAGTGGAACACGCATTGGGCATAAAAGGTTCTCTGTGTAGAGTTGAAATCTATCTTGTATCACCGGAACACAATCTAAAGAACCAGGGAATTCTTTAACATTTACCTCCAGACCTCCGAAAAGTGCAGACGTTTCCCTCCAACCTTCCTGTGATAAATATAATTTCTGTGAGGAAGGGGTGGAGGGGGAGACAACAGGCTGCAGCCAGATTTGTCAGAGGAGGGGCCTCCCAGGCCACGACCCCTGACACGAAAGGGATGACTGGAGCCTCTGGGGCAATCCGGATCACCGGAAGCCAAAACCTCTCCCCTAGATGAAAGTTGGGTGAGAGTCAGAAGTTTTATATCCTCTGCTGATTTTTTGACTAGCTCTTCCAGCTGAGGACCAAATAACTTGCTGCTGTTAGAGAGAAGGTGAGTCAGCAAGAATTTCTGAGAGTTGTCTACCCTCCAATTTCTTAACCAGAGATATCTTCTAGAGTAAATTACAGACCAAGAAGCAGAAGTAGCAAACAGACTGTCAAAGGAAACATCAGGCAGGAGCTTCACCTCCTGCTACATCATGGAATGTCTGGTGGTCAATCTTCCTCATGCTGAAGCTCATTTCGCTAGGGCTGAGCATTGAGGAGGTACTGTAAGTGTAAATGGCATAATTTCCAGTTCGAAGAGCAAAGTTTGATGCAGAATATATCGTTTAAATGGCCCATCCACCTTCTTATCTGAAGCATCAGATAGAGATGTATTCTTAGCAGGGGTGGCTGCTGCCAAAATAAACTGGAGGGGGCAGCGGGGGTGGCTCCTGCTGCCAGCCGCTCCGGTGAAGAAGTATGAGGAAGTCCATGGGCCACTCCCACCCAGTCCAGACGCTGCTCTCAGCATGAGAGCAGCGCCAGTATTGGTCTGAGTGGCCTGGTTAGGCCCTCAGTAAGTGACTGGTAGCCTTTGCCGTTTCTCCACCCTGCTGTACAAAAGTGCTGGGTTGGAGAAATCAAAGTGTGCATTACGATTTGGCCATCCTAAGACAGACCGCCAACCCATCATGCGCACTTCCAATGCCCATCAACTCCTCCTCCCCCTGCTGGCTGTCACTCAGGATGCCCGGCCCGCCCCACCCTTGATTCCGTAGCATCGGTTGTCAGAGAAAAATAAAACGATAATAAAATAATGTTTTTATTGTTTTATTTTTCTTCTGTAGTGAGCGGGGCGATGCTCCTCCTCCATTGCGAAGGAGACACCGCTGAAAAATTATGGTGTCCCCCGAAGACAAGCCCGCTACCAAGGAGACAACGTTGACTGAAGTTGGAAACTCTTCCTGGAAGTATCTTCTTGCCAGGAATCTGGAGAATGGAGACTACTCCACATCTTCCACCTCTCTGAACAAAAGGTTTCTAATGGCTTCATAAACAGATAATCCAGGTCTTTGCGGCTGTAGTGCTAAAGATGTCCTGCAGCTGAAGACTCAAGCAAGGACAGACTGTACCGAATGTGCTTAATTATTTCCGTCAGGCCCGCTGCCTCTTGATGGAATAAAACTCTAAAGAGATCCAGCAGCTAAAATAAACGTCATGAGGTTTTTTTCTTGAATTCGTATATTTGTTGCTTTAACTTTTGCGCGCCGCTTTCACTGTGATTCTTATTCCTGATGACGGCTGTAATGGTGCAGGGCCCTAGGCCCTCATGCACCCTAAAATGACTGCACACAGACACAGTACTTGGGTAGAACTGGCCCAGGGCACGTGCGCCCGGCCCCTTTTATTGACAGGGTCACATGTGCAGTGACGCCTGTGCTGGATGGGTGTGGGGTGAGGTGTGTGCCAGCCCTCGGGGAGTGGCTGGTGCTTCAAACAACTAGACCAGTGATCAGCAGATCACTACATCCCTCCCAAACTTTATTCAAACTGGAAACAGGAAAGTCCAACCTGTGGGAGAGAATATAACAAAAATAAAATACGATAACAGAAACTTCCAAAGAGTCCCTTTAGCTGCTTGCCAAATAAAGACGATGGTACAACAGCAGCTGGGACCACCAGTTCTCTTTGGCACAGTTCATGGGTGCTCTGTGGGTCCGGTCGTCATTCGACTCTGTGCATGGAAGGTGTCCTCACAATCTTTCTCAGCTTCGCTCTCGCGGTGACAAAACAGGCAGAGTGATGGTGGATCGGATGGATGTTACTTTTCACCAATCAGTCCTGGTTGTCGTGGTTTCTCCACACAGGCAGCATTGCTTCTCTCTACAAATGGTGGAGTAGTTGCAAGACATCCCTCTCATTAGGATGCCCCTCTCGCAGGTGTTCCCCTCTCATGGGATGTCCCGGAGGCCCTCCTCACTAGGCTTCCACTGGACTAGTGCACTTCGCCGTGTCGCTCCAACGCACCTTCGGGATGTGTGGAGGAATCGCTACGAGTCCCACCGTCATGTCCTTAGCTCCACCTCATGGGGAGTTGTTGGCTCCTGCCATTTTGTACGAGATCTTCGTTCTCCCAGGACCTGCGGAAGCGCGGTTGTGGATCCATCTCTCGTGGTGGGACCCGCTCTCACCGGCGTCCCTGAGGCCTTTGCCCCTGGGTCGCCACGGTCTGGTGTGGAGTGGTCAGGTCTTTTTCTTCAGGACGTCCGAGCAGTCTCACCGTCCAGTCTCCCGTGTGACCCCAAAGGTGGATGTCACCAATGGTCCAGCCGGTTCGCCTCTGCCGTCACCAGGTGTTCTGAAGACTCGTAAATAGATGTTTTCTCCCAGTGCCACCGATGTTCTCCAGGCCCTGTGCTCCATGTGCTCCGATGTTCTTGCACTTGTCACCTTTGCCTTCTGGTGTGCGAGTTGGCATCTCACACACTCCTCTCATCTTCTTTCTTCTTGTTGAGATTTCTTCCGCCTTTCTTCGCGGTGGCGTCATGCCATTCAAATTCCTCCTTCTTGTTCATTTCTTCGCGACGCGGTCTAGTCCCATCTTCTTGCTCGTCTTCACTAACCAGGCCTCTCCGTATGGCGTGCACTCCACACGTGTTTCCCTGGTCTTGCCCTCCCCTAGGACAATGCATTATTTTCCTCCGATGACCAGACCTGACGTCGCGACCTTCTTCTAGTCAATAATAATGCTCATTCTTTTATTTAAAGTTTTCTTCTCTGACCTCTTCGTTGTTCACCGTCACCCTGACCTCTTCTTTGGCCATCATCCCTCCGACATCTTCTCAGGTCACGGCTCTACCGACCTCTTCTCAGGTCGCCGCTTCACCGACCTCTTCTCAGGTCGCCGCTTTCTGTCCTCTTCTCAGGTCGCCACTTCACCGACCTCTTCTCAGGTCGCCGCTTTCTGACCTCTTCTCAGGTCTCCGCTTCACCGACCTCTTCTCAGGTCGCCGCATTCTGACCTCTTCTCAGGTCTCTGCTTTTCTGACCTCGTCTCAGGTCTCTGCTTTTCTGACCTCTTCTCAGGTCTCCGCTTTTCTGACCTCTTCTCAGGTCTCCGCTTTTCTGACCTCTTCTCAGGTCTCCGCTTTTCTGACCTCTTCTCAGGTCTCCGCTTTTCTGACCTTTTCTCAGGTCTCCGCTTTCTGACCTCTTCTCAGGTCTCCGCTTTTCTGACCTCTTCTCCTCTTGCTTAGTTTGCACTTTTCCTTCCAGGCAGCACAGTTGAATTGAATTGAATTGGGTATTTGTAAAGCGCAGACTGTCACTCCGGAAGGAGCATCCTGCCGCTAAGCCTATGGAGATCAAGCAGAGCAGAGAGGTGCAAGGACCTATATAAGAGATTGACAGAATTCATCTGAAGCTCCAAAAATCCAGGTCTTCAATGCTTTCCTAAACTGTGTTTCTGTTTCCAGAAGCCTCAATTGAGCTGGCATGAGATTCCATGCTTTGGCTCCTAGAAAGGTTACAGATTTCCCTCCCTTGGTTTTATATCTGAACCAGGGAGTTTGAAGAGGTTAGCCGAGGATGATCTAAGGGTCCTAGTTGTGGTATATGGGGTGAATCTTGCTAAAAGGTACAATGGACCAAGTTTTCGTACTGCTCTCAAGGTAGTGACGAGGGTTTTGAATAGAATTCTCTTGTGTACAGGTAACCAATGAAGAAGTTTCAACGCTGCCGAAGCGGATGCCCTACGAGGAAGTTTCAGGACTAAGCGAGCTGCCGCGTGCTGGACCATCTGTAGTCTCTTAAGTGTTGATTTATTAACCCCCGCCAAAAGACTATTGCAGTAGTACAGGCGCGAGAGAATCAACGCCACGGCAACTGTCTTCCTAGAAGATAGGGGAATAAAATCGAATAATTTTTTTAAATGTTTTAATTAGACTAAAGCAGGTCCCTGTCACTTTCAAGGCATGTGGTTTGAAGGAGAGTAAAGTGTCAAATTGCACTCCCAGATTTTTTTGCTACTTCAACGGTAGAAGGGGGGACTATGGCATCTTCAGGCCACCATGCCCTTGGTTGGAAGAGGTTATCTTTCCTTATTGGGAGGATCTCAGTTTTATCCGTGTTACACCTGAGATGGTTGTCCTTCATTCTCTGTTTCCCCTCTGCACATGGCAGTACAGCGTCATAGTGTCCCAGGGCTCCTCACTGCTGCAGTGACCACCTATGGCCACTAGGTGTCACTGCCTTTCTTCTTGGGGTTTCCTTCTCATGTCCCTTGATGCCCCCCAGGCGCCTCCTGTTTCACTTGCTGAGTGGGGCTTTCTTTCCTTTCTTCTCCCCTTGTATGACAAAGTCTTGGGGGTGGGTTTCTGACAGATCAGTCACTACCCATTCTCTTCCTCGCTCTAATCTCTTGGTATGCACTTTCTCTCCTCACATTTGGGTAGCTGCAGCTGTCCTTCTACTGCAGCAGTTGCCTTTGCTCTTTGCCCTGTGGGAGCTTCATCTAAGACGGGGAACATGGCAGTTCGGGCTGCTCCTTCATCTCCTCCGGTTACCCAGTTACCTGTCCATTTATTTCCCTTGGCCTTCAGACTGGTGCAGCATGCACGCAAGCTGTCCTTCTGCGCACCTTTGTATTGTTTCTATGCCCGGGCAGCCTTTACTGTCACCCTTTACTCTATTGAGCAGGTGTAGTACTGCTCATCGGCCACACGATGGCAGTGTTGTTTCGTTTCATAGAGTGGGCCGAGGTTTCTCCCCTTCTCTCTTTTAGATTTGCCAGTGCCAGGATGTCCTCGGGACCTCGGCTGCTCCTGGTCCCCTCACTCACGCGGCGCAGGCACTCCAAACAAGGTAGGCACTTTACTAATTGTTTTTTCTTTTCTATGTGCAGTGTTTGAAATTTTTTTTTCTCTACTTTTTTTTTTGGTTCTGTGCACATTAGACCTGGGCGCCTCTAGGCGACAGACATTACACGCCCGGCCGCCCACATGCGCTTTGGCCCTTGTCATTGAAGGCCGCCTGGGCTGAGATTGTCCCCGCTGTGCTCCGATAGGCCTCAGCAGCTCTACACACGCTGTGGGCCTCGCTTCACAGCCACTTCACTCTCGCGGCCGCTCCTGCCGCTCTCCTGCAGTTTCTCCTTTCCCCCGGCCGCGCAGGGATCTCACGGCATGCGGGCGCGGCCTGGTCTTTTCCTTCGCACCTGCCGGCCTCGCGCTCATTCTGCCTGTGGGCGGGGCATTGATACCGAAGGCTGCCCCCAATACACACACCGCAGGAGGCCCTCTCGTCGGCCAGCCGCACCTCCTCCCCCTCTCCCGGTAAGTTTATTTCTTCAGTTCAGTCGGTGAGGGAGGGAGGGTGAACCCACGGCTACACCAGTCTCACTGTCTTTGCGGCCATGCACATTGGGCTCCCCTGGCCTCGCTTCAGTACTCTTGCTGCTCAGCGGCCCTCGTGCTCTCGTCCGCTTTACAGCCACACACGCGCCACTCCACCCCCCATGGTTGCTCACTCCAATGGAGCTCTTTCCACCTTCAGCTGCCACTCGCGCTTTAGGCAGTTACCTCGTCCCGCTCTTTTGGGCACTTTACTTTCGCCGCTCCAGTCGGCCGCTGGCCATACGCTGTCTCCTCTATCCTCCACCCCACCGCTGCAGCCTCACATTTCACACGCTGTGCAGGGGTGGGGAGGGGTTAGCGCTACTCCCGGAGACTGCTTACTTCATTATGGGCATTGGGCACAGTTCATCTTCCTCGCGGGGACGGGGGAGTGGGCAGCTACTCCACTCTCCACCCTCCCGCATTAGGCTCTCTTCGCTGCCCCAGATGTTCCGCCTTCAGGGCTCACCTTACGCCCGATCTCGGCTCCAGCCTCTCACCTCGTGGCAGTCTGCGGCGGCGACCGGCATCTTGGCAGTCCGGCCTCGCTCGCCTTGCACCTCTGCCATCACGGGGCTCACTTCATGCTGGATGGCTCCGCAGCAGGTTCTTCGATGCGGGGTGGGCTCCCGCTGCCTCACCTTCACCCTGGGGCTCTTCACACACCCCGCGGGCACTCCGATTATTTCACCTGCAGCAGGGGGTGCCCTCGGCACGGGCAGCACACATTCCCCCTTCAACCACCTAAACAAGGCGGCTGCACACGCGGGATTAGCCCGCTCGTCGCCAATGTAATGGTGCAGGGCCCTAGCCCCTCATGCACCCTAAAATGACTACACACAGACACTGTACTTGGTGGGTAGAACTGGCCCAGGGCACGTGCGCCCGGCCCCTTTTATTGGCAGGGTCAAATGTGCAATGACGCCTGTGCTGGATGGGTGTGGGGTGAGGTGTGAGCCAGCCCTCGGGGAGTGGCTGGTGCTTCTAACAACTAGACCAGTGATCAGCAGATCACTACAACGGCTAGTAGCAAACCCTGACCCAAAGCCACTGAACAGGTAAAAATCATCGGATCATTTGCACATTGGCCAGCAGGTGGCCCTGTTCACTAATCGTTTAGAAAGCCTGGTTGCTTGATTCAGTTTTGCAGTTATTTTATCTTCCGTAGTCTTTGTAAGGTCACATATTTCAGGGTATGAAGGCAAGGGAGGGAATTAACCCTATATGTGTGCTGGGGTTAGGACTAACCATTAGAGGAGGAGAGGCAGATGGGCATGTTTGGGGGCTGTGGTGTAAGGAATATGCTTGTGAAGGTGAACAGTTTTCAGAGCTGAGCAGGTGGTCAGAACAGCCTCAAAAGTGCTTGGGACGCCTAAAGGAACACTTTCATCTCTAGGGAAGGACATATTGCGAGGGCACCTGTTTGTGAAATAGCTAGTGTAGATGGTAAATGGGTTAAATCAAGAATAAAAGCTTCTGTGGAGGCATCTATGACTGGAAAACATACCCATCTCTCACTCATATGTGAACACTGGCGCAAACGCATTTGTTTGTTTAAAAAATGGCAGAGAGATGTGGTTTCCAGAGTGAAAACAGTATGCTTCAAGGGCCAGATAGATTTATCATCATTTAACACAGTGCAACGCAGCAAGACAACTTGCTGCGCTGCGTCAAATGGAGAGAGCAGGAATGTGTCATATCTATCAAGATTCCTGCTCTCTCACTGCACACTTAGCAGAAAAAACGAGAAGAAATAAAGATATTTCTTCTCGTTGCACCTCTATCGGTAAGGCGTACAATTTCGACGCATTCCCAGGTAAGTCTGGAAATGTGCCAAAATTCATGGGTGGATGTCTGAGAACACCCATGAAATGCCTTCCCAGGGCAGAGTATTGCAAGGCAGCGATTTACGTTGCCTTGTGTTACTCCAGATTTTACAAGTAACACAGGGCCACACAAGGTGGACTTGCGTTGCTTGGTAAACTGACTTAGGGATTGTGCTGCCCTTGTGACACCATGCGTGGTGCAAGGGCAACGCAATCCAATGATAAATCTGGGCCCAAGTGTCTCCAGCGGGTACCTCATGCGCTGCCGGGTTAAAGGTGGGGAGTCAACCAATGAACAGGGAGACCTGAGCCATGGGTCGCCTCTGGCTCTAAGAGCCTGTGCACAAGCCGAGCCTTGAAAGTATTTGCTGTGTAAATCATGTGGCGAAGATCATGTTAGAATATAAGGTTTTTTCAAAATTATTAGTGTTTTTCTTTTACACACGGAAATGTTACACCTTTGTACATCAGGTTATTTGAGAAGTATTTATTAAAGTGAGATATTTGAAACATAAACTGAGAAACATACTTAACCCGCCCTTATGACAATGCTATTAAAGAACTAAGAGGCAAGTCAGGGGTCATGTGTACCCTAAATGTGGCCCAGATTGCTATTATAGATTGAGCAACGTTCTGTGCTAGTAAATGACACACTAGAGAGGTTTTTGTACAGTGCACAGCCTGAACTGACATTTGAAGGTGCTGTAATATCAATCAATCAGTCAGTATTTGTAGAGCGTGATTTATCACCCATGAGGGTATCCAGGCGCTGGGTTGCTGGGCTTAGTCGAGGAGCCAGGTTTTGGAGTCTGTTCCTGAAGTCCGACAGCGAGGGTGATGTTCGAAGGTGGAGGGGGAGGTGGAAGCGGATGTGATAATGAACAAAAAAGAAGGCTTAGTGATATAAAGTATTTGCATAGAATCACACAATTTGGTCAAGCATGGATTGGTCCCAGATTTTCCAGATTCATACTGTGCAGTTCAGCCATTCCATGGATGTTGCTTACTGACATCAGGGGTTAATGCTTTGTCTTTCATTCTTGAGGGACGATATTAGACGGTGGGCGACAGACAAAATTAACATTTTATTTTTGGCATTTTTCACACAGCACGAACATTGCCTGCCTTCACAATAGACACAGACATTACATGATTTTGTGTCAGGACAAGGAGATTTGCTGGGATACAGACCTGGTTCCCCATGTTATATGGTTGGCAGCTGTAGCCACTAGGCCATATCGCCTCCCGTGAAAGCTCTGCTCGTTTTGGGCTCGAGGTTTCAAGAGGACCTCGAGCTGGGCCAGAGACGGGCATCTGGCTCCAGCGTTCAGTGGCTTGCCCACCTCTTCTACCAGTAGCTTGGCATGTGTCCATTTGGCATAGCGAATAATGGCTACCCTGCAGAATGTGGTGAAGGCCAATTAGACTCCCAAATCTCAGCCTTAAAGTGAAAGGTGCCCCCTGCACTGGAGCACCCCCATACCTGTACTAGCTCCAGGGGCCTAGTTACACCCCAGCGAAGGTGTCACTTAATCGCTCATGGGCACACAGCGCAGTTCAGTACTTCAGACAGATGGTCTGGAGCTGCAACACCCTGCCCACTCAGAAAGGAAACACTCCTATCTACCCTTCAAGCAGTAAGCAGCATGGACCTGGCAGGGCCTTATGCTCTCCCCCTTCTCTCTCTCTCACACAAACACATTGCGACTGACAACGGAAGACCTGCCCCAGGATTATTCACAGTGCAGTGTTCCTGGCCCTATGCTTTGAGCTGCTCTGTGTGAGCAACAAAGGAGAACAAGGCGACTGGTACCCAGAGCAGAGGCTCGAAGACCAGACTTTGGGAGTTCCTGTCGGGGTGTATGTGCTGCGTGCAGGAGAAGCCCCAGAGCCCTGGAGAGCAGGGGAAGGAGAGAAGACAGGTAAGTGACCCACTGACTGCATGGGAGTAGGTGTGGAATGTGCACACATGCGAATGTGCACATGTATCCATCATGTGGTGGGTTCTGCACGTGTTAGTGAGCGTGCCTGGAGGTGTCCGCCTGCTCGCCCCAGCATACAGGATCATTGTCTCAACCAAGCATTCATTCCTTTTAGAGGAAAATGATGGCCCTTTCCAAGTACACTTAACCAGTGCTGAATTTGAGCCGGTAGGTTTCCGGTGCTCGGCATCAGAACTTAATTGTCAACACAGGCACTTGTGCAGTCTGCCACAAGGTGGCGGTGTCTGGCTTATTTAGAAATGAGCACAACAACAGTTAATTATTAATTTAATATACATTAAAAATGACTATTACCTGCCTCCCAAGCCATTCTTTTAGGTTCACGGGCTTGAAATAGTCTAAATTGTCACACTTGTGGGAGTGTCAAGGTTAGTAGTTGTGTTGTTACTATCGTTGGGAGCATGACAGGGGCAATGTGTGGTGCAAGCTGCAGTGGCCTCCTGACGAGAGCCCTGCCACTTCATTTTTTACAAATGAAGCACTGCACTTAACCCAGTATCTCCTATTAAGCTTATGGCTTTTTTAGCAAATATATTCAAAACAATATGCCGCAAAATGCACCTTTTTGTTGTCATTTTTGCAAAAATCTCCATGGATTTGTGTAACCCCCACATACTTGCTCAGTGCAGTATGGAGCTGGTAGGGAATGTTTTGCTGCATTGTCATCTGCACATGTACTGCCTGTGGCACTGAAATGGTTCCTGGCACGTAGATGCGCACCATAGGACTTGTGGCAAGCCACATTCTGCACAATATGGAGTGGACCTTACGGCTACTGCCCCACAATGTCTCTGTACCTTGTTGAGATGGTGCTTGTCCATGGGGCAGAGTGCTGGGTCTTCAGGTGTGAGATGGGAGAATGTGTTGTAACACCCTACTGGTCTTGCCACCACATGGTTACCATGACCGCGATGCCCCTTATCATGCATACTCCACGCCACTAGAGCAGCATTTCCCAAATTGTGGGTCCAATTTTTGTGGGTCCTGAAAGTCAGAGTAATAAATAAAGGTGCCTTTAAACTCTGTGTTTATCTTGTCACATTTGCAGGTGCTTCAAAGACAGAGGTCAAATGACAGCCTATGTCTTAATCTTATTCTTCTTTTAAAATGGCTGACTGGAAAGTGAAAGGATATTTTTTAAGTGAATTATGTGACATTCTTGCTGTAGGACAGGAAATGTGAAAGGAAAGGCTGTAGGATGTTGTTTGCTTGTAACACATAACAAAATGTAAATACCTTTAAGTGACCTGCACGCATTCAGCAGTTAGGAAAACAGCTGCCTACAACTAAACACCAACAAAACAGAAGTACTCATCATGGGCCCAAACCCCGATGCCTGGAGCGACACCTGGTGGCCCCCCGCCCTCGGAAATCCGCCAACCCCCACGGACCACGCACGCAACCTGGGAATCATCCTGGACTCCGAGCTCAAAATGGACCGCCAGATCAACTCTGTCTCGTCTTCCTGCTTCCACACCCTCCGCCTCCTTCGTAAGACCTTCAAATGGATCCCCCTCGAACATCGAAAGACCGTCACTCACGCCCTGGTCACCAGCAGACTCGACTACGGCAACGCACTCTACGCCGGAATAAACAAAAACCTCACCCGCAAGCTACAGAACATCCAGAACGCCGCCGCAAGACTGGTCCTCTACCTGCCAAAACACTGCCACATCTCCCAGCACCTGCGCACACTCCACTGGCTCCCTGTCGAGGCGAGAATCACCTTCAAGATGCTCACCCACGCACACAAGGCCCTCCACGGCACCGGACCAGCATACCTGAACACCCGACTCAAATTCCACGCACCCCAAAGGACCCTACGATCAGCCCAGCTCTCCTACGCCGTCGTCCCCGCACCAGAAAGACCAGATCGGAGGCCGCTCCTCCTCCTTCCTCGCGGCCAAAGCATGGAACGCCCTTCCGCTCCACCTCAGACAGACAACATCGCTCCCCATCTTCGCAAGAAACCTCAAAACCTGGCTCTTCGACAGACCCCCTCCTTGATGGATGGAACCTGCACCCCCACCCCCCCACCCCTAGCGCCTTGAGACCCTTACGGGTGAGTAGTCGCGCTTTAACAAGCCCCTGATTGATTGATGAGGAAAGCACATTTTTGTAATTCTGAAGAGTGCTGGTAACAGAAATTTTAAAAAGATCAAAACAAATAAAGACACTTTACTTGGTGATGCACAAAGGATAAACATTCATAGAAACACGATTTCCACACATTGTGTTCTATATAGTTTTATCATTAAAACTAAATACCTATGCAAATGTAGTTGCCAATTTAATGGAAAATGTGCTGTCTGTAAATTAAAATACACTACCACACGATGCTTTAGTTATATTAAAAAATCGCTCTGCCTCATGTCCACTAAAGGTCGGGAAAGTTTGTTGGTCTAAAATGTGGGTCGTGGTTCTAAAAAGTTTGGGAAACACTGCCCTAGAGGGTTCTTGAGTATAGACCCAGGGCCCGACTGGCCGTAGCGGGCACCGGGCGTTTCCTCAGTGGGCAGGAGGGGTGGGGGACGGTTTTGTGGCCGTGGGGGCCAGTTTTGCAGCAGTGCTGCAATATCGGCTCCCTGTAACAAAAGCTGGAGCAGTGATTCTTACTAGCAGTCCCCCCACCCCCCCTTCCTAGGGCCGGTAGAGCACCAATCTGCCAGGGCTGGTTGCTGTTCCCAGTCCGGCCCTGGGTAGACCACTCTGGATATGGAGCACTAGTGTGTAATGATGGCTTGGTGTGGCCGTGATAAAGATCTGCATGGGGTGGGGGGCCAGCTGTCCAGTGAGTATGAGATGCAGCTGGAACAGGAGGGTTATTTCTGCACAAAGGTGCGGAGCAGAGGAGAAGAAAGGAACCAATGCTCTAGATCAGACAAGAGCAAGACTGGTTTACATATGGGCTCTCCTGGTCCAGAACAGCATAGACAAGCTAATAAATAGTGGAATGGAATATGTGCTGGTTGAATTACATGTGGTTGACGTTGTGCTGTGTAAGTGAGTTGGTCTCAGTGGCACTTATAGTCCCAGAAATGGTTCCTGAACTCGCTGTGGCACAAGGGCTCAACCTGCACTTCTCTGACGAAGTTGCATTGTTGTTTTCTCGCAGGCTACCTGTAATTCTTGGAAAAAGAACAGAAAAGATGCACAGTGTGGAATGACTCCCCTGTTCAGAGAGTAGCGAGAACAAAATGTGTGCAAGGGAGATCTCAGATATATGCTTGCGTATTGTTTGTTCGTGACTTACTTAGTAGGCTCGCAGCGAGAGACATGGGACACATCCAAGGTTTTTTTGCTCCAAATCAAGTTTTACAAAATAAACTAATGCAGTTGCAGTAAATGCAAGAAAAACAGGAAACCACATCTACAGGTAACCCAAGACCTATGTGTGACTATGTTTGCATCATGAAAATGACGCTTAGATCTAGCAGAAAGTCTTCAAATTCTCTTCAGTTGAAAGTTTTCACAATCTGAGCGGAGGTGTCTTAGAAATTTGGGCTGAATCGTTCTTTTGAGATTTGGAGCCAAGACTGTTTAGGGGGTTCCTGTCAGTAATGGCACAGACGAGCTAAGCCAGGGTGGAATAGAATCTGCCCCCAGTAATTAACAAATGCTCAGATAGAGTCAAATCTCTCCAAACCTCACATTTATGCTGTCAGTAAATACATGCTAGAAACAACAAGCATTGGCAAAATATATAGTTTTGGCTTGCGCTTTCATTGATAAACCAAGCAAACACAAGGAGATGATGGACGGAGTGCTGAAACTTTTCAAACACTCACCCCCAGTCACAGATCTGGGTTGAATCCATCATCATTCTTTAGCTCACTTTGCCAGCCCAGTTCAGACACAGCTATATGCAAATCAGTCTTGACCCTGTGCTTCATGGGAACAGTCCAGCCCGAATTGCCAAGCCATGTCTTCCCTGGACCGGAAACAAGCATCCTGGGACCGGTTTTGGGCTAATAGTCCTCATCAGCCAGGCTAGCTTGAATCCAGTGGCAAAGTGAGCAAGGGACCCACGTCTGGGCATACCCTGCCAACTTAGGGCGAACAAAGCAAACACAAGGAGATGATGGACGGAGTGCTAAAACTTTTCAAACACTCACCCCCAGTCACAGATCTGGGTTGAATCCATCATCATTCTTTAGCTCACTTTGCCACCCCAGTTCAGACACAGCTATATGCAAATCAGTCTTGACCCTGTGCCTCATGGGAACAGTCCAGCCCGAACTGCCAAGCCATGTCTTCCCTGGACCGGAAACAAGCATCCTGGGACCGGTTTCGGGCTAACAGCCCTCATCAGCCAGGCTAGCTTGAATCCAGTGGCAAAGTGAGCAAGGGACCCACGTCTGGGCATACCCTGCCACCTTAGGGCGAACAAAGCAAACACAAGGAGATGATGGACTGAGCGCTGAAACTTTTCAAACACTCACCCCCACTCACAGATCTGGGTTGAATCCATCATCATTCTTTAGCTCACTTTACCACCCCAGTTGAGACACAGCTATATGCAAATCAGTCTAGACCTAAGCTAGCCTAGCTGATGAAGGGTGTTACCCAGAAACCGGTCCCAGGATGCTTGTTTCCGGTTCAGGGAAGACCTGGCTTGGCAGTTCGGGCTGGACTGTTCCCATGAGGCACAGGGTCAAGACTGATTTGCATATAGCTGGGTCTGAACTGAGGTGGCGAAGTGAGCTAAAGAATGATGATGGATTCAACCCTGATCTGTGACTGGGGGTGAGTGTCTGAAAAGTTTCAGCGCTCTGTCCATCATCTCTTTGTGTTTGCTTTGTTCGCCCTAAGTTGGTAGGGTATGCCCAGACGTGGGTCCCTTGCTCACTTTGCCACTGGATTCAAGCTAGCCTGGCTGATGAAGGGTGTTACCCAGAAACCGGTCCCAGGATGCTTGTTTCCGGTTCAGGGAAGACCTGGCTTGGCAGTTCGTGCTGGGCTGTTCCCATGAGGCACAGGGTCAAGACTGATTTGCATATAGCTGGGTCTGAACTGAGGTGGCGAAGTGAGCTAAAGAATGATGATGATGGATTGAACCCAGATCTGTGACTGGGGGTGAGTGTCTGAAAAGTTTCAGCGCTCCGTCCATTATCTCTTTGTGTTTGCTTCATTGTTAAACCAGGCCATTGGTGAGGTCTAAATAATGTAAGCATACAGATAATGTACGCATACAGATATGGGAAGGAAAAGGTAGAGGGAAGCATATGTAGAGGCATATGACCTTGTACCCAGGAAGGTATGAGCAAGGAAAGGTGTAGTTTTCGGTTGGATGAAGGCTGGGGGAGGTGCTGGGGCGGTGGTGGGGGGGGAGCAAATGGTGGGAATGGGTCAGGCAGAAGATGTTTTCTGGGCAGGCAGAGGTATAAGCAGGTAGAGGTATGATAAGGAAGAGTTGATGGCTGGGAAAGGTGCAGGCTTGTAAAAGTACAGGCAGGCAGAGCGGTAGTGACAGGGTGCGGTATGAGAGCAGAGAGATGTGGCCAGGAAAAGGTATGAAGAAGGAGAAGTGCAGACATGGAGAGGTTTGGACTGAAAGGTGCAGGCTGAGAAGGGTGCAGTAGGGAGAGGTGCAGACTGAGTTAAATGTGGAAAGGCTGGCAGAGATTTGGGCAGGGAGAGTTCAGACAAAGATAAATGCTGTGAGGAGTCAGTCTGAAAGCAGGGTAATCAGTGGAAAGATATGTACAGCAAAATGTGCAGGTAGGGTAAGGTATGAATAGGCAAAGGTGCAATAATTAATAATGAACAAAGCCCTTTTATGGTTGCAAACCCTGCAGTATGCAAAATCACAGGGTTTACAACCACAAAATGGCTTTTGGGTATGTATTAAACCCATTTTATAAGTCGGAAAAGCATTTCCAACTCACGAAAAGGGTTTACTGACCCATACAGAATCGCAATTAGGAAGGGCTGTGAAAAGGGCATTTCTTTTTGAATTGTGATTCAATATGGTATATGTTAGACCTGTCAGCTTTAGGGTGGTCTTCCTCCCAAACGTTATGCCTTCACCCCTCCAATTTTTACTGATCTCGTTTTTGCTGTCCTTAGGACTCCGTGCACTTTACCACTGCTAACCAGTGCTAAAGTTCATGTGCTCTCTCCCCTAAACCTGGTAGAATTGGCTTCTACCCAATTGGCACCTTTAATTTACTTGTAGGTCCCTAGTAAAGTGGTACCTCATGTACCCAAAGTCTGTAAATGAAACACTACTAGTGGACCTGCAGCACTGATTGTGCCACCTACTTAAGTAGTTTTGTAAAACATATTGTGTGTGAAGTTTTAAACTGCCATTACGACCTGGCAAATTAAACCTTTTGCCAGGCCTAAGCCTTCTTTTTTAATACATATAAGTGACACCTAGTGTAGGCCCTAAATAGCCCATTCGGTAGTGTGCACTGTATTTATAAAGCTGGACATGTACTTTTAAGTTTTACATGTCCTGGTAGTGAAAAACTCCAAAATTCGTTTTTCACTAATGCAAGGCCTACCTCTCCCAAAGGATAACTTTGGGTTTCCTTATCACATTTAATATGTGATAACTTTCAAATGGGAACAGGGGGACAGGTCGAGTTTGATGTCTAAAGAATTGTAATTAAAAGCCTTCTTTAATGGTAAAGTGGATTTTAAGTCACAATTCTGAAAATGCAACTTTTAGAAAGTTGGCATTTTCTTGTCCTAACCATTTGGTGCCTGCTGATGTGTCCCTTGGTTACATGACTAGGTGTAGCTGGCAGTTGTTCTTTGTGTATTGCTCCCAGACAGTAAGACAAAGGGGAATAGGTGGTAGCAGGATGGGCAAATTCTGATGGGGAGGAGGGAGAAGCTGTCACCTACCACACTTGCACATCACACAGGCTATGCCTGAGCACATTCACAAAGGGGTTTGACATTAGTCTATTGTGGCGCCAGACAATCTGGGGCCAGGGCAGGGAGGCAAGAAATTCCAAACTCCTCAGGTGGATGGAAACCTTTAGAACCTTCTCCTATTTCAAAGTGGGCATCAGGTATAATTAATGGATCCTTAAACTCAAATATTCAGTACACATCTGGACCTGTGGATGACTCAGAAGAAGGACTGCTGTGTTGCTTTGCTGCAAGAAGGACTGCCACTCTGCTGCCCTCCTGTCAGTGAGAAGGACTGGACCCACATCTTGAACCCAGGACCACCAGAGAAACTCCAAAGGCTAGTTGGCTGGCTGCCTGATTAGAAGCCTCAAGGACAGAACAGGCTTCAACCATCTTGAACACAGTGGCAGGACTCAGTCTGCTGTGGGGGTGGACCCTTGGAAGTGAACCTGAAGGTCTCTGCCTGCCCATCTGTAGTCCCACCACAACCGATGGGGTGCGACGCATCACCACCCCGAAACTCTGCATCGGAGCCTCTGCGTGATGCAGCGCCTCGTGAACACTCCTTATTGGTACTACTATGCGACGCAACCCCGACTCAGGACTTCACATCACAGCCTTCAGTCTCATCAGAACTGCCGCTGCGTGATGCATCCTCAACGCAGGTTTTCACATTGCAAGCCCCTTGTCGACTGTAGCCTTGATGTTGATGCAGGACTCTGCATCGCAAGCCCTGTAGCTTCTTCGGAACCAGCCGGTTGTGTGGCACATCTTTGACGCAGGACTTTGCATCACAAGCCCCTTGTTCATGGAACCCTTGATAACGACGCAGGACCTCATATCACAGCTCCTTGGATTCGCCGCTGTGCAATGCATCATCACACAAGGACCTTGCATCTCCTCGGCTGCACAACGCATCCTTGCCCCAGGACCTCACAGCTCTCCGCATCGAGGATCTATGGTACTTTTGTTCAGTGGGCCTAAATGGGTCACTGTAGCCGGCCCATGCTCCATCCAATCGGCCGAAAATTTTAACTTTGTCCCAGTCTGGCACGACCAGATAACCACAGTTGGCGCTTTGTGCTATTTTCTCTCAAATCTTCAAAATTGCATATCTCCAGTTCTACTGATTTAATTTTTGTCTGAAATTATTCGTTAAAAATTACTCTTTTTCTAAATTGGTGTGGGATTTTTCTTGGGTTGTGTTTCTCTTTATTGCTGTTTGAAGTGCTGCATTAATACTTTGCAAATTGTCTCTAAATGAAGTCCGACTGCTCTGTGCCAAGCTACCACAAGGTTTAGCAGAGGTTAATTTAGGGTTTGCTTGTGACTTCACCCAAACAGAGAATTGTAGTTGCTGCTTCAGTAGGGTTTCATCCCCCTCAATCAATAACCCAATTTCTCACAGTATATATTTATGGTTCGCGGTCGCAGTTATGGTCACATACCATTGATCAGTTACCAACCCATCAGAAGAGGAAGTAACTGATTCACAAAGAGAAAGATGTCCCATTTGGATACTTTCCCCTTTGAAAATCCTGTCTGCAGGCACACTGCAATGTTTTCCCAAGCAGGAAACGTTACTTTTTTTTAAAGGAGCACCAGTTATTTTAAGGAACATGGGCTGCTTTAAAAAGAAATTCCTGTTTGGGAATGCAAACACAGAGATGCTGGTCTGCTGTTCCTCCCAGGCCACCATCCCTGTGTTTGTAGCCAACCACAGGGGGTTGGAAATAGAGACCTACCTAAGTAATTATTCATTAGACAAGTCATTCTGTGGTCCCCTGCAACTGGAGATTTTGCAGTGTGATCTATTGGTTCATAGATCCCACTGCAAAATTAAAGACTTGTTGCAAAAAGTCAGTGAGCAATTTGCGACTGATTTTTGCAAATAGTCTTTTATTACATCTGGTCCAGCTTCATTGTTGTCTAAATTTGAAATGTGCCTCAGATGTACAATTTGATGATTTAAATGGATGAAAATTGCAGTAACAATGTTTGCATATTAGCTGGCATACACAAATATGTGCTCTGGTAGAGAAATCGTGAACAAAATGTCAGTTGTTGATGCTTCTTTCAGACGGCTTGTGTGAACGCTTATCGGCCTTTAGCTTTGTTTTTTACTGACAAAACCTCAACGTATCAATAGCAGTGAAACAGACAAAATGGAAGTCTCAATTTTTCTGAAAGCCTGTGGATTTTGTAATAGAAATAAGCTGTATGTCTGTTTTCTAAATCATTGTCAACCCTTTTTAGTTCAAGTATTTCTGTTTATCCGGCCAGGCTCAGCCTGTAGGGCAATCAGGCAGCGCCCGATGCGCTGGTCTCACAGATCACTGTGTGGGCCCATTGTTTAGCAGTTTGTGGGCCTATTTTGTGGCCAGGTGGGCCGGATTTTACTGTTCATTTCCCTGATATCATCACAAACACTGTCTGCAGCAAGCACAGATTCGTGCAGTCTCCCATATCTTGTGTGTCTTTACAATCTCTAAGGTGACCCGAAGTCCAATCTCTCTGCATTTTCTGATGGTACAGTTTTAAATAACTCATGGCATGAGGTCGTCTATACAATTGAAGCTGCCTGTAGGCAGACCTAAAAATAATAATAGGCGAGATCTGGCAGTTCAAAAAGACCTATTAACAGCCCTGTGGACCGTGCACCAGGCCACTGGAGTCTCCAGAGGCAGCAGGACCAGAATACCCCTCCTCTCCTGTGTCCAGAAAAAGGGCATCTGTAGTAGGTTTCTTTTGGGATCTTTGGTATTGGGCACAGGGATTATGGAGAGACGCTGTTCTCCTGCAGATGAGCTGTACATTTTTTTCTAATAATGACAGACTGTTTTCACTTTCATTACTCTTGAAGTAGCCACTGCTTCAATGGGTGGCCCATAAAGAAATTCCATGCCCACCTTGGTGCCTCCATCATGTCTGCTGGCCACTGTTCCAACTTTTCTTCAGAACTGCCCACCACCACCATGCGGCATGACTGAGCCTCCCAGGGAGGACCCCCAGGATTCAACCAGTAGATGGCGAAATACACAAGAAGTGCAGCAAACGGCGGGCGTATCTCTGTGAGTGAGGAAACAGCGAAAGGAGGAATGAAGGCTGAAGTCTGAGGTCTAAGCAGCCACAGGGCCCCTGGCCTCAGTGAGCTAGTTCTGTGACTGTGACTGAGAGCACAGGAAAAGGTTTTGGATATGGCCTTGTTAGTGGTTTTATTGGTATTTGATATTTATAGAGTGGGAAACTGTCACCCCTGAAGCCGTATCCAGGTGCTATGAACAAAAACCTCAACAGCGAATCGACCTGACAAGAACATCAGACCTAAAGTCTCACCTTATAAGGTTTTCAGAAAAAAAGCCAGGTTCGGAGTGATTTCCTAAATCTGGTGAAGTTCCTGTTTATCTCAGGAGTGTTCTACCTTAAAACTGTTGCAGTAGAAAAACCTGGTCTGCATGTGAGGCAACTGAAAGCGGGAGACCACCAGTGGGGGTAGATCAAATTGCCCAGAGGGTGAAAGAAAGGGAATCAATTTCCAAGAATAGACTTATTAGAAGAGTACAGAGCCTTGTGTACTAAGCAAAGTGATTTGAAGATATGTTTTTTTATCCAAAGCCAGTGAAGAGTATCCACGGCTAAATGTGGTTTCTGGCTTTGAAGCCCAAGGCCAGCCTAGCATCATATTTCTGGACCACTGGCAGTCTGTGAATCAAGTAGGCAGAGAGAGGTACAGGTATACAGCATTATACTAGCCTAAACCGGGATGACATAAAAGCATTCAGAATCATCACCTTGTGATGGAAGGAAAGCCAGGACGAGACACCTCTTCAAAGTTTTAAGTTGGAAAAAACATAAACTTACCACAGACTTAGGGGCCGATTCCGATCTCGGGCGGAGGCGCACCCAATACCATTCGGTCGGGAAAAAAGCCATGCGAAAGCCTGTTTCCCGACCGATCCGTACAGCACACCGAACGAGCAAGTACGATGCGCACAACAGCAAAAATCCGGCCGAGCCGTACTCACCCAAACCAGGTCCTGTTCTCCGACCGAGGCGAATCCGGAAACGCCGAATCGAGTCGCACGGAAGGAAAAATGCAGCCCCGTCCGGCCGGACAAGTACGATCGCGCTTCCGTACGCGCCGAACCCGTCGCTACGCACGGCACGTCAAAGCATCCGGGAGAGGCGCAAATAAGCTCCGATTCGCGCCACAACACGATCCACGGCTCCGAGACGAACACGGCAGCGACGAGGACGACGCGAAGCGACGAGGACGAGGCGAAGCGACGAGGACGAGGCGAGCGACGAGGACGACGCGAAGCAACGAGAAGGACGAACGACACGAACCAACCATGAATCCCTTCGTCCCGATCATACCAATATTCTACATTTACTACCGGAACAGGCACGGACGCGTACGGCGCAGAAGGTAAGCCAGACACCAACCACAAAACACATACAACACGTACATGACACATCACACACACACACAGGGATGCAGAATATACTTACACCAGCAACAGCAGCACCATAGGGGCGGGATGCCCATCACCAATGCCACATATGCACACAGGGGCCTGAATGCGCACCACCACCCCTACCCAGGGGTGGCATGATGCCTACCACCACTACCACCCTCACCCAGGGGTGGCATGATGCCTACCACCACTACCACCCTCACCCAGGGGGGGCAGGATGCCCACCACTACTACCACCCTCACCCAGGGGGGCAGGATGCCTACCACTACTACCACCCTTAGCCAGGGGGCAGGATGCTTACCACTACTACCACCCTCACCCAGGGGGCAGGATGCCTACCACTACTACCACCCTCACCCAGGGGGGCAGGATGCCTACCACTACTACCACCCTCACCCAGGGGGCAGGATGCCTACCACTACTACCACCCTTAGCCAGGGGGCAGGATGCCTACCACTACTACCACCCTTAGCCAGGGGGGCAGGATGCCTACCACTACTACCACCCTCACCCAGGGGGCAGGATGCCCACCACTACTACCACCCTCACCCAGGGGGGCAGGATGCCTACCACCACTACCACCCTTAGCCAGGGGGCAGGATGCTTACCACTACTACCACCCTCACCCAGGGGGGCAGGATGCCTACCACTACTACCACCCTTAGCCAGGGGGGCAGGATGCCTACCACTACTACCACCCTCACCCAGGGGGCAGGATGCCCACCACTACTACCACCCTCACCCAGGGGGGCACGATGCCTACCACTACTACCACCCTTAGCCAGGGGGCAGGATGCTTACCACTACTACCACCCTCACCCAGGGGGGCAGGATGCCTACCACTACTACCACCCTTAGCCAGGGGGGCAGGATGCCTACCACTACTACCACCCTTACCCAGGGGGGCAGGATGCCTACCACTACTACCACCCTCACCCAGGGGGGCAGGATGCCTACCACTACTACCACCCTTAGCCAGGGGGCAGGATGCCCACCACTACTACCACCCTCACCCAGGGGGGCAGGATGCCTACCACTACTACCACCCTCACCCAGGGGGGCAGGATGCCCACCACTACTACCACCCTCACCCAGGGGGGCAGGATTCCTACCACTACTACCACCCTTAGCCAGGGGGCAGGATGCTTACCACTACTACCACCCTCACCCAGGGGGTAGGATGCCTACCACTACTACCACCCTCACCCAGGGGGCAGGATGCCCACCACTACTACCACCCTCACCCAGGGGGGCAGGATGCCTACCACTACTACCACCCTTAGCCAGGGGGGCAGGATGCCTACCACTACTACCACCCTCACCCAGGGGGCAGGATGCCCACCACTACTACCACCCTCACCCAGGGGGGCAGGATGCCTACCACCACTACCACCCTTAGCCAGGGGGCAGGATGCTTACCACTACTACCACCCTCACCCAGGGGGGCAGGATGCCTACCACTACTACCACCCTTAGCCAGGGGGGCAGGATGCCTACCACTACTACCACCCTCACCCAGGGGGGCAGGATGCCCACCACTACTACCACCCTCACCCAGGGGGGCAGGATGCCTACCACTACTACCACCCTTAGCCAGGGGGCAGGATGCCTACCACTACTACCACCCTCACCCAGGGGGGCTGGATGCCTACCACCACCCTTAGCCAGGGGGCAGGATGCCTACCACTACTACCACCCCCACTCATAGGATGGACAATGCATGACACAACCAGCACACCACAACCTAGGGAATGCAAGAAGAAGACATCCCCCAACACCATGACAAGCGTGTGTAGACTGTGTCAAATGCCTACAACACCGAACATGACTTTGAACATACAATGTGACCCCCTAGCACATGTGCCACACATATATGTGTGTGGCACCCACAATGCAAGCAGGCCATGACCATTGTGGCAATGGGGTCCAAACCCCCATCATCACAGTGACCAAAAGGTAAGTGTGGGGTCCATAGCTGAAGCACATTTCGAACATTGTGGCAATGGGGTCCAAACCCCCATCATCACAGTGACCAAAATGTAAGTGTGGGGTCCATAGCTGAAGCACATTTTGAACATTGTGGCAATGGGGTCCAAACCCCCATCATCACAGTGACCAAAATGTAAGTGTGGGGTCCATAGCTGAAGCACATTTTGAACATTGTGGCAATGGGGTCCAAACCCCCATCATCACAGTGACCAAAATGTAAGTGTGGGGTCCATAGCTGTAGCACATTTCGAATATTGTGGCAATGGGGTCCAAACCCCCATCATCACAGTGACCAAAATGTAAGTGTGGGGTCCATAGCTGAAGCACATTTCGAACATTGTGGCAATGGGGTCCAAACCCCCATCATCACAGTGACCAAAATGTAAGTGTGGGGTCCATAGCTGAAGCACATTTTGAACATTGTGGCAATGGGGTCCAAACCCCCATCATCACAGTGACCAAAATGTAAGTGTGGGGTCCATAGATGAAGCACATTTTGAACATTGTGGCAATGGGGTCCAAACCCCCATCATCACAGTGACCAAAATGTAAGTGTGGGGTCCATAGCTGAAGCACATTTCGAACATTGTGGCAATGGGGTCCAAACCCCCATCATCACAGTGACCAAAATGTAAGTGTGGGGTCCATAGCTGAAGCACATTTCGAACATTGTGGCAATGGGGTCCAAACCCCCATCATCACAGTGACCAAAATGTAAGTGTGGGGTCCATAGCTGAAGCACATTTCGAACATTGTGGCAATGGGGTCCAAACCCCCATCATCACAGTGACCAAAAGGCAAGTGTGGGGTCCATAGCTGCAGCACATCTTGAACATTGTGGCAATGGGGTCCAAACCCCCATCATCACAGTGACCAAAAGGCAAGTGTTGACAAAGTAAGAGGTGCAACTGCCAAACTGCATGGATGATTCCTGGTCACAGAACAACAAACACATCAGTGGCAAAGTAGTGTATGTGTCCCATTGCAACATAAATTGGGGGAGCCAAATCCTGCAGTGCAAATAAGACATAACTTTGGCCATGTGCAGGCAAACAACACCCATGGGGGCTGACACCGTCAACAATCATCAATGACACAATGACAGAAGTGACCATCCGAATGCAGACCCACATATTTGCACCAATGGGCACACACATGCAGATACCCTGTGGAGACTGCAGATGTGAGGCGAACAGATACCATACCATGGCAGCAATGGGACACACAATCAACAATTAGCAACAAATGAGGGCTCCCGTCCCATCAGCCTGGTCATGGAAGTGCCAACGGAATCATCAGCACAGATCCAACACACTTGTATAGCAATGTTGCACTGACAACACAGATGAGTCCTTCCCCATTGATGCCCAAACCTGCATGTTCACTGGAGATGGCCACACGGTCAGGGAAGTAGACGAATAGAACAATGGCAGGCACAACAGATGTGCAGGGGTGGAAGCCAAAGATGTGAAGTTGCCAATCTAAGTAGGAAATCTCATTGCCAAATACTGAACACATGACACCCTCAGATGCTGCTATGGATGACATGGATACACCACAGGATAGGACACATAACCCCTGGACCACATGGGTTCCTGCACAGTAACACTTCATTATCATGAGACCAAATATCACCATCACTGCAGCAAGGGCATTCTTAGCATCATCAACATCATGTACATCAGAAGCAAAAGCACTAGAGAACAGAAAGTTGCTTTATTCAGCATATGTGGCATTAAAAGTAGAAGTCCGGTAGAACATAAACAAAGGCCAATGGCCAGTCCATCAACAAAGTCACAAGTGGGTGACAGTGGCAGATGCCACCCTACACATGCCTGCACAAAACCAGGGACAATCCACTAGGAGGGGCAACCGGGGGTAGGCCAGGCACCGCAGGGACAGGATCAGGGCTCACCAGGAGGAAGCAGGGAAGGGGTGGTGGGTGCTGGAGAGCCACTGACAACTGCAGTGGAGGTGTCTGACATGGTGTGTGCCGGCACAACTGGGGGCATGGCTCAGATGTTGTGGGTGCCGGCACGACTGCAGTGGACCCTGCAGATGGAGTGGACAGGTCCGCCACTGCAGTGCCCAAGTCAGACAGGGTGGTAGTGGACTCCACTGCAGTGCCTACCACCAGGGGAGGAGAATGGGGAACAGGCAAGGTGGGCTGGACAGAGGGGAGGACACCCTCACCACATCAGTGGCACAGACAAGCGCAGCGGGGGGTTTGGTGCCGGGAGAGCAAGTGGCAGGGGAGAAGGCCGGAGCCTCTTGGGGATGGTATATCTGTGGGTGGGGGAACCTGGGGCAGGGTGTGGCGGGGGCACCTGTGGAGTGGGGGCCTGAGGGATGGAGGAAGGTGACCTGGTGCTTGAGCTGCAGGGCGGCGGCAGGGTCTTGCTCTTACCACTCCGGGGGGACTTGCGGGTGGGGGCCTCAGTCTGTCTGCGCCTGGGGGAGGGTGTCCGGGGGCGAGGGGCACTCTGCTCCGTGTGGGGGGGCTTCCTCTTCCCCCTGGATGCTGGGGCAGCTGGATCAGAGGGGAAGAGGCCGAGGTCACTGAGGAAGAGGCGCTGGGTCTTTGGGGTTGCAGGTGAGGCAAGGGAGGGTGCTTTGGAGGGAGAGGCAACTGAGGACTGCGCAGTGCCCGTGGATGCGTGTGTGTGTACCAGGGCCCCATCCCCTGTGAGTCTGGTTTCAGTCCCCTGACTGTGCGTGCGTGTGCGTTTAGTTTGTGGCGTGTGTGTCTGTGTGCTGGATGTGTGTGTGCTGGTGTGTGCCTGTGCAGGTGTGTGTGTGCTTGGGACGGGCAAGGTGCTGGGGAGTGTGGATGGAGCAGAGGCAGGAGGGGTGAGGGACTGTCTGAGGAGGGACACTGCTGCCGTCAGGGAGGAGTCCATGGACCTGTTGCCCCTCTGTAGGTCAGACATGCCCGATGAGATGCCCTCCATGAACGACACCAGCTGAGTCAACAGTGCGGTGTGCGCATGGAGGACACTCAGCATGGCTGTCTGCCCTACATGGAGCTGGCGAAGGAGGTACACAGACTCCTCACTCAGGGCAGCAGGGGACACAGGGGCAGGGGGTGCGGTGCCTGGGCCAAAGGAGACACGCTCCCGAACATGGGAGCCTCCACGGACCTTGGGAATGGGAGCCGATGGGAGGGCGGTGGTGGTGCTGGTGGTGGCGGGGACAGCAACACTAGCTGGGGTGTGGTGGCTGCTGACACCCGCCTCCACAAGGGAGTCATCCTCCGAGTTGCTCTGGTTCTCAGCTGAGGTGGATGTTGCTGAGGATTCCTCGGTGTGGCTCCCCTCGCCCTCCGTGCCACTGGGTCCCTCCGACCACTCCTCGGCTGCTGACCCAGTCTGGCTCTCTGGCTCCTCCTGGTCCATGGAGCTGTCCCCTTCCGTGGCCGTGGATGTATCTGCAAACAATGGGGAAACAGACAGACATCAGTCACCTGCACCAAACGCACACACCACTGTGAGCACAGCACATCACAGAGCAAGCCCTGGCATCATTAGTTGTACATTGCTAAAAGTGCCCTAACTGAACAGGAGAAGCCAATTGTCAGTCTGATGCCAAGCATGGCACTCACATCCCACATGGCCTTGCACCCATCTGTCTGGTGTCTGTTGGATTGCAACACCCCAGTGTGGACACATGCACCAAGTACACAGTAGTTGGACAGTGCAGAGGACACGGTGTGGACACATCACAGCTCTTGCCACTGAGTCAGTACAGGTTTCCGGATGAAAGGGATGCCCAGAGTCAAATAGGAAATGCATGTGATGCATACCAGCGACAGACACCATGATGCACCCATGTCCTGATAGCCAGCGCCACTATGGTGTGCATGTAGCACATGTCACTCCCCTGCAGGACCACAAATAAGTTGACACATGCCATGGCAGAGGCATGACTGTTAAGTCATACATCACTGTCTCAGTGATGTATGACTTGGCAGCCAGACAACAACACTATGCACTGTGTCACAATAGTAGGTCATGGGGAATGCAAGTCCTGGAGCTGCACAAGTGCACATGTACATCCCCCACACAACACCTCATCTCAACCCTCATCTGTCCAGGTCACACCTATTGGACATATGGGAGACCTGTGACACTACCCTCTGAACCTGAGCCCCTCACAATTTGCTGTGAATGGGGAACAGCTGCCTGAACATCACATTCGCATACCCCAGTCTGCACGGGCAGCTGATCAAACACCTATGTGACACACAAGTATCGTCTCCTATGGTCACATCTCCAGGGGCATGCTGAGCCCCTACCAAGAAACACCCCAGCAGTCCTGGCAACTAATCCACAGCACACTGACACAGAGGCAGACACCGGAGGGGTCAAATCACTGTGCACAATGTGTCAGCTGATACACGGGAGTGGGAGTACAGAGTGCATTGCATGGCCTGGAGTAGGCATGACTGTCCTGCTCCACATGAATGAGGGATGTGCCCTGGACAGTGGATAGCTGGCTATGTATGTGTGACACACGTAATCTGCACACTCCTGGGGCACAAACATTGTTCCCACCCGCTGCATGGGCGTGTGCCACATACACCAGGCACATGTGGTGGCTCAGCTCAGCAAGTGGACCGCATATCAAAGCAACACGTAGATCACATGTCCAAACCCAGGCGTTGTGTGAACAATGGACCCACCCATCATGCCCACAACAGAGTTAGGGAAACAGATGCTGTCCCCCACCTTTAGTGAAGCAAACTGCAAGGACACAGTCCCAAGTGACACAATTCCCTGACTGTAAGGGCCACACCTGGGTATCAGATGAGCAGTGGGCAGTGCACAATAGAGGGACATGGCTCCTGGACAACATGACTGCTGCACAGTGGCAGTTGAACCAGGCCAGAGGAGGGCACAAAGCATGTAATACAGAGTTCACAGTGCAGTCTTTGACTCACCCCCTCCTTGCTGCTGTCTGGCCTTCAGCTGCCCATCCAGGTCTGGAAACACCACCGCCAGGATCTGGAGCATGTGGGGGGTCAGGGTCCGTGTTCCGCCCCTCCTGCGAGGAGGCGACAGCTTCAGCTGGACCCGTGCAATCCTCCGGGTCCAGCCCCGAAGGTCCTGCCACCTCTTCTGGCAGTTGCGGATCCGGCGCTTGTAGACCCCCACGGACCGGACAGCCCGGACGATGTCCTTCCAGATTTCCTGCTTCCGATGGGCATTAACCTGTGAGGATGACAAAGTGAAAAGGCCATTACCACACATGCAACATATCCGTGCATGACACAGTTGTATATACATGTCTCAATCACAGGGGCACATGATGTACACAGGCAGTGCAAAGCTGACCATGGACAGTTTGCCAGACGTCACTACATGGTATCATTGCATGGGAAGTAAAACCATGTTCAAATGCACTGTCACTGCACCATACCTGTCAAGTGCAAGTCACTACACACTATGGGGGGTGACAACTACTCAGTGAGCCTGCCAGCCAGTGGCGTGCAGACTCTCAGCCTTGCTAGTCAGACAAAATGCACATTCAGAAAGGCAGTGCACAGAACACTCACCTGCTCCCCTGGTGTCCCATACAGCTTGCTGTACTGTGGAAGTAGGCTGTCCAGCAGGGCCTGGTTCTCTTCAAGGCTGAAGGCTGGGGCTCTCTCCACAGTACGTGCCATTGCAGGGTCCAGAGGGGCAGAGACAGCAGCAGTGCAGTGGCAGATGTCGTCTTGGAGCATGTAGTGCAGGCAAGTGGGCTCTCAGGGGAACAGCCATCAATATATATGTGCTGGAGAGGCAGATACTGTCCCTTGTGTCCAAAGTGATAGGTCCAAGTCGTTTGCATCTTCTGAATCTGGCCAATCCATGGAATAGCAGCACCAAAACACGCCCACAGCATCCTTCAAATCTTCAACTTCATGACATACATGATTTTGCAACATTGTTGTGGGTGACCAACTGATTTTCCAGCAACCGACTCGTTCGAATTTCGAAAACGCGTCCGTTGCCAGGCAAGCCCATTGTCAATGGGTGCGCACCGATCGGTCCATTGCTGTTCAACGCGCACAGGGGTACAACGCGTACCCGCACACATTGAAAGCAATGGGCCGGCCGGAGGCACCGATCGGTCCATTGCAGTTCAACGCGCACAGGGGTACAACGCGTACCCGCACACATTGAAAGCAATGGGCCGGCCGGAGGCACCGATCGGTCCATTGCAGTTCAACGCGCACAGGGGTACAACGCGTACCCGCACACATTGAAAGCAATGGGCCGGCCGGAGGCACCGATCGGTCCATTGCTGTTCAACGCATCACTGTACATGTGACTGGCATATGTCAGCATGCCTGTCTCAGATGGACATATGCCAGCCACAGATAGCTCCCAGGGAGTGAGGGGCACACCTACATCATGACAGCCTGTCCAAACTTTATCATAAGGCATGTAAGGCTGCATTTCCTATTGTGTGTATGTTGGTGTACATGTTGTCCTGTGGGTGTCACCTGTGGGCAGCCACCCCCAGGCTGTGCACGTGTTCATGGGGACAGGATCCTGGGTGTTACGTGTACGTGACCACTGTGATGTGCAACTGTTCATATCTGTGCATGTGCCATGGTCACATTTCACAGTGGTGTATGTGTATGTCATGTCACATACCCCGTGAGTCCCATGTGGGACGGTATGTTTGAGCCAGGGTGTCCCAGTGGCACAATAGTGATGGTCCTCCACAGTCTTTGTGCATGTGGTGTTTACAATGTCTCTGATTTCATGTGCACAATGGGAGACAGTCTCCACATCCACGTTGTGTGTGCATGGACTCTGATGTTGTGCGTGTGTGTCACAGACGTCCATGTCTGTCCTGCCGTGGCAAGTGGGGCCACTACCTGTGGGGGTCATGGTTGTTTTGCTGTGGTGTATACATGATACTCCATGTAATGCCAGTGTCCATGTGGCATTACAGGGTCCCTGGGAATGTACCTGTCATTGAGCTGTGGTGCCTGGGGCACATCTGTCCTCACATGTCCCTGTGGGGGTTATTGTGACACGGCAGCAGGAGATGGGAACTGTGACACGGCCTCATGATATCCAATGGGCCAACCTGGGACTAATTGATGCCACCTGTTGGACCGTGTTGACAGATGTTGGCCATGTATGTACCATACATGTCCTTCCGGTACTGCACACTTCATGTAGTTGTGCCTCATAATGATGTATGTTGGGATCTTGAGTGTGTTCAATGCCGCATATGTGGGGTGACTGACAATCTTGCTTACTTCTCCTCTGCACTGCAGGGCTCCTGCTGTCCATCGGCCATTCCCAGACCTGGCAACGATGGTGGAACGGGACAGCATCCGACGGTACCGCTTCACCAGGCAGCTGATTGAGGATTTGGCAGTGCAGTTGTCCCCACATTTGCAGCCTGGCCGGCCGTATCCTACAGCGCTGACCCCCAAGGTGAAGGTGATGGCAGCCCTACACTTCTTTGCCACTGGTACCTTCCAACATACTGTGGCGACTGCTGGTGGGATGTCACAGACCATGTTCAGCCGTGTGCTCCGCGATGTTTTGGCGGCAATGTTGCTCTTCCTGAACCGGTACATCTATTTCCCTAGACTGCGACGACTCACTGACGTGAAGAGTGACTTTTATGCCCTGGGGAGGATGCCGCATGTAATTGGCTCCATTGATGGGACACATGTGGCTTTGGTACCACCACAGGCCCAGGAGCAGGCCTACAGGAACCGCAAGCACTACCACTCGGTCAATGCACTGGTGGTGTGTCTTGCAGACATGACCATCACACACGTGTGTGCCCGTTTCCCTGGTTCAGCACACGATGCCTTTGTGATGAGGAGTAGTCGCATCCCCAGGATGATGGCACAGATGCAGAACCAGCGTGCCTGGCTTGTCGGTGTGTACTGACTTTGTGCCATTGTGTGTGATCTGATCTGTAGTATTCCGCCCACTGTTCCAAGTCAGCTAATGTGCACTTGTCTGTCCGTAGGTGACTCGGGATACCCCAACATGCCGTGGTTGCTGACACCCCTCAGGAACCCTGTGACACCTGCCCAGATGCGCTACAATGAGGCACATGGTCGGACCAGGAGAGTGATTGAGCGGACCTTTGGTCTCCTGAAGAGCCGCTTCCGCTGCCTGGACAAGACCGGAGGGTCCCTCTCATATGCCCCTGCGAAAGTGTGCAAGATTATCATCGTCTGCTGCATGCTCCACAACCTGGCAGTGCGGAAGGAGTTGCCTCTCATCCAGGATGACAATGACCAACATCCGCCACCTGTGGAGGATCCTGGCCTGGACCACGATGCCAGTGACGATGATGATGATGGTGATGGTGATGTCCGCACACAGCTCATCACCAACTTCTTTAGCTGAATGTGAGTATCCTGAGGTGTCATGTCAATGATGTGAGTTGGCATGATGTGTGGGTGGTGCTCTGGTGCTGTGGGAGTGTGTCCATGGGCCACTTGACTGGATGTGTGTTGCGATGTGTGCTAACAGGTGGGCTGTACTCCCCAACAGTGTTGACATGCTAACTTGATTCTGGGTGGGTATCTTGTAACATGTATTGTGCATGTGTTTTGCTGTTCTGTCCTGTACTCCATTGCTTTTGACTGTGTGTCATTTCTGTCCTTCACAGGGTACTTTCAGATTCGTTTGGTCAACTGTGTCCACCGACGACGTGATTGCACATCCAGGCTGGTAGCTGTTGTGTCCCTACAGGTGATGTGCGCCACACCCATGGACTTCCTTCCGTCTACAGTTGTTGACTGTGTGCCCGCTGCCAGGTGGGGTTACCTTGCATCTGTAGTGGTTACGGCATGTTGCAACTGTGTAATAAACCTGTGCTTCACTTTGTGATGTGCGTTGTCTGTGGTCACATATTTGACTGCCATTTGCTTACTGCACCTGTGGGCTACTTGACTACAACTGGGAATGGGTGTGGTGTCTGTGCATTGCACCGTCTTCCCTGGCAACATCAGTGTAGGCAATGAGTCAGATGGCCTAGGTGTGTATGTGTCGTGTAGCCCTGGTGGTGTGTCTCCCTCATGTGTGTCACGTTTCCTGTACTCACATGCCTGTGTTGTCCTTGCTGTTGCAGTTCGCATACACAGTGTAATTTTGCAGTTCATCATCCCCATAACAGCACCCACGTTGGAATCACGACAGAGGCAAGTATGGTGTATTAGTGTGTTTATTGTGATACATTTGTGTTAATAGTGCATAGGATGGGTTGTGCTGTACATGAATCTTGCAATCCCAAGTTCCTAGGTGAATTGAAAGTCCGGGTAGACAGGATCCCCAGTATCGGGCCACAGTTGTCTGACACATTGGTCCAACTTGTACTCCCCATGCAATGTGTGGGAGTAGTGTTGCCGTCAACAGGGTGAACAGTCTGTGCACAAAGGCGAACATCCAGAACAGGTTCAGGCTTCCTGGGAGTTGCGCTTGGCCATCGGCCTCTCACTTTTCCCTCCTCGGACGACCCCTCTTCTTGGGGGGGGCCCTCAAGTGCAGGCTGCTGCGGTGCAGGGGACTCTCCGCCAGAGTCCTCCTCCCTCCCTGTGGCAGTTGCAGTTTGTTCGGCACCAGATGTTGTTGGCACACAGGGAGGTGTGGACTGGTTGCTGTTCATCTGGCGGAGGCATTGTAAAATGTCCCTGTGCACCGCCGTCATCTCATGCAGTGCATCCCACTTGGACTCCACGCGGGACATGTGTGAGTCCACACGGGACATGTGTGACTCCACGTGGGACATGTGGGAGTCCAAGCGGGCATGATGGGCAGCCTGCTGCTGTTTAATGTCTCTGAGGAGCCCCACTACCTGGCTGAGCTCTCCGGTGCTGGACTGGTACGCATCAGCTATGCGTACCAGTTGTGGGTCATCATGCACACCAGCAACGTCTGCAAGCAGCGACCTCTGTCTCCCACCCCTCCCACCACCCCTGCTGACATGTGCAGTGTGTGCAGTGGCACGCACAGATAACCCTGGTCCACCTTGGGGGTTGGTGGTGGTGGTGGTGTCCATGGCCCCAGGTTGGTCCAGGGTCACTGTGCTGGTGTTGCTCCTTATTCTGTCCATGTCGGCAGGGATGGTATTCGTGGTGACAGTCGTTGTAGGGGTGGGTGCAGGGGGTGCAGCTGGTGGTCCTGCTGGTGCTGCAGCTGGTGGTCCTGCTGGTGCTGCATGTTGACTTGCACCGGATGTGCCAGGTTGTTCTTCATCGTCCGAGGAGGACAGAGGCTGTACGACGCCAGTGAGCTCGGCATCCTCTTGAGCCTGGGACTGGGACTCCTCAGCGTCTGCTGCTGTGTCCCCATCATCACCTGTTTTTGGGAGACACAAACAATGTATGTCATGTTTCTGCAGGCATCAATGGTTGACACACATGACAGTTGTGACTGTGCCTCTGGGTGCGGGCCTGTACATTGCATTGTCCTGAGTCGTCACAGTCAGGGGTTGATATTGGTGTGGCACATTGTCCTGCATTATTTGGGCATTTCTATGTATTTTCTGGGGAGTGAACATGGTCTGCATTGGTTGTGTTTGGTTGGCAGCCGGACCTCCTTCCCACCCACCCAGCCAGTCAGTTATCCCACCATGGAACGTGCTTGCGTTGCAGGGAGTGTAAGTTGTCTCTCAGGATGTCAGTCAGTGGTGTCCTGCTGTTTGTTGGTGCACAGTTGGCAGCAGGGCCTTGTGCTCCCCACAGCAGTAGCCAGTGTCAGCCATCTTGTGAGTCCTTCTCCACTCCCTGTGATGTGAGCATGGTTCAGGGTGGTGTTGATGGGACAGTTGTGGGGGTGACCAATATCAGTGACTACGACTCCCATCATGCTATTGCCTCCACCCCCTTCCCAGCATGCCCATGCTTCCTTCCTTTTGACTCTGCTTCCCTGTGGGGTGGGCTGGCTGTGCTGACAGGATGGCTGGGAGTGTTGTACTGGCAGTTGTTTGGCTAAGAGTCCCAAGAGTGTCCCTGTGCTTCACACAACATAACCCAGGGTGGTGGTTCTTTGTGGGATCTTGTGTTAGGATGGAGGGCATTGCATTCTACCAGGTGGGTACTGTGGAGTTTGTGTTGGGGGGTGTGTGAGGGGAGGTGCTTGTGACTATAGTCAGTGCTGCAAGTCCCCCTTCCCACCCAGCCAGCCAGATATCCCACCATGGAACGTGCTTGCATTGCAGGGAGTGGAAGTTGTCTCTCAGGATGTCAGTCAGTGGTGTCCTGCTGTTTGTTGGTGCACATTTGCCAGCAGGGCCTTGTGCTCCCCACAGCAGTAGCCAGTGTCAGCCATCTTGTGAGTCCTTCTCCACTCCCTGTGATGTGAGCATGGTTCAGGGTGGTGTTGATGGGACAGTTGTGGGGGTGACCAATATCAGTGACTACGACTCCCATCATGCTATTGCCTCCACTCCCCTTCCCAGCATGCCCATGCTTCCTTCCTTTTGACTCTGCTTCCCTGTGGGGTGGGCTGGCTGTGCTGACAGGATGGCTGGGAGTGTTGTCCTGGCAGTTGTTTGGCTAAGAGTCCCAAGAGTGTCCCTGTGCTTCACACAACATAACCCAGGGTGGTGGTGCCTTGTGGGATCTTGTGTTAGGATGGGGGGCATTGCATTCTACCAGGTGGGTTCTGTGGAGTTTGTGTTGGGGTGTGTGTGAGGGGAGGTGCTTGTGACTATGGTCAGTGCTGCAAGTCCCCCTTCCCACCCAGCTAGCCAGATATCCCACCATGGAACGTGCTTGCATTGCAGGGAGTGTAAGTTGTCTCTCAGGATGTCAGTCAGTGGTGTCCTGCTGTTTGTTGGTGCACAGTTGCCAGCAGGGCCTTGTGCTCCCCACAGCAGTAGCCAGTGTCAGCCATCTTGTGAGTCCTCCACTTCCTGTGATGTGAGCATGGTTCAGGGTGGTGTTGATGGGACAGTTGTGGGGGTGACCAATATCAGTGACTACGACTCCCATCATGCTATTGCCTCCACCCCCTTCCCAGCATGCCCATGCTTCCTTCCTTTGACTCTGCTTCCCTGTGGGGTGGGCTGGCTGTGCTGACAGGATGGCTGGGAGTGTTGTCCTGGCAGTTGTTTGGCTAAGAGTCCCAAGAGTGTCCCTGTGCTTCACACAACATAACCCAGGGTGGTGGTGCTTTGTGGGATCTTGTGTTAGGATGGGGGGCATTGCATTCTACCAGGTGGGTTCTGTGGAGTTTGTGTTGGGGTGTGTGTGAGGGGAGGTGCTTGTGACTATGGTCAGTGCTGCAAGTCCCCTTCCCACCCAGCTAGCCAGATATCCCACCATGGAACGTGCTTGCATTGCAGGGAGTGGAAGTTGTCTCTCAGGATGTCAGTCAGTGGTGTCCTGCTGTTTGTTGGTGCACAGTTGCCAGCAGGGCCTTGTGCTCCCCACAGCAGTAGCCAGTGTCAGCCATCTTGTGAGTCCTCCACTCCCTGTGATGTGAGCATGGTTCAGGGTGGTGTTGATGGGACAGTTGTGGGGGTGACCAATATCAGTGACTACGACTCCCATCATGCTATTGCCTCCACCCCTCTTCCCAGCATGCCCATGCTTCCTTCCTTTTGACTCTGCTTCCCTGTGGGGTGGGCTGGCTGTGCTGACAGGATGGCTGGGAGTGTTGTCCTGGCAGTTGTTTGGCTAAAAGTCCCAAGAGTGTCCCTGTGCTTCACACAACATAACCCAGGGTGGTGGTTCTTTGTGGGATCTTGTGTTAGGATGGGGGGCATTGCATTCTACCAGGTGGGTTCTGTGGAGTTTGTGTTGGGGTGTGTGTGAGGGGAGGTGCTTGTGACTATGGTCAGTGCTGCAAGTCCTCCTTCCCACCCAGCTAGCCAGATATCCCACCATGGAACGTGCTTGCATTGCAGGCAGTGGGAGTTGTCTCTCAGGATGTCAGTCAGTGGTGTCCTGCTGTTTGTTGGTGCACAGTTGCCAGCAGGGCCTTGTGCTCCCCACAGCAGTAGCCAGTGTCAGCCATCTTGTGAGTCCTTCTCCACTCCCTGTGATGTGCGCATGGTTCATGGTGGTGTTGATGGGACAGTTGTGGGGGGGCAATATGTGTGACTGCGACTCCCATGATGCTATTGGCTACACTGACTTGGCCAGCATACACAGAATTCCTTCCTTTGAGTGTTCTTCACTGTGTGTTGGTGTTGTTGTGGTGGCTACATGTCTGGATGTGTTTGTTAGTTCTATTTGTGCCACTGCCTAGCTGTAGTTGTAGTTGTTTGTACATGTGATGGCACAGTTGGATGTGACTTTTTTGATGGCATGTGTTGTGTTTATCTGACTGACATACACATTTTGGGATGATTCTGTTCTGGTTGCTGTGTAATTGCTATGAGTGCATGGTTTGACTCTCCCCTTGACAGTGATGTGTGTGTGTTTTGTGGCAGTATATTGTGTACATTTGTTGTGTACTCACCAGGCTCTGGGATGTCCTCTAGTCCATATACGCTCACTGGCGGAAGGATGGCCCGCACCTTCTCCTCCCAGGGCCTGAGGTATATTGGCTTGGCAGGAGGGCCACTGCCGGTGTATTGTCTGTTGATGTAGTCTTTCTTCAGCATGTCCCGTACCCTCCTGCGCACGTCATACCACCTGTTCTGGATGTCCGTCTTTGTGCGCCGACATGGTGATTGGGCATTCACCCTGTTGATGATCCTCTCCCACATCTTGGTTTTCTGCGACATGGGGGTCTGTTGGACCAGTGTGCCAAACAGCTGTGGCTCCACCCTGAGGATCTCGTCTACCATGACTTCCAATTCACTATCTAGGAACTTGGGATTCTTCTTGGGGGGCATGGTGATGGGTGGTGATGGTGGGTGATGTGTGTGTTGGTGTGCAGGTGAGGGTGTGTGAGTGTGTGTTTTGCTGGGTGTATGTGAGGTAGGTATTTGTTGGTGTGCTGATGGTGTGTGGCTTGTGTGAGGGATGAGCTGTGGGTGTGTGGTTGCTTTCTCTTGGGTGCTGGCAGTGGAATGGCATTTGCAAAGGCTCATGGTAGTGATTTGTGTCCTTTATATAGGTGGAGTTCTGGGTGTGTCTTTGTTCTCTGTCCCCACCCCCCAGTATTTATTGGCTTGGTAATTGCTTGTTTGGCCTTTTTTTGGGTGATTTTTCCTTTGTGCTGTTTGTGTATGTTGGAAACGTTCTTGTGACCGAGTCGGACCCTGCATTGGTCTCGTACGGTGTTCTCCGTTTCGTTCACGCTGTGTTTGTGCAGTTTTCTATGCTGCGTACGCGTCGGTCGCGGTGTATTGTGTTGCTTCGGCTCGGTTTTGTATGCGTGTCGGTCGTACGGCTTGTCCTCCGTCCGACTCGCTCGTGGTTTCGCGCCTTGCATCGTACTTTGCGGTTTGGAGTTCGCGTGTACGTTTCGGTCGGATTTGTTCCGGGTGCGTGTCGGTCGGTTGGATTCGCGTGTTTTTCCGGCCGGATTGCTGCTTTCTGTGCGGCTCGGTCGGTCGACTTTGTTTCGGTACGTGTCGGTCGGATTTTTCGCGCCTTGCATCGTACTTGGCGTGTCGTGCGCCACGGGTACGTGTCGGTCGGTATTTTTTCCGGATCCGAGTCGGTCGGTGCTTTTTCCGGCCCGAATCGGAATCTACCCCTTAATCTGGTCAGCTACAGATAGGACGAAGTTGAATTTTACTCATAAGTTCTTCACTGTAGAAACTGGGGTAGGTTTAAGCCCAGCGAAGATAGTCAGAAAGGAAGATTGCAAAAAGATGGCGGCCTCGAAGGGAAAGTGTTTCCTTCTTATTGCCGTTCAGTTTAAGGTGATAATCCTACCCTCCGATGATAACAGCATAACAGACGTCGGGGATGAGGATACACTGGGAGGGGAAGAAGGAGACTAAGGGCCTCATTTATGAGGTTTTACCGTAGGGCAGCGCCACAGGCCTTCCTGATGCGCTGCCCTACAGTAAAAGAAAAGGGCAGAAATGCGCCGTATCTATGAGATGCGGCGCATTCCTGTCCTTTTCCCCTGCGCCGGCAAACAATGGGCTGCTGTGCGCCAACACAGGCACCTTTGCACCATGGTGCAAGGGTGCCTGCGTTGAGAGGATGATTGTTTTTGTGCAGGAAGGAAAACCTTCCTGCACAAAAACAATCACAAGAGGTTTTTTCCTGTAAAACGACAAGAAATAAAGATATTTCTCCTCGTTGTGCCTCCCTTACGTCTACTCTGGGGAGGTGTACGTTTTTGGCGCTGCCTCAGATTTACGTTATCTCATAAATCTGGGGCAGTGTCAAAATGCCATGGATGTTGCTGGGAACGCCCCCAGCAACACCCATTGCACGCCCCTTTAACGCAGAAAACTGCGTTAAAGGGGACAATATTTACGAGGCAGCATTAAGCCAAAAAAAGTGGCTTAGTGCTGCCTCGTAAATATGGAGCAGGCTCCAGCGCCATGGAACGTCACGAAAAGTGACGTTCCAACGGTGCAAGGGGCCTCATAAATGAGGCACCAAATGTGGGGTTATAACTAGGATTGAGGAGTGGAAGTGTGGGACAGGTCCGGCCCTCTAGTTGGGTGATTTCAAACTGTGTGATCGATGATTACTTGTTAATGTACTCTCTGGTAATTTGCCTCGAAAGACATGCTTCTTACACTTTATACACTGCTGTATGTTGTTTTGTTCAAAATCTGGAAACTAAAGTTAAAAAAAAAAAAATGATGATAGTCATACATCTGTTTTTCACCCTGTAACAGGCAGGCGCACTGGGTAGCTACAGCGCCAGAATTACTGGAAAACTTTAAAACGATTTGAGCGTCTTCACCATATATGTACACATCACTCCGGTGAGATTGTATCAGCCGAGCTTGTGGGGACCATCTATAGATTGAAAAGTAAGGGGGACGGTTTTGACCCTGCAAGACAACAATTCAATTGTAGAAGAAAAGGCCCCAGCTATGACTTGGACTGCCCTATCAAACAGAAAGCTGAGAAACCACATCCTGGTGTGGCCTTTTATACCTAAATGGTCTACCAAAAGCTGATGCTTGACTGTATCGAAGGCCACTGACAGGTCCAACAGAATCAGCAAAGCAGGAAGATTGTCGTCTGCACACTAGCGTAGGTCATCTAATGCTGAAAGGACCACTACCTCCAGGACAAAAGTCTAATTGAAGAGAGAGGGTGCAGCAAATTGTTGGTCTCAACAAAATCAGGCGCGTGATAAAAAAAATGCTCTTTCCAGCATCTTAACTAGGCAAGGCAGCTGTGATATTGGGTGGTAATTGGATACATGTTCAGGATCTATCGAAGGTTTATTCAACAATGGAGATACACCTGCAAGCTTGACGTTAGCAGGGACCACTCCAGGACACAAGGAAGGATTTAGAGTAGCTTTAGAAAGAATAAAAAAAAATCTTGCACGAAGGGGATCTTTAGAAGATCCGGAAGACTTACTTTCACCTACCAATTGAAGAATGTTGGAAGCCGGAGTCCCCGTCCCGCACCACTGTCACCAAATGCGAGACCCGGGACTCCTCACTCAACGTTAGGCCAAGTAAGGACACCGTTTGAGATAGCCCTGCTCACCCCGTTAGTAGCTTGGCACGAGCAGCCAGGCCTATCTCCAAGGCACGAGTGTACAGTATGTGCAACCACACTCACAACAACCCACTGGTGACACCACAAATGGACTCCACACGAGTTTGATAAAACGAGTATAAACTTTATGTAAAAAGATATACGATCAGACCACAGGATACATAAGCCAACATATAATAAAGGGTAATATTCGTTCCGGCTGGCTGGTAGGTTCAAATCCCAACCACCACTTTCAAAATGCTATGCTGGTCGCAATGCTAGAATCACACACATTGCAATGGACAAACAATATTGCGCTGCGTAATGATACAATCCTGTGCTGGGCAAAGGAGAAATAATACAATGCGTAACGATACACCCCGGTACCTTGCGATGGGAGAAATAATGCAATGCGTACCGCTACAATCATGTACTGCGCAATGAAGGAATAATGCAACGCGTCACACCCCAATCACGTACTTTGCAATGAAGAAATAATGCAATGCGAGCGCTACAATCATGTACTTTGCAATGAAGGAATAATGCAATGCGTAGCTACAATCATGTACTTTGCAATGAAGAAATAATGCAATGCGGGCCGCTACAATCCTGTACTTTGCAATGGAGAAATAATGCAATGCGTAGCGCTACAATCGTGTACTTCTTTATGCAGAAATAATGTCAGGCGTCATAAGACAGTCCGGCAGTTCGTTAGCAGCAATATTGGCAATGTGTATTACGACAGTCAGCCTCTTCGATAACAGTTGCCCCCCACACGTATCAACGATGACATAAAGTACAGCTTCTCACTCTGGCCCCAGTACTGCCACTCCTGAACGCAGTACGGGCCCCAATCTGAGCCGAAGCAAAGGCTCACGTCGCCAGAAGGACTGAGAGGCCGAGAGGGTGTCCCTCCGAGCCCGCACCCCGCCCAGGCAGTGATCCACGTTACCTGGGGGCGCGACCCCAATCTCCTCTCCTCCTTCAGCGAACTGGGCCTTCCGTGAAGAACTTTCTCAATGGGCCTCAGCGGCTCGGCCGGGCAGCTCAGCTTCTCCGGGGCTGCCGGTCCGGGCCGCGACTGTTAGGAAGGTCTCAGGCGGCCACAGGGCACACGTACCCCACGCCCCTGAGATTACGTTACTCCGGGTGCACGTTCACCACAGCACCCTCCGGGTCTCCTCTGGCACGAAGCCACACACACAACGCTGATGGGACTTCACGTTGACTCCGAGTGCACGTTCACCAGGCACTCCTTCCTGCGGTCTCAGTTGGCACCAAGACACGCACACCGCGCTGCAGAGACTCACTTTCTTCCGGTGCACACGATGATCAGCCGATCACCTCCATAGTCCCAGGTTGCACCAAAGCACGCACACTGCTTCACTGAGACTTACTCCAACTCCGGTGCCCCGATATCCAGGCGCTCTTCGCCAACGCCTTTGCCCGCACCCCGACACGCTCACCGTGTCCGAGCCTCACTTCTCCTCCGGTGCACTCGATGACCAGGCGCTCTTCACCAGCGCCTCCGGTGCACCCCGACACGGACCCTGCGCTTCCGAGGCTCACTCCACTTCTGATGCACACGTTGAGCAGGCGCTCCTCACCAACGCCTCCTGTGCACCACGACACGCACCCTGCGCATCCGAGACTCCCTTCACCCCGATGCACCCGCTGACCAGGCGCTCTTCACCAGCGCCTGCGGTGCACCACGACACGCACCCTGTGCGTCCGAGTCTCACTTCACCTTCGATGCACACGTTGACCAGGCGCTCTTCACCAACGCCTCCTGTGCACCACGACACGCACCTAGCGCGTCCGAGACTCACTTCACCTTCGATGCACATGTTGACCAGGCGCTCTTCACCAACGCCTCCTGTGCACCACGACACGCACCCAGAGCGTCCGAGTCTCACTTCTCCTCTGTGTGTCCAAGATAACAGGGCACACCTTCCGAGGGTCTCAAGCTGCCACAACACGCGCCCACCGCGTCGCTTGAAACTTCTAGGGAAACGTTTATGTTCCTGTGTTTCCAAACAGGGAGCCAGCTCACCTTGGGCCCTTGGGGTAACAAGACACAGCACAAAGCACAGTCTTCTTCAAGCAGGGAGACCCAGCGCACAAAGCACCGTCCCAACAGCCTCTTCCTTGGTTAAAACAGCAAACTGCAGACCAGCCCCAGATCACGAAGCAAGGGTCGGTCCTTCCCAGCAGTCTCTTCAGTTGTTCCTTCCTTAGCAGAGGTTCCTCTTGACCATGAAATGGGTCCAAGCCTTTTCAGTCTCAATCCATTTCTATTCCAACGTTCAGGGGTCTCAGCTCTCATAGTTATACCCCTAAATGTCTTTGAAGTTTGTTGTGCTCAGGGGTCCCTGACCCCTGCCTAAATCAGTTCTGGGTGTCTCCCTCCCAGTGTCACCTTTCTCCCTTTGATACTGGGGGTCTGGATCCTTAATCACTCAGCAGGAGATGGGTCAATTGTTTTATAGCCGCAACCCAGGCCTCTTCAACTCCCGGTGCTTTTCCTCGCCTACTCTCCAGATGCAGGTCAGCCTGGTGCCATCTCAACCCCTCCCTGGGTCAAGACCTCCCCCAGCTCCTCTCCCCTCTCAGATCCAGACAGTCAATCCACATTCAGCAGAGACACACAGAAATGCTTAAAGCACAAAACTCAGCCGCTTTCTAAAAGAGTGGTTTCTGAACACACAGTGACAAAACCACTTTCATAGAAAGATGTGTTATGACGCTGTGAGTTCATACATACTAAACTTCACCTCTCCATTTTAAACTTATGGGAAACTAGGCTAACAAACACAATACCCAGCCTCCCCCATTCTGCCCTATGGGCAGGATGGCCTTTCACCAGTGAAAAACGAAATGGAGTGTTTTTCACTGTCAGGACATAACACACACCTCAGTATATGTCCTGCCTTTTGCTTACACTGCACCCTGCCCAGGGGTTACCCGGGACCTACCACAGGGGTGCCCACTGTGTACGTAAAAGGGAAAGTAAGGCCTGACAAGTGGTTGCACTTGTCAGGACAACATGCTAACTTAGCAAACTGCGCGCAGGCCCTACACTGCAGGCCTGAGTTCCCTTCTCTGCGCACCTTTGCATTACTAGCCCTGGCACACACAGTGCACATCACTAGGGACTTTACTAGTAAGGCAACATACCAATCATGGCCAACCAATTACCATTACACTTTACACAGGGAACCCTTGTACTTTGACACTGATCAGCAGTGGCAAAGTACCCAAAGCATCTAAATTGGCAACTCTATGTCAGGAAAGCGGTCTACGGGGAAAGCAAAAAGTTTAGGGAACTTTAGCCAAAAAGGCCAAGTCCTACACAACCCCCTCCCAGCCAAAAGCCAGGGTAGACCAATCATTACCTTGATGGACTTCCCGGCTTCGGGCGATAGAACCAGGACGCAGGCCCTCTACCACAGGGACACCCTCCTGTTCCACGCCTTCCTGACCCCAGGGGGTCTTCTTGATCACTACTCCCTGAGCCAACAATGCTGTTCCATGGATCCCTCTGAACCAGGGGGACCCCTCCAGGGGTGCTGGTCCCATGCCAACACCCCCCCCCCTGGAGTGGTACCCTGGGAAGGCCCATCGGTCAGGATACTACCTCCAGTCATCCTGCCCTCCAGGTTAAAAGTGGGTTTACCCTGGTCACTTCTAGGGGAGCCAGCCCCACTGGCTGGACACTGTCCCACGGGTGTTCCCACTGGGGAACACAACCCTCTTTTATCCTTCCATTTATTTTTCTGGGCCTGCCACTTATGAATGGCACCCACAAACTTCAGGACGGCAGGAGCTCTGGCTACAGACTCCCCACGCCCTCCTGACGCTAGGTGTCCTTCCTCACACCTCTGGCAAGTAGGCACTAGGCCTCCACCCGGGTGCTCTCCTACGGCCCCCCCCAGTTTCCTGGGTTGTGCTGCTGATCCCAGGGGGTGCTGCTTACTCTTCCTACCCCTCTTTTGAGACAAGGGGCTAGCCAGCAACCCCTCCTCACTACTCTGGGATCTCCTTGCGCCACTCGGCCCTTCTTCCCTCTCTGGGGCCTTTTCAGGCCCCTGGACCCATGACCAGGGATCCGGTTCTCGTGCAGGCTCCCGGGAATCAAGGAGCCCACACCTTAACCCGGGGTGGCGCAATCCTGGAAAATAATTTCTGAGCCTAGGCTCCCCTGGGGCCAAATTGGACAACCCCTCCAAATCATTTACCATGCTAACCACTACCCAATCTTCCAGTGCACACTTGTACTCATCCACACTTGGCACTGGCTGTGCGCTGCCACCATTCGAACTGGACTCTGCTTGTTTACCCTTAATGCCCAGTTCCCTCATGCTTAACTCATGAGCGAAGAGAATCCGTTTCTCTTCCAACGCGAGAGCGTTCCTGCTCTCCTCTGCTTGAGTTTTAAGTTTTAACACCTCCAACTCATGCAGTCTGACCCTTTGGTTTTCCTCCAACTCCTCTGGTGAAAAACTCCTCCCTGAATGGCTACTACCAGCCCCTGCGGCTGGTCCCTCCACTGGCAAATCCTGTGGACCAAATCCATTCCCTGGGTCATCCTCATCCACCTCAACATCACCCGTCTCCTGAGCCTCTTTGGCTTCCCACCAGGCCCTCAAGGCCACTTGCAGCTCCTCCTTCTTGGCGCTACCCTTCATGGGACATCCCAAAGCTCTGCAGAATTTCCTCAACTGATCAACCTTGTAGGTAAACAAGGCCTCAATGTTAAACTCTAATTCTGCAGCCGCAGCCTCACCGGCTATCTGGCTCCCCTCCTGAGACATGATGTGTGGTTTAAAGGTTACTCAACAATAGAACCAACAATTCAAAACAATATGTTGTTGCGTCGTGGTCTGCGATCAATTTATGATGTGCACCAATTACTGTGAGTGGTTTTGCACACACGCGTTTCAATTACGTTAGGATCGTATCCCACCGCTCTGCCGCCAAATGTTGGAAGCCGGAGTCCCCGTACCGCACCACTGTCACCAAATGCGAGACCCGGGACTCCTCACTCAACGTTAGGCCAAGTAAGGACACCGTTTGAGATAGCCCTGCTCACCCCCTTAGTAGCTTGGCACGCGCAGCCAGGCCTATCTCCAAGGCACGAGTGTACAGTATGTGCAACCACACTCACAATAACCCACTGGTGACACCACAAATGGACTCCACACAAGTTTGATAAAATGAGTATAAACTTTATGTAAAAAGATATACGATCAGACCACACGATACATAAGCCAAGATATAATAAAGGGTAATATTCGTTCCGGCTGGCTGGTAGGTTCAAATCCCAACCACCGCTTTCAAAATGCTATGCTGGTCGCATTGCTAGAATCACACACGTTGCAATGGACAAACAATAGTGCGCTGGTAACGATACAATCCTGTGCTGGGCAAAGGAGAAATAATTTAATGCGTAACGATACACCCCGGTACCTTGCAATGGGAGAAATAATGCAATGCATACCGCTACAATCATGTACTGCGCAATGAAGGAATAATGCAACGCGTCACACCCCAATCACGTACTTTACAATGAAGAAATAATGCAATGCGCGCCGCTACAATCATGTACTTTGCAATGAAGGAATAATGCAATGCGTAGCTACAATCATGTACTTTGCAATGAAGAAATAATGCAATGCGGGCCGCTACAATCCTGTACTTTGCAATGGAGAAATAATGCAATGCGTAGCGCTACAATCGTGTACTTCGTTATGCAGAAATAATGTCAGGCGTCATAAGACAGTCCGGCAGTTCGTTAGCAGCAATATTGGCAATGTGTATTACGATAGTCAGCCTCTTCGATAACAGTTGCCCCCCACACGTATCAACGATGACATAAAGTACAGCTTCTCACTCTGGCCCCAGTACTGCCACTCCTGAACGCAGTATGGGCTCCAATCTGAGCCGAAGCAAAGGCTCACATCGCCAGAAGGACTGAGAGGCCGAGAGAGTGTCCCTCCAAACCCGCACCCCGCCCAGGCAGTGATCCACGTTACCTGGGGGCGCGACCCCACTCTCCTCTCCTCCTTCAGCGAACTGGGCCTTCCGTGTAGAACTTTCTCAATGGGCCTCAGCGGCTCGGCCGGACAGCTCAGCTCCTCCGGAGCTGCCGGTCCGGGCCGCGACTGTTAGGAAGGTCTCAGGCGGCCGCAGGGCACACGTACCCCACGCCCCTGAGATTACGTTACTCCGGGTGCACGTTCACCACAGCACCCTCCGGGTCTCCTCTGGCATGAAGCCACACACACAACGCTGATGGGACTTCACGTCGACTCCGAGTGCACGTTCACCAGGCACTCCTTCCTGCGGTCTCAGTTGGCACCAAGACAACGCACACCGCACTGCAGAGACTCACTTTCTTCCGGTGCACACGATGATCAGCCGATCACCTCCACAGTCCCAGGTTGCACCAAAGCACGCACACTGCTTCACTGAGACTTACTCCAACTCCGGTGCCCCGATATCCAGGTGCTCTTCGCCAACGCCTTCAGCCGCACCCCGACACGCTCACCGTGTCCGAGCCTCACTTCACCTTCGATGCACACGTTGACCAGGCGCTCTCCACCAATGCCTCCTGTGTACCACGACACGCACCCAGAGCGTCCGAGTCTCACTTCTCCTCCGTGTGTCCAAGATCACAGGGCACACCTTCCGAGGGTCTCAAGCTGCCACAACACGCGCCCAGCATGTCGCTTGAAACTTCTCCAGAAACGTTTATGTTCCTGTGTCTCCAAACAGGGAGCCAGCTCACCTCGGGCCCTTGGGGTAACAAGACACAGCACAAAGCACAGTCTTCTTCAAGCAGGGGGACCCAGCGCACAAAGCACAGTCCCAACAGCCTCTTCCTTGGTTAAAACAGCAAACTGCAGACCAGCCCCAGATCACGAAGCAAGGGTCGGTCCTTCCCAGCAGTCTCTTCAGTTGTTCCTTCCTTAGCAGAGGTTCCTCTTGACCACGAAATGGGTCCAAGCCTTTTCAGTCTCAATCCATTTCTATTCCAACGTTCAGGGGTCTTAGCTCTCATAGTTATACCCCTAAATGTCTTTGAAGTTCGTTGTGCTCAGGGGTCCCTGACCCCTGCCTAAATCAGTTCTGGGTGTCTCCCTCCCAGTGTCACCTTTCTCCCTTTGATACTGGGGGTCTGGATCATTAATCACTCAGCAGGAGATGGGTCAATTGTTTTATAGCCGCAACCCAGGCCTCTTCAACTCCCGGTGCTTTTCCTCGCCTACTCTCCAGATGCAGGTCAGCCTGGTGCCATCTGAACCCCTCCCTGGGTCAAGACTTCCCCCAGCTCCTCTCCCCTCTCAGATCCAGACAGTCAATCCACATTCAGCAGAGACACACAGAAATGCTTAAAGCACAAAACTCAGTCGCTTTCTAAAAGAGTGGTTTCTGAACACACAGTGACAAAACCACTTTCATAGAAAGATGTGTTATGACGCTGTGAGTTCATACATACTAAACTTCACCTCTCCATTTTAAACTTATGGGAAACTAGGCTAACAAACACAATACCCAGCCTCCCCCATTCTGTCCTATGGGCAGGATGGCCTTTCACCAGTAAAAAACGAAATGGAGTGTTTTTCACTGTCAGGACATAACACACACCTCAGTATATGTCCTGCCTTTTGCTTACACTGCACCCTGCCCAGGGGTTACCCGGGACCTACCACAGGGGTGCCCACTGTGTACGTAAAGGGAAAGTAAGGCATGACAAGTGGTTGCACTTGTCAGGACAACATGCTAACTTAGCAAACTGCGCGCAGGCCCTACACTGCAGGCCTGAGTTCCCTTCTCTGCGCACCTTTGCATTACTAGCCCTGGCACACACAGTGCACATCACTAGGGACTTTACTAGTAAGGCAACATACCAATCATGGCCAACCAATTACCATTACACTTTACACAGGGAACCCTTGTACTTTGACACTGATCAGCAGTGGCAAAGTACCCAAAGCATCTAAATTGGCAACTCTATGTCAGGAAAGCGGTCTACGGGGAAAGCAAAAGTTTAGGGAACTTTAGCCAAAAAGGCCAAGTCCTACAAAGAAGATCACCAGTTAAGAAAGAGAACTGTAGTAGATGGTTGCAACTGTCAAGAGAAATGAGACTTACTAAGAGAAAATAAATATGGGACCATGCCATCAGTGATGGAACAAACTTTATTTTCGAAATAGTTTGCAATCAGGAAACAATAGAGCTACGTATGAGAAAATATTTTTGACTGAATGAAACCTCAACAAATGATACCCGGACAGAATGGGATGCCTTTAATCTTTACATTTGTGACATTTGTATAGCATCATAATGGGGATGAGGTCTGTGCTGAGACAAGAAAGCAGTGAATCACTGACATAATATCGACAGATACAATATCGACCCACATTTTTATCGACACAAAAATATCGACGACACTAATATCGATACCCTATACTTAATTTAAAAAATACACTATTATCGACCACAAAATATCGTCATACATAATTATTGATTACAGTTTTATCCAGCACATAAATATCGTTATTAAAAATATCGAACATCCTTTAAAAATATACAACATGTCCAAAATATCGATCACAATAATATAGACAGCAAAATTGTTGTTTTGGTTCAAATATCGACAACTTAAAAACAGATAAAACAAACAAAATTAAACACCATAAATATATTTAAATAAATAAACATACACTGCATATAAAATACATTAAAATATCATAAATTTAGAAAATAGTAAAACATATTTTAAAACATTAAATCATAAATACACTATTAATAACCATTTCAATTTTATATTTACATTATATACAAACATTATTTAACATCACATATAATATAATACACAATTAAATAATTCAACCTGTGGGGAAAAAAAAAGAAGAAAGTAACTAACTCTTGATTAGCGTTTTCCATATATGGAAAACAACTACAAAAGCAATTAAAACAATAAATATCAACCAATGAAAAACACACAATATTAAAATAAACCAATAAGGTTAACCAAACAATTAATTAAACACTATATAAAGAAGCAAAACTTATTCTTATGTTACACCTTAAACCAAAAACAATAAAGAAGGTGAAACTCTGCCGGATTTCTACCACAAGCAAGGACTTCATTAAGAAAAATCTATTGCATAATTCAAAAAGTAAGTAAATTACCATTTATAAAATAACAGTAAAGCTAATCTTCAAAAACAACTATTTATCAAACTCAAATAATTAATATATATCTTTTTTAAATTATGTCTCCTCTACAGATAATTCTCAAAGCATCCAGAAAATTACAGATCAGCTTCTAAAATCATCTAACTAATAAAGTAAGTATTCAGCAAAACACATTTTAAAAACATGTAAAACACCCAACCAAACCCCAACTCCATCCCAAACACCCACCCCATCCCTTGTACATATTTAACAAAATAAGTAAAAATATGTTTTACTCTTCCAACAGAAACATCAGCAACTTAACAGAATTCAACCAACAAAGACAGAACATCTCCATTGAAAATCAACAGAAAATCAACATTGTAAGTATATTAATAGCAATATGTATTGATTAAGACAAAAACATGTACAATATTCGTTTTAATAATTTTTATATACATTTTTTGTAGAATCTAACACATCACAATGACAGAAGGCGCCCAATTTATCACATCCCAAAAAGGAAAAATTTTGCTATGTTACATGGGGTATGTGTATACCCAGGAAAAGCAAAGTGGACTAAAAGTAAATTGGAAATGTAGCAAGTACTATTCAAATAAATGTTATGGGCGGGCAACAACTAGAGAAACAACTGTTTTGTATACAAGGGAGCATAACCACCCTCCAAACATTACTGAAATAGAGGTTAGGGATGCCCTTGAAAACATTAAAGAAGCTAGCACTAGCTCACAAAAACCTACCACTCAAATACTTAAAGAGCTGCTGCCTAGAGTACCTAAACATGCTACTGGACAAATGCCCTCTATTTCTTCATTAAAAAGAACCATAGCTCACACAAAAAAGCCACAACAACTACCACACCTAATCCAAAAACATTTGAAGAGGTGGTAATTCCCCCAGAACTATCTATAACTCATAATGAAGAACCCTTTGTTCTTTATGACAACAAATGCAAAGAGAAAAGAATAATTATGTTTGCAACTGCAAACAATTTAATAAAGCTACAACAATCAGAAACATGGATGATGGACGGGACATTTAAAATCTGTCCCAAACCATTCTATCAATTATACACTGTCCATGCCCTATATCAGAACACTACCATCCCCTTTATTTACGCCTTACTACCCAATAAACAAAACTCCACATATATGGAAGTACTAAGTAAAATTAAACAAGAAACAAATAATTATTTTCCACAGAAAATAATTATAGATTTTGAGCAGGCAATGATAAGTGCAATTCTAAAATCCTACCCACACACATCAATTCAGGGTTGTTACTATCATTTCAATCAGTGTCTATGGAGACACCTTCAGAAATCAACACTAAGGGGCTGATTACGATGGCGGGTGGAAAAGCAATCCGACCGCCGTGGTAGCGGGAAATTTCCGCCCGCAGGTACCGCGGCAAAACCGGCGTGCAGATTAGGATGCACCGCCTGGAACTCCCTACCGCTGTGGTCGCATTCCAGGATAAACCGCCGGGAACGTGCGGAAAAGCTGAAAATCCGTCCGCGGCGGTCGAAATTGCTGCGGTAACACCCCGAACCGCCGTCCGAACTGCGGTCAGGAGTGTCCGGGAGTGGATCTTCGCTATCCGCAATAGTGCTTCCGCCGTCCTCGAATAGGCGGATTCTCCGCTGCGGTGTGATGGGCTGTTTGTGGCATCGTGATTCGACCAGCGGTGGTAACCGCATTCCGCACGGCAGTCCCTCTCTATTGGCTCCGTCCGCCACCACTGCGGAAGGGGATTTCTGGCGGATCCCGAAACACCGCAGCGGACGGGAAATGGGCTATCTTTGCCCATCGTAATACGGCGGACGCAAGGACCGCCGATGGAGTGCGGAAAAGGTCATTTTCCGCCACCACCGCGGATGTGCCTCCGTCCGCCATCGTAATCAGCCCCTAAGTGTTGAAAATGCAACAAACAGTTAATTTGCATACCAAATAAAAAAACTTATTGCACTGGCCTACGTCCCAGTTACTGACGTGGCCGAACATTACAACCTTTTAATAGAAAGTCCTTACTACCAGCAAAACGAACAAAAATTAAGTCCCCTCCTAGACTATTTTGAAGATACCTGGGTGGGAAGACTCCATAGATCAGGACATAGGAGACAACCAAAATACCAAATTCCTTGGTGGAATGTCTACCTTAGCACACTAAACCAAGAGGCAAAAACAAACAATGCTGTTGAAGGTTGTTATAATGCCTTCCAAGCAACAACAGGACGAGGTACACCTACTCTACACAAACTCCTACTCTCCCTCCAAAAAGAACAGAGCTACCAACAGCTAAGAATGGAGCAATCTGTAACACAAATCAGGCCTAAACTATCCAAACAAACTAAACAAATGTTTGAATACCTACAACAACAAGTCAGTCTATACCCAACAACAAGAGGCCTAGAATACTTAGCAATAATTGCCAAAAGCCTACTCTAAATCCTCAAAGCAGTTTAAAATGTATAATACTTTTGTGTTAAAATTATTAAAATGCATACAAATAAATTATATATTTTCACAAAATTAATTAATTTGTCTAACATATTTTTATTAATAAATATATATATATATAGACATATTAATTAAATATATGAAAATATAAACAACAATAACACTAACTCTCTTAGCATTTCCCTCCCACAATAAATAATTAAATTAACTTACCGTTTCCGTAGCTGTAGACAGAAAATCCCACATCTTGTAAAACAATCCAGGTAACTCATAATCCAAATAGAAAAAAAATTCCCCCAAAAAATGTAAAAATGCAACTGTTCCAAAAAGTAATCCTCCGTCCATAAATCCACAATCGATAAACCATAAAAAACCCAAAAAGTGTTTTAAAAAAGAAACGCTCCATGAAAACCCGAAAAATTAAGGAAGTGTAAAATAATTATTAGTTACTTAAACTAATATACACTTCCTTAATTTTAAAAATGCAATCTTCTGGTAACCGCAATTTTTATCGAACAAAACCTGTAAAAA